>OY757242.1:51814189-52232604 GCA_963583935.1 Diaperis boleti
TTTTTTAGCTCGCCAACCAATTGTTCTCGAGTTATTTAAGCATTTTACTTTTACATGGGTCTAAATTAATAATCTGCAGTGACTTAATAACAGAGGCAGAGTACCCAGGCAATAAATAAAGATACAATGTGGCATTCAGAATATAATAAAATTTACTAAAGTTAAATGGAAAGAATGGAACAGCAACAAGCTTTCCAGGAATGATAAGATGAACAACTCTTCAAACTGACAAATCAAAATTTAACGATTTTAACCAGTTTTCTAGCTACCAGAATTAGTCGTCTAGTGTAATAATGAACTTTTTTTTTTTTTTTTCAAAGAAGATGGACGTGTCTTGGATCCGGCAATATTTAAGGCAAAACTATTCCAACAAACAAAATAACAAGCTTCTTCAAAACCGATTTTTTTTTTTAACTACTTATGTACAGCATTTACAGATATATAACAATAACTTTTAATTGGTTGGAATTAATTAAGCAGGCATTTTATAATAAAAAAAAATAATAGACCTTATGTTTCAATCGAAGAACACTCAAGTTTAATATAGATATTAGATTTTCTTTTTTTATAAATCACTTGAAAATACAAGATTTCGGTCATTTTTATCATAGAAATTTTTCAATTTGCAAAAACCTAATCTCTTCGGATCAGCTATATAATTTAAAATTATTTTATGACACATTACGTACTTTATTTACTGACTTTTTCTTTTTTTTTGCAGGTACAGAATTGCATCTATTTTGCCAACGGTCTGGTTCGATCATGGTCTATGGCAGGTATTTCTAAAAAATATTTTGAGTTTAGTCTTGATTAAATGACAAATTTAACAATGGTCATTATAACATTTTTCTACTTTGCGTTCGTAGTGCGGCTATTACGATACGGTTTTGAGTGTCATAATAGACAAAAACGGTGTTATACATAATAATTCTATTAACAATAGTATAATTAATTTTTTTAATATTGGCAAACTTGGCAATCCCAGGGCGATCGTAACCTATAAACTTCGCTGTCAAGGTGTCAACTCCAAGTGGCTGGCAGAGAGAACAGCAGCAACAGCTGTTGATGGGAATTGGCATTACCATATTGTTAACACTTGTTTGGGGGGGTGCCTTCACGTGCTTTTGGGGCACGCAATTTTGCTGCCTGGTGGTCAAGCTGGTAACACAAACAAGTGCACTGATGGCGCTTGCCAAAGACTGATGGCACTATAATTGTGATGACTGAGAGTGTTTGTGTCTCCGGTCAGTGATGACGCGGATAAGGGGGTCCACTTGTTTGTGCGGCGGGATTTGATTCTAAACATTTTGTGGATGGGGAGATTTCACAACCTCAAAACGTCAAACTTTTGTGCAGATTTTGTGTTAAGTTTTAAAATATTTAGAACAAACGTATCCTGCTCATCCGTACCTCAATCTCTTCGTAAAAATGTGTAGAATATTTTGGTATGATCAGCCCTTAAAGAATTAAGAAAGATATTTTTTTAAATTCTTTAAGGGCTGATGATGGCAGTAGTGTTCTGCCGAAACAGGTTTTATTTGTAATTTTACGCTCATTAAAGTTTGTGGAGTTCGACTTAGATATATTTAAATTTTAAGTAATTATACGAATGACTCCAGCCGTGAATGCTGGATTCTAAAATTGGATATATTTTTTAATACTACAAATGTATATCGTAGATGTAGATAAAAGTGAAGTCAAAGTATAGAGAATATTGAAGAAAACATCAAAGAAGGAGAAGAAAGATACTAACGAAAGGTAGGAAGACGATAAAGTTGTTGGAGAGAGAAAGAAAAAAGCCTGGGAATAAGACAAGTCAATGTTTTAATGAATATTAAAATAGCTAAGACATTATTATTAGCATTAGAGCAAGCCTATGGACAAAGAAAGTAGAAACCGGTCGTTTAGGCAGGGAAGTTTATCTGCATTCCTGGAAGAAAATAAAAATGGAAACGAACAGGGGAGAGGAGGAAGAGAATATATTTAAAATAAGTAAAATAGCAGCAAGATCGCCAGAACCAGTGAAATGGAGAGAAAAATAATTAATAAGTTGGAAGAAATAAAAAGGTAACTAAAGGAAGGAGATACGAAGAGAGAACCAAGAAATTAAGAGAGACATTACAAAGCAAAGAGAAGAATTTAAGGAGAAGATATGGGGGAGAGAGAGAAACAGATGGAGAGACGAAAACACGTTGAGAGTGAGAAACAGGTTGCGAGAGAGAAACAGGTGGAGAGACAGAAACAGGTTGAGAGAGAGAAAACAGGTTGAGAGTGAGAAACAGGTTGCGAAAGAGAAACAGGTTGAGAGAGTGAAACAGGTTGAGAGAGAGAAACAGGTTGAGAGTGAGAAACAGGTTGCGAGAGAGAAGCAGGTTGAGAGGGAGAAACAGGCTTTTCTGAGAAAAAAATATAGGAGAGGTGAAAATCAAGGACTGCTACAGTATGAATAGAGGTCAAGTACCAGTAGAAATGGAAGACTGGGAGGGTAATGAAAAATTGGAATAAACGAAAATAAACGAACAGAAATGATATTAATTTATAGATATCATAATGACTTCACAAAACGAGAAAGAGAGTTACAGAAGAAATTAAGAGGTATAGCGAAGGAAGAACGGCGACACGGGAAATTAACAATAGGCACGGTGCAATGGAGATGGAATGAAACGAGAGAGAGACTAGAAGTTTTCCAATAAGAAGAAGAGGTAGGGGGAGAAAATGGAGACGACGGCAATTTAAAAAGGACAAAGACATAGGGAAAGAAGAACAATGGGGAAAATAAGAGACAGGACAAGAAGAGGGGTGGGAAAACTAAAAAGACATGGGACGAAACAAGGTCGAGGATTTTGGAATGTAGCGGGACTAAGAAAAAAAAGATTTCTGGGACTATTTGAGGCAAGGTTGCTCGCTCAGTCTCTTGTTGTGGCAAAAAGTGAAGGAGATATGAAAGAAATAATAAAGAACCTAGGATAGGTGAGGAAGAAAAAGTTAGAAGTGAATGTGGAAAAAACAGGAATGAAGAAAATGAATGGAGGTGGGAGCGAGGTAAAATAGAGCAAAAAGTATTTAAGTACTTGGGCTATATCGGGTGTCCCAACTAACATTTGCACCCCCAACAATTCCAATTTCGATAGACTCAGAAGAAAACGCTTGAACAGGTCAATTTTGTTATCAAGGGGGACCTAATTATACCAAACTTTCAAGTCTTAGATCTCACCCCTTGAGCCAGAGAAGCCACCCCCTTTAAAAATTTAAATGGCATGGGGGGTCGTGTGATACATCATTTTAAAGCTTATTCAATTCTCTATCCAGATCTACTTTTATCGATTCCTTTCTACAAAAAAAAAAAAAATCATGAATTTGATATTTTCCAAATCTACAGAAAATACTCAACTAAAATTTGTACCCCCCAACAATTCCAACTTCGAAAGACTCAGAAGAAAACGCTCGAACAGGTCAATTTTGTTATCAAGGGAGACCAAATTGCACCGAACTTTCAACTCTTAGATCTCACCCCTTTAGCCAGGGGAGCCACCCCCTTAAAAATAAAATGGCATGGGGGTCGCGTGATACATCATTTTAAAACTTATTCAATTCTCTATCCAGATCTACTTTTATCGATTTGTTTCTGGAATGGAAGGAAGGGGAGAATGCAGTATAGGAGAAATATTACCAGAGCAAAGGAATAGGGAGACTGATAAAAAGACGCTGATAGAAGAAGGGAAAGAATAAGAGAGTCCAGGTACAACTGAAGAAGTACAAGAAATGTATGATTGGAGGAAATATTGGGAGATGGAGAATATTGGGAGTGTGAAAGAAAGAAAGATGATGGCGAGGTTGAGGTGAGAGGGATAATAGGTATTGGTTGGAAGAGGGAGCAAAAAGGTGTAGAATGTTCTTTGGGGAGAGAGGGACAATTGAACATATTATGTAGAATGAGTGTAGTGAGATGAGAGAAAGAAAAAGAAAAAAGAATAAAATGGGTGAAAAAGGTATGGAAGAGGAAGGAGAAAGCAGAAGAGGAAATGGGAGGGGAGAAGAAATGAAGATGCGTTGTTTTGAAATAAACACAGAATGTAAATTATGTTATGTAATCACAGGATTCGGAAAGTCCTTAGGGCAATAAAGATTATTTAGATAGATGTAAATAGTAATACAGCTAAAGGGTCTTTCATTTCGAGTTTAACTTTCATATAAATTCTTACTATATATTATCCAAATTTTGTATTTATCTTCCAAGCCAGCCAAATGTGTAGTAACGTTTTCATATTGGTTGTAACTTGTTTTAACTTAATTTTATTAGATTTTTACTATTTTGATATTTTACTTTCATGTTAAATATTTGCTTCCTAAATTAGAACATCTATTAACCCATTCAATAAATATTTCATAATTTTTCATTTTGAGCCACAGCTAGGTATGCTATTGGTTTACATACCAAAGAAAGAATGAATTATCGCGTAATAACTATAATAATATGTATGCAGAAAATGAACACAACCTGAACCATCAATATTAACCATAAAATTCGTAAACAATTTATGAATATTTTACCGTGAAGGCCATAATTTTTATGACTACAACTTGTCATCCAGTCTTTATTCCTCCATCCCACGAGCAATCGATTTCGACTAAATTTAACATCATCAACGCTTGTAAAGCGGTAGTTATTTACTCCTGTCGTTTTATTTCCTTGTTTGACATCACTTGTTGGCAGTTCCGCTGGAGAATAATTTTAGCATTTAAATCTAAAAGTATTTATCACCTTCCTTAATCCTCTGATGTCAGAAGAAATACCGTGTGGGGGGGTCTGAAAAATTACGACCTCGTAGGTCGATAAAAGCGAGGGTGTGCAGATCTACAGATATAATTTAAAAGATTGCGGAAATTGTTATGGGCACTTAGCAGCTTCTCTCACGATTTCGCTTGTTGACAGCGTCGTAAAGTGAATTTTTTAGGTGGTTAAATGATGGGAATTCGGAGAGAATTTACGGAAAAACTTGTATTGTAATTATTGTTAAATCGTTACTGCGACTTTTACGAATCTTCAAGTGCCTTTAATTAAAATTACCACCTAATTTTGGTAATTACGGCGGAACTGAACACTACAAATGGAGGAGAAAATGGTTACGTAATGAGTACTGTTAAAAATTTCTGTTTTGGAATTTGATTTTTTTAGTCATCCTTGAAGAAGATGACAAGTTGGCTGTCAACGAATCGATAACGTTGCATAATAACAGACAATTAAATAAATTAGGTACATCCCACTCTCCACACATTCTTTCCCATCTTGTATTTGTCTCATGCTGAAAATAGTCGCAGAACTGTTGTTATTCCATTTATCGCATCAATTTTGTTTACAAGTGATTCTAAATGCGCCTTTAAGAGTTTAATAATACATTGTTCAGATAATCAGGGGTCATTTCATCCTTTTTTTTTTCGGCATGAATTTAACAAGGTTCTAAGTTCACTCGAAAACCCTGTCTGCTGGCGGAAATTGCGTTTATCTAGAAATTACACTAAACTGCAGCGATTTACATGGAATGTTGATTCTTTTCGAGATATCCCCTTTTAATTGAGTGTTAATTACGCTTTTATTTATAATTCTCTTGTAAGTCAGATAAGACGGGTAATTTATGTACCTCCTTTCTAAAACTTTTTCCCCGGTTGCAACGCTGCTTACATTTCTGTGATGAAATTCTTCCGAGTCAACGTTTTCGGCGGAATCATCTCGTTGAAATGAAGCGTTGCTATTTTTCTTGTCGAATGAAAAATTAAAAAGGGTCTGTCATGAAGGTGGAAGCGAAAAATGGGGGCCTGGTAGGGAAATTTGGTTCGAGCACGATGAATGCTTATTGTGTTTAACGGGGAGAAATGTTGCAAATTTCGTTTTGGCTTTCCTCGTCTTTGGGGCGTGATGAAATTGTATATCCATTCAAAGCCTTGTGGAAGGAATATAGGTAACAAAATTCGTCCTTAAATTGAAAAGTCATTGTTTTCCAAGTCTGAATTTAGAGCAGAAGAGAATACAGGTATTGCGTATCTTCTGCTATCAACCTAATTGAAATATCTGATTCTGCGAGTGAAAGCCCACATCTCCCTTTTTTCGAGGAAGCTACCGATTCGATACGATCAGCTCCCATGTATTGCTTTAATCAGCAAAAGTGTGCAATAAAGTTCATGCCAGGAGCACCACAGATTGTAATGCGAGGCACATCTGACATCGTTCTTGAAAAATCAACTTTCACAAAAAAATAGCGTATTGTAGATACTGCTCCGAATTCCTATTGTGCTTTCTACTTTGTGTGATTCTGCATTTTGCGGCTTCTATTGTGCCTCAGAAACAGCTGGTAGATGTTTCTTTCGTCCTTACGCCAAGCAATTATCGTTTGTGGTTTATTGGATAAATAGGACAATCGCGTGGTTTTTGTCGGCGCTCGATGTTATGGTTTCAGCGTCTGATTTATTACGACGACTCGTGGCGTTATTTGTTATGTAGGATTTGAAATTCAAATCGGGTCAGTACCTTTGTAAGAGGGAACAAACTTCAATCGTTATGGTATAATGAGATACGTGGATACTGTAGACAAGGGCCCTTTTCCACTGAACTTGTGAGACATGTCTTATTTTCTTGGATTGTATAATGACAGAAAAACATTTTTCTAGCTGAAACTAAATATCGACATGAATTGAAAAATAGGTAATTGTGCGTGTCAGCTCCTACGCGCGACTGGAGTTTGGTCTTTCAGTGCGATTGTCTTTGAATATACAATAGGCAAAGGGGGTAAATAAACGCATCTCTTATAATACTGAAAGCATGTAAATACATTGTTAGGAAGATTCGGCGAAAATTTGTCAAGGGCATCCAGTGACAACAAACAATTGGATATATTATGTTCATCTAACCTAAACTTAAAAATTCGACAAGCTTGCGCACCAGCGCACATGTGGTGATTATAGTTGCCCTTGATGAATAATTTTATGGTCCATATGGTATACATCATGTTCTACCTAGAAATTGCAAGTTATGTTTTTCTGGGCGGTCCCAGAAAATTTCTACAGATCCCAAGAACTCTACCACGCCACTGCATACAGGGTGTGTTCTTCATGTAACTACCAGCAACTAATTAATTGTTGCAGTTTCAGTTACGTACACACCTACAGACATCGAGATCAAGCTGAAACCCGCTCCGATTCTCACAATCATCCATCACGGGTTCATAAAAAAGTCTCGTAAGACATTTGAGCTTTATATGTACAAAAGAAGTACAATTAAACACGTCCGGATACCCGGAGTGAGGAAAACGTCAGCAATCTGGAGCACACGACTCGGCTGTAAAATCTAATGAATGTGTAGGACATTACTCTCCGTTTTAGGAAACTGGAATCCTTTCCGTATGGAGTTGACATATGTCTAGATCGGGCCTTCACCGGACAAAAAGAGCATATATCAACTCCGATACCTTTATAGTTGCATCTTATTAGGGTCACGCTAGCGTGGGTTGACCTTTATGAAGAACAATTGTCACACTAGTACAATAATTACGACTGTTATCTGATAATTACTACGATTCTAATTGCGACCACGTTTTCAGTACAAGTCGCTAATGTTTGTGTAGATTTATAGACAATAATTACAGTATGGAAGTGCTGTTACCGAAATGTCATAAAAGTGGTAACACTAATTAATCTTGAAGGAAATTGCGATGTAATACAGATAATGTAAGCAGCACGAGAAACTTGAATAGAAATATATTACGGTTCGTTTATTCAGCTCCTGCTGGTTGTACAGACGTGAGGTGTCGTTAACACAATAAATCTATATGTCACACTTTTACCATACCAACAATATAAATGTACCACCTGGTTTCGTTTGGTGTCATTATTTCTTAGTAATCATTGCTTGGAAGTCACTCTGTCCAGATTTGTTTCGCAGAGTGGAAAATAAGCACACTGTTAGTTGAGAACATCAGAAGCTAAAATATTGTGTCGTTATGTAACTTTATATACTGTTCTCATAAAATTTATACTGTAGACATGTTACTGTAATGATATTCTGTGGAGGTACTGTTTTTATTGGTTCCAATCAAATTTTTTTATTTGAAAGATTCAGAAATGGTCATAGAATGTTTAATCTAAACAACAATCCGTACCAACACAAACATATTTTTACGATTATGTGCACCTCCATTCCGTGCTAACATTTACATTGCTATTCCCGCCCTTCTTGGCTGGAAATTCGCTTAACCCACAAATGACGCATCTGATAAATTAGGGCATGCTCCAATTCCATCAAATTACATTTCTTTGACGTCACCATAAAGAATTTTTATCAGTTCCTGCGATGACCACAATTAACTTTTACAGTTTGCATCAAAATTCCAGCTGAATTCAGAAGTTGTGGTCTGCAAGAAATCTATATAATAGCAGTATCAGTTTAATTGAACGCGATTGTAGAATAATTGGTATTCGCCATCGCAAATGTCAACTATAACAACATTACTGCTCGTAACCAGATAGTCTGTGATATGGAAATAATTAAATCAGTTTGGACTAGGGACCCTTCGGAGAGGCCCTTATTCTAATTAATTGAATTTACACACTTATCGTATCGGTGCCAGTCAGTGCAACTCGAACTGATTGTCCCAGCAGAACTCGTTCCTAAATTTTTCTCTTAAATTGATGGGCTATAAACTCGGAAATTGGTTGTTACACCGAGGCGCCGAGTGCAGTGATTAGCTTTTAATAATCTCATTAAAAAGCGGCTTATCTTTGTTTGGGTCTTGATTAACACCCTAGGTGACAATTTCTGTCCACAAACTTGTCTGCTGAAAATTTACATGTCAATATGCAGGTTCATTTGAAACTTCGAGTTCTATTAGTTATTATGTTAAGACTATACCTTGACTATGTGGGCGGATTACAGCATGGTATCTATCGGCACTTTGATTTATACACGACGGAAATATTCTCTATAGAATTCATAGATGGAAATTCAGCTTGCAGTCCTTAAATGCGATAGTGCCTACCGTGGAAGCCTCTGGTAAATTAAAGTGAAATATGTTAAGTAATTCAGTTTCGATGCAAGTTTAATCGAAAGCCATGAAGTTATCTCCTTTAATCACGGATTGTTATAACTATAATACAGTTGATGGTGCAACGCTGTCTATTCAAGACAGAGCTCTGGTTTCAATTATAGCTCCTGTTATCGACATTGTATCAAACCGAGACGTTCATTATTCATTAATGTCTTTTATGAAAAACAAAATGGTTTTGTGATATAACAAGCCGTCTGAATTTTTAATTGAAATAAATGTTAACGACACAGGCGACAGCAATAAAGATAATTTATACGCCGCTCTTGGTAATAGTGTTAATATGGATGGGGGCTAAACATTATTCTAACTCGGTTAACTCTTTAAATATGCGGCTTTAAGTCGGGATCCCTACTACTTATGGAGGAAAGTTGAGTTTTATCAAAGAAGATAACTAGTATAAAGCCGAATTTCCTCTCAGACGACCATTAATCATCAAATTCGCAAAGTTGTTCAGACTTTTGAGGTATTTATACGTCTCGCGGTTATAAATAATTTATGTCTCGAAGTTTGGAGACGGTAATTATAAATTTAATGCAGTTTTTCACTAAAAGACTAATGATGAGTTCAGACGTTGACAGGAAATTTAACATATTCATCAATCTCCCCAACACATCTAATACCCATAATTCCCAATAAACATAACGGATATTCGCAATAGTCACCCCAATCTCGTGACAAATGACCCATCCAGGACAACTTCAAAGGAAATCCGGCATTGCAGTAGTTCCTTTTACATTTCGCCATCGATAGCCGATGAGATTTATTTTCGTTTTGTTACACGAGATGTCCCTCTAATATGTATTTATAATTTATCTAGATCAGATACTTCTTACACGTATTTTCACTGCAATAATTAAAGCTGATTCGATCTACAACTCTACAGCAGTACATTTCTCACAACATATAATTAAATACGTGTTGGTTATAAAACGATATGAACTCCGGGGCAGGTATCGTTTTTAATGGGACCATAAAGCAGGAACGTTTCGTTGCATGCAACATTAGAGGGAATCATTCTATAGAAGTTGAAATTCTAAACGGTGAATCTTCGTCAGATAATTTTCTCTCTGATGAATTCTACAAGCCCCAGAAGACTGGTAATGTTAAATCGACACAGCTCCTGAGAGATTGAACGTCGTTGATGTATTTCAAAATTTGGCTCAAGAGAATCGCAGCATTATTTATAGCTTCTTGCGACGAGGTGAAACGAAAATGTCGGGAGCCTGGGCGGCATCCCTTATTAGATTATTTGTATCTCGAAGTAGCGATGGAGCGGGCTCTATTTTTTTCAACAGAACAGATCATGCGGAATGTCAGTGAATTTCAAAATCATATTGGGATAGCCCTGAAGCCCTCAAAATTGTCTGTATATACACATTTTTATTTTTAAAGGCTTTTTCATTGCTGATGTGGTTAAAACTGTGTTACTCTCTAAATTATTGCACCACTTAGAAGGAGATAAGCTAGAGGTCTGAATTTTTAGTACAATATAGGTTTCACAAAGAAATGTAATTGATGAACTTTTGAAGTTAAAAGAAAAACATGACATAATAAAAAAAATTGTCATGTCGCCGCGCGTCCTAATACAAGCCTCAATCTCTTTCGCAAAGTCTCAGGAGGCTGAGGTAGACACCTTAAACGTAGCCCCATTGAATCCCACACATGTTCGATGGGGACAAATCGGGAAATCGTACAGGCCAGGGTAAGATTTCCAGAAGAGGCTAACTTCTAGGAATTTTGAAGTCATATTGGCGATATGCGATTCAGCATTATGCTGTAGGAATATGGTACCGGGAAGAGTGTCTAAGAAGTCTAACAAAATGGGCTCAAGAATTCCGTCAATATATCGAGCAGCATTTAATGCTCCCCGAACAAACACTAAAGCAGACCGGGCCCCAACCCCAACCACTGTGATCGCACCCCAAACCATTACGCCTTAAGTTAGGCCTCTATGACCTCTTACAGCAAACTCCATATTAGGCCTCTCTCCCCGAAACCGGCGTACTCGAACTTTGCGATCGTGGTGCCATAAACAAAAGCGCGACTCATTGCTGAAGAACTATCCCATTCCTCAGCCCAATTTGCTCGGTCTTAGCACCAGAGAAGTCTAGCGGATCGTTGAGCGGCACAACCCAAAGGCTCGTGTCCTTAGATAGACTGTGTTCATTGCTATTCTTTTGTGAAGAGCTCTCCTCCAATCCATCCCTATAGAATAAGCCATCGGCTGAAATCTATTTCTGGTTGCCATATGGCGAAGATGACGATCTTCACGATCATTTGAAACATGTCGTTCAAACGTCCAGCTCCTCGACGATGATATGGACCTCTTCTTCTGAACACGCTCGCTAAATTCGTATGACCGTCGATTCCCAAACGCCTGCCATTTTATCTTTCTTGGTTTGAAACATCTCCCTCAACTAACCCAACAATATTCGACCTCTTAGAAAAAGAGTAATTTGCCTATAATTGTTGCGCCTTCGAAGTGCAAACATTTTGTTAAGAGGGTTCTCCTTAAGTGGCATGTAGATTTCTACCGGTCGAACTAAATTTTTCCGCAATATATATTTTTTTTTATTTACAAATTTCAAAAAATCGCTCTGTAGCTGCAAAGATCTATATTTTATCAACACGCCCTCAAAATTTCAACGAAAAATCTTCAAAAATAAAAAAGTTACATTCAACAGCGGGCAGAAATATGCAGCAATGTACGGCGTTGAATGTAACTTTTTTATTTTTTAAGATTTTTCGTTGAAATAACCAGACTTGGGGAGAATGGGAGTAGTACTGGGACCAGAACAAAGGGTGGATGGGCTGCAAGAGATTGTTATGGACGAAATAAGGTTTGGCGACTTTACTAAGTTTGCTAGGTGTGTGTTTGACTGGTTGAGAGGTTGAATGAATGAGTGAGTACGAGAGTATGCAGGGGGACACCACCAAGTTCAAGTTTCAAAGGCCTGCCCTGTTATACAGTAGCTCATTACGGTATGGATCTTTGGAGAGTGGTGACTCCGCGTACCTGAGCCGGTCAACCAGTACCAAGTCGGGCAGTCGACTCATCTGTGAGCAGTGACTTTGTTCACTACGAAGATCCCATCACCAGTGATCTTAAGGCGCTTCTCTCACCCCATGTTTGCAGTGTACATTTATAAAAATCGCTGTATTGTTAATTTCTGATCAATAATCTTCAAATTTTGAATAGTTGTAGAGAATAGAACCTACGCATTTTTTTTTTTATCAAAACTGTTTTGCTAAATATCCAAAAATGTCGAACTGAATATACGTAACTTTTGTCACCATTTTATTGACACTTACGAATTTAAAACCTACCAAGAAACGTGCGTATCGCCTTGCCTATAGTTTTTTCTTATTGTTTGCTACATTATTGAAGATGGAAGCGCAAATACAACTATGTAATAATGTTTTAAATAAAACCCTGTTCTGTTGATTTCTACGTCAAGAAAGTAGCTCCACCTATACAGCTATGCTACAAATTCGCCGTGTACACTCCGAGTAAAATCTATATCACAACATATACCTAAACAAAATTATGCGGGACGGAGAGCCCCTGTTATCTTGCGTAAAAGTTAGCTTTTTTGAACGCATCTGCTGTTTGTGGCCGAGGCGTGAGTCGAGGTACACACGACGTTTTTTAGGCGATGATCACAATAGTACAATACAGTGTATATTCAATATACGAATTTGGACAGTGTCCGAATAAAATGCTCAAAACTAGAAATGTGCATTGAAAATGTCCCAAACCCGAAATATTCATTCCTACCTAGTATTACGCATCTTACTTGATTCGTTGATTCATATTTTTATAAAATTTTGCAATGTGAGAAGTCTATTCTTTTCGATTTAATTAACACAGATAATTACATCACTAATAACAGAGCAACAAAACTTCGCTGGCAAAAGAAGCAGCAGTGTGTTAAAAAAAAACTTTGCATCGCGAAGCCCTACGACCACAAATTCCCTATAATAAAGATAGAGTGCGTAAACCATTTACTACGTAACTACTGTAGTAAATTGAGAGGCTATTTTTGTCAAGGAAGCAAGGAAGACGAAATCAACACAGTTCCAGACATGATCAGACTGGCCTTTTTGACGACATTGAGTCGTGTGGAAAAAGACTTGTTCAAAATGTGCATAGTGAAAAATAATGCACCAGAAACTTATAATTCTATCGTCTGTAAATTTATAGGGGACAATTCCATATAACAAAAAGAAAGAATATTTTGTCCTATTGCACAGGAAAATTTTGTAGTCCAGGAAAATTCGCTAAAAACTATATCGCGGGACTGAAAAGAAAACGCGAGTATAATAAAACTCGCAGTTATTTCTACGAATTAAAAAAAGAAAGACTGCTGCTCCACCCGATAAAAATTACGGTCTGGCAGAAGTTAATCTAGATGAAAAGGAATTTATTAGGAATACGTCAAAGCTTGCTCGAAATATTGTCTGTTCTGAATTTCGAAAGAGCGCAGCTATAATGCAAGCACTTTGAAAAAGACTATGGGGTACTTGTGCGTGAGTGCGGACTGTTTATTGACAAGGAAAATTGTTTTCTCGGTGCCAGTACGGATGGAATTATTGATCAAGATCATATTGTGGAAATAAAATGCCCTTGGTCCATTCGAGACTTAAATCCCCAACAAGCCGTCAATGAAGAAAAAATTAATTACCAAAATGGGGACTTAAACTAAAGCAAAAAGATAATTATTACTTTCAGGTTCAGGGGCAATTGGCAATTACTGGTGCTAACAATTATTGCTACTTTGTTGTATGGATTGTATCTATTGGAATTGTTGTCGACAAGTACAAAAAATTTATTCCATAGCAATTTTATTTTGTATGTTCTTTTGCAGATTGAAAAAAGATAATTATGTCCTTTTGGGACAACATTGTGCCAAAATTAAGAAAAATATATATCTAAATGTAATGGCCCGTGAAATACTAAAAAATAGTTGAACTGTTTCTCCCATTACGATGTCACGTTGTCATTCGACTGTTTCATCAGAAGCAAAGTACGACCAGACTTATAGTAATTTTATGGACTCCGGTCAATAAATCCCGAATGTCGTCTCGAGTGGTGGTTGAATTTAGAATATTGTATTTGTATTGTGCTCGCATTTGGGTCGTTAGACAGGTAGAGGTTTATGATGCAAATATATCTGAACAGAAAGCATTGTTTCACAGAATGTGCTTTTTCTGTGCCTCGCGTGGATTTTTGTTTACGTCCTACTACTTATGTCACACTTCGAACTTTTTGATCACTTTCACCCATGTTCGGGGTTACTAATTTAATTGCTGATGTCGTGTTTAAAACTGTGTTCGGTTTAGACATAGTTTATTTAACTCTTATAACTAATACTAAATAAGAAAATAACAATGCGGATAAAATTGAGGGTTATCGCGGAAGCGCGTGTGCTCCCCCACTACACTATGAGAAATGGGAATTCGTTTTTACCTAAAGCGCCCCTCTCAAATACAAATTTTGGCGCAATCAGTAACCGCTACAGCTCCAATTCAAATCAAAACTTATTGATGTAAAGGGAAGGCTTTCATTTTATTTCCAGCGCAGATTCATTCCTTCATGTGAATAAGGTTTAAATTTTTATTATTTGTAAATTTTTTTGGACTCGTAAACTTTAGGTCTAAATTCTAAATTAAATGTCCATGTTTTACCAAAAGGTTTACCAATCATTTTCAATACATTTTCAACAATACACAGAATCGTTGAGTATTAAAACACACTGTTCCTAAAAGTAGCCTTAAGGCTTCCAACGCATACGCTCCGATTGAATACTGTGATTCAATGAAAACAATTACTGCTGTTCTTGACGTATTAAAGATTTTACACGGTCTGCGCCGTCTGAAATCATGTTCTTGATCATTTCAATTGAACTCCGTCGATCGAATCTCCGAGTCAATGAAATTTTGATGTAATTGGTTGCCTGAAGGGATTAAAAGTTCATATCCATAATTAAACTGACAGCTCCGACCTTCTGTCTCGTGATTTTATACAGTCGTGAGTTCAAACACGTGAAATTACAGGTTATGGATGAGCGGTATGATGTCACTGATTCTTTTTTAAGTTTTTTCAAGTTCAATTCAGATTAATCAGAGTAATCTAATATTTCATTAAGTGCAAGTCAATCTGGATAACCAATTCAAACACCGGACACTTTCATTAATCAGTGAGAGCGGATTGGTATGCGAGAGAACATCCAACGAGATGATTTAAATGTTAATCAACCTGTAACCAATAATTTTATTAATAGTGGGCCTTTTATAGTTAGTCAAATAAGAGGTAATGGATTGTGGTGTCAAAGTAACATCTAAATTGGTGAGAAATCAATTTTGGAATATAAAATTCTCAAAGTCGGTATAGGTACCACCAGCAGACTGATCGTTAAAATTTATTTATGTTTCAAGGAGAATGTCCTTTCCAGTTTTTATCGATCGAAAGGATAATATGAAAAGAGAAGCTTTATGTACGTAACATATTCGACTGGAATTCTTCATGAATAATATCCCTACGAGAAATTTTGTATGAAATGTGGCATTTCTATAGAAAGTAGAGATAGTTTTTGCAGAAATGTCACATTTCATCCGACTTTTCTTGCAAACGTATGAACTGGTTTATGAGTTGAATCAATAAAGAATGTTGGGTAACAGATCTCGTAGTCGCGTCTATTGAAAATAAATTTAACATCTCTTCATATTAATTTTAGTGTTATAGTTACTACCACTGATAATAATAAATCTGAAGCCCTATATCAGCAAAACATCATTACAGACCATTTCCGCCATATAATGTCTATGTAACCAACTTCCTTGTCAACACAAACACTCAGAACCATAACAGATTACATTACTTTTTCCTGTGTTTGGTTTTGCCGAGTCTTTAACACGCTCCCAAGGATATAGCTTGCTAAAAAAACATTAAGGGTATCGATTTCTGATCCTCCAAAATCCAGGATTACTCTGTCTTTTCTGTCGGTTCATAAAAAGTCGCACGACTATTGGTCACAATGTCATTTTCACATCAACCTCATCAATAACAACACAAGGTAGAAACATGTGCTAGCTCCATCAATGTCACATTCACGGAGTCTTCACATCTGGATGGAATTCGTATGTGGACTTAGGTGTCTATAAAATCTGTAATAACTTCCCATGACTAGTAGAACTCTATATTTTGGACGCTTCCTGCTTGTTCTTCATTAAAAGAGTATTAATCAACATGATGTAAAAATTAATTGCTTCATAAAACTGTTCTAACTAATAATAACAAGGCATAAATCGCGATGTGTTTGTTCGGCTTGATATTTCTTTTATATCATCAAATTCCGTGTTGCATTCTGAAATCAATAGAATTACATTTTGTAACAGTTGTATAATAAATCACACTTTTTGCAATCTCAATTAATTAAGAGAAATTGTGACACTAGCTTGACTTGTTTTCGAAATACATATACATATTATGTGATTTATTACAAGTATATTCTTTAATAACACTTTCAATCATTAAACTGTGAAAGCCTCAACAAGTGATTAACCTTTCCACTCAACGTCATCAAAGGTTTTTAATGTTTATCTACAGATGTTAACATTACCACTCTGACTTCTCAATTACGACGGATTGGACTCGGCATAATTTCAGTCAAAAGAAGCCTCATTAAAGCATGGATTTACTCATCAACTGTCGACATAATAGAAACCGACATTCAAAAGCTGTATCTGGTGCCATAATACACAGATTAGCAATAATAATAGAATCACTAGAAAACCTTACTTGATTTAGACATTCTGTTATGTAAATTCTGTATCAAGCGATTGCTTATCTGAAAGAACTCTTTAATGCTGGAGCAACGTTGGTAGTATAATTCTTGCCTTCTTGATTCTTTTTAGATTTCTTTGGATAGTCCTTTGGGACGTTTCGGAAACTTGAACCAGTTGTTTTGCAGATAAGACATTTTATGTTAGAGAAAATTTAATAGTCCCCATCTCACATTAAATTTCAAAGACTTCCAATTTTACTAAAACACATCCTTACAATGCTGTTTTTAAAAATTGCTCTCTTTTTTTTCAGGTGGAGTAAATAATTTAATTTGTAACTACCGTTGTTGGTTGATTTATCTGAAAAATTTACCGTCGTCGCTTTTCAATTTGTTCCCTGGTATTTTTAATTCGTGTCCTTTGTATTATTAATGTGTGTGCTAAGTGAGGCCGGCAGCATTCGGAGGCTATTGTGTTCCTTCCGAAAACATTGGCGCTGTTCCAGATAAGATTATCGGAGAATGTACGGCGTAAAACGCAACAATCCTATCCTCAAAGGGACTCCCGAGATGATGTCATCATTCTGTGTTGACGGAAGATAAATTGTTGACGAAACATGCACGAATTATAAAGAGTAATTAACTCACTTCAAGTTGTACACACAGAATTGTGTCGGGCGTTTATTTTTTCAGTCACCCCTATAACGAGCTTTTGCGATGGCTATGGAGTCTACAATTAGGAGCCTATTCATCGAAGAAATATCAAATAACATGGGTTTTTTTATAAACAGCTGTCCTACGAAAATTAGCTACGGCGTTCGTCCAACAGCTGATTTTTACCTTCTCGTGCCATCTGGGGGGAGCGCTAAAAGCGTTGGGGTTTTATGGCTATTTTTATGGTGAAGTGTACCGGAAAATTGATTAAACGTAAAAGGCGTGAACAGAAACGAACATAACAAATGCCAAAATGATTCACTCTGCCGTCAAATATGATTACAAAAAATAGATCCCGGATCATCCATGGTTTGTTAAGTTGGTCATTTTCTGCAGCGTCATAGGTTTGGGTACTAGAGAACAATTAAAAATAATGGGCGAATTATATACAGGGGGTTATAAAATGCATACGATATACAAAAAAGTTAGAGAGCAAATCTGTATCCGTCTTAACATTTCTGATGTTTGAAAGATTGTTTACCTATATCAAAAATAGCGAAGTCACATTTTGAAATAGATTCCTGACCTTTCTAGCATGACCTCATCATGATGAAGGGAAGTGTTTTTATAAATATGTATGCTCGATAGTCTAGAATGTCCTTCCATCTATACTTCTATACAGACGGAACGAATTTTACAGGCCTGCTTCTTGAAATAGTTTTCTGATTAACATTTAGCCAAGGCCTCATTTGATGTATTCTCCCGCTCTACTTTAACCTAGATTAAGACGACTTAATACTGTAGACGGGACTGTCTTGGAAAGTTGAAAGAAGTACATATCTAAAATGGTGAATTGAGTCGTATTCAACATAAATTTCAAAAAGGAATGGTTTTTATGGTCGAGAATTTTCCATCAAGCAGACAGCCTTGCTGGGGCACGGGCGCACGTTGGATGCCAACTGACGCAAGTGGGTGGTGTCTCCGGGGCCCCAGAAGAGGGCTGTGGGCCCAGGAAGTAGTGCGACGCCGGCCGATGCGCACTACGAGGGGTTCTATGAGGGCCTTCGAGCCTAAATCGACGTTCCGTCGCAAAATGCAGACAAAGGCTTTAACTGTCTATATTTCCGCTAAGACCTACCTATTCTTTGATATCATTACTTTGGAAAGACTGTCAAGACACTTCAGGGGCGAGGGCGAATTTTTGAAGCACCAAGTGCAGCCGAATGTTTGAGCCCAAGCCCCTCAAAAGTGACAGCGCACTAGTATTGAGCAACATTTTTTGTATTCGTTTACGAAAAATGAGAAACAGCACGAGTTAACATAAAATTTTGATGGTAGGTTTGACAGCTGTCTGGGTATGCAGTACGAAGTGATCATAAAGTTCCGCACAAAATTCATAATTTAGTTATGTACTGTTCTTGCGAAAACGCTCGAACATGTCGATTTTTGTTTTTAAATTGCCATCTTTTAACATAAAAATTTTGTTGATGACGTCATCTGTCTTTGTATGTATGGTATGTACAGTATGTATGGCAACCCATAACTTTTTTTGGGTTTTAAATACACTTTTCAATTCTCTATTCAGCAGAAGTAAAAAATTGATACTTTGTATAACCTTTTTTTGACTATTTCACTCAAATATATATTTTAGCCAATCAAATGTGATCATTCAACAATGGAATCAAAATTTAAATTGAAAAAATCAACTTGTCAAAATTTTATCGGGGGTTACGGACCAATGAACAGTCGCTATTACACAACGTACCTCATTTTTCAGCGAAAAAATAACAATTGCTGCAGTCACTGTGGCAGCATACTGCATGTCAAATACCTCAATTACCTGTCACCGTCCACCACATTATCAATAATTTGGGCGTTTTCGTGAAATAGTCTTAGGAATATAATTCGAGTTGAGATTTCGCTGGAAAAATTTACCAATTGTGGACTCGAGTTCTACAATTTTGCTCATGACATTGATCAAAAATCACTCAACTGCGTTTCGTGATTTTTATGACAATGCCATTCGCAAAATTGCTAGGCGAACTCTCGTAACAATCGGTAAATTTTTCCGACGAAATCTCAACTCTTATTATATTATAACTGAAAAAATTACGTTTTACATAAAAAATAAAAAATTTATTCCTTGAAAAAAATTGAAAAATAACAATAGATTCGAAAAGCAAACAACGAAAAATGAAAAACGATTTCATAAAATTTTACGCAAGTGCTTAAATTTCCACCCGCCAACTATTTGACACATTCCCAGACGTGTTTTAACTCTTTGAACACTTCGTTCAATCACATCGGGACTAATCTGCGCAATTTCACCACGGAGTCGTAGTATTTTTTCAAGGAATAAAAATTTAAATTTTTGAAGTAAAACTTGTAATTTAAAAAAAAAAGTTATGCAAGGTATTACTTTTTTTACTCTTGTTGAATGGAAAATTCAAAAGTGCATCCAAAACACAAAAAAAGTAGGGGTTTGTCATTTAAAAAAAATTATGGCGGTGTCATAGTTCAAAAACAGATGGCGTCATCATCAAAATTTGTATTCCAAAAGATAGCAATTTGAAAACAAAAATCGCGTTTTTCGTAAAAACATTACATAACTAAATTATGAATTTTGTGCGGAACTTTATGATCATCCTGTATAATTTATATATTTAGTTTACCATATTTTCCATATTGATTAAAATTGATTAAATAGCTATTTACCGATCGATTTGAGCGAAAACAATTTTCCTAGAAAAAGGACCATTTTCTGAGGTTGCCAAATTTTTTTTCGAAAAGTTTCCGGAACCAGAAATGGGTTTCTTACGATGATAAAGTTTTTAACATAGTAGCTTGGATTTGCATGAGCGCACCTTTATACTAGAGAAAAGTCAAAAAATTAGACGTCAGTATGACTCAATGTCAAACTTTAAACTCATTTCAGAAGAGAACGGTAGGTCTCAGGGTGCTCAGCGATCTGGAAAACCTGGAGAACCTGGAAAAGTCAGGGAATTCGAAAATGTTCAGGGAAAACAGGGAAAAGTAAGGGAAATTATCATTTTTAGTTAATAGTCAGGGAATTTAACTTTTTTTTGAAAAATTTTTAAACTAATATTGAGAACATTGGGCACCCGCGGGCATATCGCGCACACCGCACACGGAATATAAACCATAGGACTGTTCAATCCTATCTAAACTTAGGAAGCCGAATAAATGCATCCTAAATGTAATACAATGCCAAAGACTTATTTTGTTTTTCCTTATACTGAAATTAGTCCATAGTTCGGCAATTTTGATGTGTAACATCTTTAGCCACGACATGGGAGTAAAACCGATTAGAATGTTGTCACGTAAAACGGCATCACGCCCCTTTTCCGCCCGCGCTATTTCCTCGCATGTGTGTGCGAGGAGCGTGTGTCTAAGTAATCTCCGAAACTTTTACTTATCCGGTTTCAAAAAAATTTCCACCAATATTTAGAATGGACCTTCAGGGTCGACGTAGGCTGTACATTATCCAGTTAAAATAAAAGGGCTTTTCGTGGAGATCAAGTAGACGAAAAAATTCTTGAGCGAATCGGTTTTTACGAACGCTGCCTTAACCATAAGAGATACATATACGAATGCTTTCTATAGAAAATTTCTAGAGCTTAAAAAGTCCTATAAAAAAAGTCCCCGACCACATATACCTATATGTTAAGGTTAATTCACAAATTATTGATAAAATATGCCTATTCCTGTGTGAAAACTAAAGCATGCGTGCGTGAGAATCAGAATCTCTGAAATCTTCTTTTATTGTGTTCAAAAGAACATAGGTCAGACAGGTCGCAAAATATCAGACCGTATTAAAGAACATTTCAGGCACATCTATAACAACACAGATCTTGATCCTCCACCATCAACACCTTCTTCTTTCGCCAATCATATATTAATAACGAAACATAGTTTTTCACCATCAAATTCAAAATTGATTCATAAATGCAATAAAGGCCGGAAATTAGATTTTCTCGAGACTTTGGAAATAAGGAAAGCCTTGAAACTGGAAAACAGATCTTGTTTAAATGAACAGAATAACTTCAATAATCCCATTATTAATTCACTATTTTAATTTTTCACTCAAACAAACTTACCAGATTCTCTTTGATCCATTTTTAATTTTTACATTTATAAAATGTTGTTTTTACGAAATCTTTTAAAAATCATGTAACCCTTTGAAAACGTCAAATTTAATTCAAAATTACGTCAATGTCATAATTTTTTATATTCTTTAAGGTAAGAACCCCTCTTGTAATTCATCAATTGTATCATTAATCTCTTGTTAAATTAGGGCTGATGATGGCAGAAGTATTCTGCCGAAACATGTACCATTAGTAATCTTACAGTTATTAAAGTTTGTGGAGTTCGACATAGATATATTTAAATTTTAATTCAAAAGAACATTGTTTGAAGTGCTTAAAGATTTTAAATCAGTGACAGTATGATTGAGTTTAAATATTTCTGACAGTGACGATCAACCGGCCAATCCTTTCATTGATACCGTCGAATACACCTTCAACAGCTACTATTATCAAATAATATTCTGTAACTCCATTGTAAAAAACTCTATATGTATTAAAAATATTTATTTTTCTTATATTTATATTCTGTATATATTATTGTAATAAGAATAATAAGAAATAGTAATTTATTTTATTAGTAGCAAAAGTGAGGCTTTTCCTGGGAAGTCTGTAGGTTTGACAAATACAGATGAGCCAGGAAAAGCCACTTTTCTCCGAATAAAAGATGTTACTTTTACACACCAGCGTAAGTAATGTCAAGCTTACTTTATGTATCGCCAGACAACTCTATGCGCCGCTAGACTACTTTGTCTGCCATCGCAGAGAAATAGCCATTTGTCATTACCTATTGGCGTATAGAATGTCACGTTTGAAGAAAAAATATATTAATTTATTTTATTAACGAAACTGTTTTTATTAATTTTACTGAATATTCATTTGTCAATCAACTATCAATTCCAATGTTTCACATCCGCCGGGCGTCCTGTGACGGCTTAATTTTTTTTAGACCTGTATGAGAATATTTATTTTATTTTTTAATACATGAAATATTTTATTTAAAACTTAGGTATTTTTTAATTAATAAAAATTAACTTGACAAAAGGGATCTACATTGTATTTATTATTAACAGATAGGCTTGGAAAAATCTGGAAAAGAGTCATGGAAAACAGGGAAAAAGGGAATTTGAAATGTAACAATCGCTGAGCACCCTGGTCCAATCCCAGTTCTGACCCGCGAGGGGGCTTGAAAAAGCTGCTCCGATTTGGGGGATACGCGAAAAGTCGAAAAAAAAAAAAATTGTCGACACCAAGAAACACAATGAAATATTCTTTGTTTAAAAATTTGGGGAGTTATAACAAAAAAGAACATTGTTTGTACCTACAAAGTTTTTGCGGACTCATCTACTATTCCAACAGTAACGATTCGTCCGCAAAAATTGTATTTTAGGTACTTATAACAAAAATAGCTATTTCGACTTTTTGCATGAGATTCGGGAGGATAGATTAGAAAGAGTAACATGCCGTAGAGTAAGACCAAATCCTGGTTCAATAGAAATAGAGGGGAGACTTATAAGAAAAAGAACGACAAAGCGAGAGGGAAAGACTCGAAAAAGGAGGTACCTACCCAAAAGAAAGGCTAAAAAGAACATCGAAGAAAGAGAAAAGAGAGATATCGAAAAATAAAATTAAAAGACGAAAGAATGAGAAGCCAAAACAAGAGACATCTAAAACAGAGAAGAAATATAAATTCCAAAGAAAAAGAAACAAACTAACAAAAAAAGACTTCAGAAGGACAGAGAGTAATGTGAGCTAGGAACAGAAACAAACAAGAGTTCAAGATACGAAGCATAGTAATAATTGACGAAAAAATGCGAAAACGATCATTTGAGAAAACGCTACAAAAATTTCAGAAATTCTATGATAAAATTGTTATGGCTTTATAACTATGTATATAAATAATATCAGATTTCAAGATTGCAACAATTTAAGCTTCTAATATATACATAAAAGAATTTGTGGACCGCGCAATTTGCCAATCTTGATTATACGGGCTATTCCAAAATTAACGAAAGAAAAACATGCCACGCAAAAAAGGATTTCCCATGTACGAATCATATGCTTTAAAAATATACAAACTTAACTTATTGTTAGGTGAAAAGTTATAAGGTGGTAAACATTATAAACAAAAATTAAAATTCCCTGTTAATGTGACTTTTCGTGAAATTAAACTTTCTTTAGCTCTCTATAAACGTAACTACCAATTATTGTATTTTTGCATAAAAAGCATTACATTTTGATTTGTAACATGATTTTTTAATTTTTCTTTTTATTAATGTTAATTTTATTTTTTGTTTTTTATTTTTATTGTTTTTTCTTGCTATTTCTGGCTTCTTCTGTTGCGTTTTATTTTATTTTTTCGTTTATTTGGAACACCTTGTATTATGAGGCTATATAGATTTCGAAGGATTCCAGATTTCATTATTTGTGTTTTTTTTCTTTTTGTTTTACTCTTATTGCTCTTCTTTCTTCGCCATACATCTTCCGTATTCGTTTATTCTGTATCCGTTCTATTCCTGACTGGTCGTCTTCTTTTCATCTAACTTTGCTTCTTTGGTCTTCGTTCCTTCATTCTTCACCTTCGCTGCATCGATTTGCCTCCTTCATAGTTTTTTTTATTTCTCGTACATCTTCCCCGTTTTCTACATTTTTTTTTATCTTTATGACTAATATTGCATATTTCTTGGGTCCTTTGTTATTAGTATTTCATTTCTTCGTTCAATCTGTGTTCCTTCATTCCTTAGTTAGTTTGTTTCTTGTGTTCTACACTTTAGTAATTTTCCTGTCGTTCTCCTTCAGTCTTTATTTTGATTGTTTCGTTATTCACACATTCTATGACTTATTTTTGTTTTTCAGTCGGTCTCAAGCATTCTGCTTCCTCGTTCATCCTTGAACTTTTTCTTCTTTAGAGCGTTTCACATTTTCTGTAACACTTAGATCTGACAGTTTCTCATTTTCACAGTTTAACATGAAAGTTTGTGAATTTTACAGTTTTGCAGTTTCATATTTTCACATTCTCATAATCGACAGTTTGACACTTTTATAATTTTAGAATGTTTTTACATCTTATAGCCTTTTTACAGTTTCACACTTTGGCAGTTTGACGGTTTAATAGAAGAGTTTGACAGCTTGACAATTTAAGATTCAGATATTTATCTTTTGTCAGTCCAACAGTTATTTCACACTTTTTATATCTTCAAAGTTTGACAGTTTTACTGATTCAGAAATTTAGTTTCAGTTTTTAAAAGACTGACACTTTCACTTTTACACCTGTGAAGCTTTGACAGTTTTATAATGTGATAGTTTCACAGTTTGATAGTTTAATATTTTCAGTTTCGCGTATTGACGTGGCCTTTGGCAGGTTCAGGTTATATTTCCACAATTTGGTAGTTTCATAGTGTAACAATTTCATAATTTTACACTTTAACTACTTTTAATCAGTTTTTCCCTAAAACACCAAAAACAATTTTATTATAACTGCCAACGCACGTTTCGCCAACAATGTTGGCATCATCAGGGCGATGAAAGTTTACTCATCGCCCTGATGATGCCAACATTGTTGGCGAAACGTGCGTTGGCAGTTATAATAAAATTGTTTTTGGTGTTTTAGGGAAAAACTGATTAAAAGTAGTTATCTACCACCAAAAGTGATCCAGACAATTGTTTTGTTTTTGATTTTACACTTTGACAAATTAATAGTTATTTCCAGTTCCACAGTTTGATAGTTTCGTAGCTTTAGTTAGACAGTGTGATATTCATATTTTCACAATGACATTTTGACGCAGTTTAATAGTTTCACCGTTTTACAGTTTAACCTTCTTAGGCCCAGTTCCATAATCGAAATAAAGTTCCCTTTAATAGCAAAAGTCTCCTTTAAGTTGTAAAATCTGTTCCATAACCGATTTTTAAAGGAGACTTTAGGAAAAAGCTGTCTTTATGATAAAGTCTGGAATTTGGCCCTTTATGTGAATAAAGTTAGCTTTATTGTGTATCCTAACCTAAAATCTGGTATTAATCTAAAATTAATTTGTTCTGCGATATGTTTGATACAAGTTCGAGTTCCTCATCGGAAGATGAATATGAGGCAGATATCGTCATTAGACGAGTAAAAGTGTATAGGAAACGAGAAAATTTTTTACAAAAATATGACTAGATGGAGTTTTTCGATAGATTTCGATTAACGAAACTAACTGTTCTCGCATTATTAGAACGAATCAATCGGTTCCTAGAGTTTCCCACAAATAGGTAAATTCCACAAGAGCATTAAGTGTTTTTTTTTATCAATATCTACCTGTTTATAGAGGAGGAGCTGTACAACCAATTGTCCAGTTGTTATTAACACTGCGATTTTACGCAACTGGCAGTATGCTTATTTCAGCTGGAGATTTTATGGGAGTTTCGAAGACATCGGCATGTAGAATCGTGCAAAGAGTATCATCTGCTATAGCTTCGTTGCGTCCAGATTATATAAAGATGCCGCAAAACAATATTGAAATGAGAAGGGTTGCAGAAGAATTCTACCAAATAGCGAGTTTTCCAAGAATAATTGGAGCCATTGATTGCACATTAGTTAGATTAGAATCTCCAGGTGGTGAAGATGCCGAAATATATAGATGCAGAAAAGGCTTCTTTGCTATCAACATTCAGACCGTCTCCGATGCAAATCTGAAGATTCAGAATATAGTGGCGCGCTGGCCTGGCTCATGTCATGACCAAACTATCTTTAATAACAGCAGTCTAAAACGCGAATTTGAGGACGGGAGGTATGGACAATATATGTTAGTTGGAGACAGTGGATACCAAATTGAACCCTATCTGATGACTAAATTGTCTCAAACACAAACAGAAGCAGAAAACTTGTACAATGAATCGATAATTAGAACGAGGAATGTAGTGGAACGGCAGTATGGAGTATGGAAACGAAGATTTCCGATTCTAAGTTTAGGGATGAGGCTGAAAATCAGGACTATTTTAAATGTTATTGTTGCTACAGCTGTTCTTCACAACATAGCTGTAGAAATGCATGATTATTTCCCAGAAGAATGGTTGGAGGATTTTCCTGATGAAGAAAACAATGAAGAACATGAAGGAGTGAATAACAATGCCAATAGAGGGGGAGATTTAAGGAGATTAATAATTAATGAACATTTTGCTAGGCTTTAAAATAATATAATGTGATTGGAAATGTGATTAAAATTTCTTTAATTCATTCTTCTTCAATAATATTTCTAACTGCAACAGCTCCTTCTTCAATTCATGGGTCTCTCCTTCTCTTTTGTCTTGTTCTGCCCTAAACCGTGTTTCTTGTTCCACAAACATGGCTTTCTTCTTATAATATAATTCTTTTGCGACAGAAACAGGGTTTATTGTGGATGGTCTCAATTTTTTGGAGATAGGTTGCTTTAAATTTTTGGGAGTGTAATTATCCCACACATGCTTGGAAGCTTTAGGTGTCTATTAACATAAGAAAATGACAAGGATTACTATTTTATTTTTTACTTACTAAAATTTTTAGGTACTATTATATTTTGAATAATACATACTTTTTTCATTGTTGCCACTTCTGCATTTTCATTATTATTATCTATTATTTCCTACAAAAGTAACAAATTAAGATTAGCCATAAATATATTTTTGTACCCAATTACTTTCAAAGGTGTCGGTTGGCAATGTACAGAAGATTGGGATGAACAGCTGGCCAAAACTATTACATCAGCTTTCTGATTGGTTTGAACATCATCGTCAAAATTTAGTATCATCTTAAAACAAAATTGAATCAAATACGAGTATATATTAAACTCAAATACCGGGCGATTTACACAAGAGAATCAACCTGCAAAGCTTTGGTTCCAATTCAAAAAACATATCGCACAGTAAACGTTGTAATGTAATAAATTTGCACTGTTTTTTTTTTGTGACAGAATGGAGCTTTTTCAGAAGAAATCGACTCTCCCTAAACTTCAATTACTTTTATAACAACAATTTACGGACCACTGTTAACTTGTGCAACAATTAAATTACAATGGTTCAACATTGTCAGAAGCTTATTAAAATTTTTACTAACTTGGATTTATGTATTGTACACAATTGTATCAAAACCTTGCAAGTATTCATGTGTGAATCAATCTTTATAGTAGGTGCAATTGAGAATTTTGTGCTCCAATTTAATTAAGTACATTTAAAATAGGGATATGGACTTACAGGTTCATTATTGTCATCATTTATTGTTCTATCATAAATTATCTCACTTTCTAATTCTTCTTGATTTTCCTCAGCCCTAGAAAAAACACCCTAAAAACACAGAATAAAAATCTAAAGAACAATAAATAATTATGCAAATTTACAATATCACCAGCAATGTTATCACTATCAAATTCATTTTCTAAACCCACAACCGTTTTCCAATTAATTATCTTGAGCACCAATTCAATTATAGGATCTGGATCTGGAAAAAGAGGCCCGCCACCATCAGTTCCTTTTAGATGTGTCCGTTCTTGGGCCACAATCTTTCGGGTTTTGGTTTTTAAATTATCAAATTTAGCCTTTAATTGGTCCACATTCCTAAATTCTCTACCATTAGCATTATAAGCTACCACTACCCGGCTCCAAGCTTTGTCCTTAAATAAAATCCTCACCTCAATTTATGTACATATGACCCAAAAAGAATTTTACCTTTTCCATGTTTGAGAATTTATTTGTCTCCTTATTTTCTATTATTTTCCTCTCCAAATAAATTGCATTTAATAGTTATCCTCTTTTGAGAAAGGAGAACTTTTTTTCCTTTTGCGAATATTCACTTCACTTTCACACATTGCGATTAGAATCAACCAACAACCACCCAAGAACTAAACAACAAACGTTCGGTTGCGTTGCACAAATGCACAATGGATATCGATATACCGGACCGGACGCAATAAAGCTGTCAAAAAGTAGCCCCAAAGAGCAGTGCCTAACTTCACAATTATTATTTCAGGGCAGCCAATTCAACAAATATTCTTAAACTGGACCTTTACCTACAAGACGACTCAATTTGCTTTATGGAACCGAACGGGACTTTAAGAGACTTTAAAGTCAACTTTATCATAAAGCTTACTTTACTTAAAGAAACCTTTTGTACATATTTATGGAACTGGGCGTTAGTTTAACTTCAGTTGACGTTTCGCATTTTTACAATTTACAATTTATGCAATCGAAATATTTTCTTATGACCAATAATAAAAGTTCCTCCAAAAGTTAGATTTATCACATTTCACATCTTCTGAACTCCCTGCCCCCGACGAGGATAAATCACAGACTCATTAAACTTCTTACTAGAACCTCTAAACCCGACAAAATCCTCCAGTAATGCCGTCTCGGCTTCTTTCCAAGGAAAAAGAAGCCGCAGATCTTAATCTTTTCACACGACATTCTCACACACATGCACGTGGTGCTTACAATGGTGTGTCTCCGTTTAAAGGTGTTTTCGTAACACCAAAGACACAATTAGTAGAACCCATTGTTGACTGCGTAGGCCGATCTGTCTCCTGTAATTTACTGGCACTACGTGGAAAATTAACCTTCAATTTTCCGGAAAGAGAATTAATGGGGGTAATTAGGACGTGGGGTTAATATTACTTCCATATCAAAAAGGGCCCATCGAAAGTCTGACTAATCTCAGGAAAGGACTACTCCGTTTTAATTAGGTAGTTAGAGTAATTAATGAGTATGAAATTGAACGGCGATAATGTGACATTAACGACGTATTTTAATTAAAATATATCGCAGGGTGAGTGCGTCTGCAAAGAAAATGCCGATAAAGTGGAGCGGGTCGTATCTCGAACAAGAAAACGGAATTTCTGAATTTGAAGACAGCAGTTAGATGAGACACCCTGTATGTATAAGCAAACTTTGTGTAAATATCAATGAGAAAATTACAAAGTCGGTCAATATTGATTTTATATTAGATAATGATAGTATTATTTCATTTTACTGCGTCAATTACAGTTACTTCTTTAGAATTCTGACAGCATATTAGAAGCATGCCCTTTTAAGTTCTTCTTAATTAGACATGTGTTTAGATAGCGCATTTTAGCAGCTCGTTTGTATTTGTTGCAACACTTCTCCGATAAAAAATCTTTTTATTCTTGCAATAGAGAATACTGTTAGAAAATGGGAGTGACATTCCAAATACGGTGGGTGTCAAAATGCATGAACTGTATTGTGAGCTTTTGTATTTACGATATTACATGCATTATGTATGTAAAGAAAACGGGGCCGCAGGGGCACTTGAAGTTGATTTGAAGTAACAAATTTCCAAATTGAGTGGTATGTCTTAACTGAATGGGTCGCACACAATGCAAGCTGTCGTTCCTATTGAACAGGATTTTTGCATGAGAATTTGAGTTTTTAAAATATTTCGCAAAAACAAATTAAAATGAAACTCCCCTATTCGTCTTCATTCTTTGCCGAGAATTTAAAAAATACCTATTAATACTAGCAGTCGCGTTTCACACAAGAAAATAAAAGAATTCACATTCAGTGTCATGTAATTTTAGAACTTACACATCAGATAAAAGCACACATTTAAACACCGTGACGTGTATTATGTGTTCTCTGTGAAACCGAATCCCCGAAGAGATTTTTTGATTTATCGATTCTTAACAAGGAGTAGGTACGACAGAGAAAAGAATGCATCTCTTCAAAGCAGCAAGGTTGAGTTGATTGGTCTTGGGTTATGTCTCAATTATTAATCATGCATTAAATAACATTATTTTAACAACAAACTGTAATTAAGTGGTTTGATAGACCGGCACATTGTGCAATGATTATTTAAATGTCAAGTAAATATTGATAACATATAAACCGATTTCGGTCACTGCGGTCTGGAAATTCCGCAAGTCTCTTATCATTTGGGAGTTTTTGGAAGCTGACACAGTTTTATCAACAAAAGTAACGCCCAAATTGGGATAAATAAAGAACTTACGTAATCTTAATTGGCTTGTTTGTGTTAATTTAAAAGTTACTTAATTATCCCTGTAAATGACGCATCACATTTCAACGGCTTTGCATTAAATTAATTACACTTTTTCGCAATGTTTTATCTCCTCCTAACATTGTATTCTGTTTCAGGTACGTTGCCGTGGTTTCCCAGGCGCCGAGTCTTCACGAACCCCTATCAGCATAGTTATGGCTCCAATTTAATATGAGTAATTTTAATCGGCGCCCCGGATCCATTCCATAGAGAGAATTCTAAAACTGAAAGCCGTTTGTCTTGCCGCGGCCTTGAAATTTTATATGAGTTCTGCTGTGATAAAGGACCATCAATTCCATAAACCGTAAACGCGATAGTGCTTTGTGTAATAAATTCTCGTGGTAAAAGCTCGAAACAAAGGGCGGTGCGGTAACATAGATGAGAACCACGCTCAGACAGCTCATTAAATTTGTTCTTTAAAATTTTAGGGTCTTATTCGAGTCTACTTGTATTATGATAGGTTACTTCGTTGGAAACTGTTAATGGCAGGATAACAATAAAGTTTCCAATATTTTTTCGTGCTGAAAAAAACAGCTTGGGAAAATAAATCGCAAGGACATAAGACAAACTGGAGGCGAAACTACACGATCCAAACTGAAAGAGATACAGTAAAAGACCGTTGAAGGACAGTTACAAGATATACAAGAAGGAATACAGTAAAAAGAACAAAGTCACTTTCAATATTATTTCAATATAAATCGATTAGCCAATTTCCGACTTCGAAAAGTCGTTTGTCGTTCGTCTTATACTTAAATTTTATTTAAGGTCTTTTCTTTTCTGATGTGTAATAAATTATGTTCGTTAAAGCTCAAAACAAAGGGCGATAGGTAACAAAAATGGAAACAACACTGCAGACAGCTCGTTTGGCCCTCAAACTGTCGGCATTTAGTTCCCTTTGGCTCAGACTTGTCAAATTACGTCTCCGGCGTCACCCCAACCCGGAAATTCGCTAAAACCGCCGTAATCTATCAAGTTCCAGGCTACTGAAGTTTCTACCTGAAACCTCTGCTACCCAAACTAGACCTAGATTGAGTTGCGAAAACAAGACGTTAAAATGCCGACTTTGAAAACTCAATCTACGCACAATACCTGTTGTGTAAATACCTTAGAGCATTTCTTAGAAAAAAAAAGGATAATATGGTGCGAATATTAAACTGAAACCGAATCACCTTAAAGCACCACAATCTATATATTTTTTATTCCCGCCTGATCAAACATCAAGAACGTGACTTTGGTCCAACAAATTTGGACTACGTGGCTATAAATCTTAAGCAGCAGTTAAATTTCCTTTGTGGCCAACAAAATCATCCGAGGAAAGCCGTGCGCAATGCAATTTGGACCACCAAACTTTACAAAGAGTAAAAAAAGCAACTGCTTTGGTTCCTGGAGATTTACTGCAAATGTACGTGAAATTGTCAGAGCTATAAAGTTTGGTGAGAAATTAAATCTAGATCAAAGTGGAAAAATTAATGTAGGGCAGGTCTGGGGTTTATGGAACGTGAAATTTGGTAGATGGGGGCAATAATAGGAAGGCGTGTGTACATGTATAATGGCGAGAGGTTTCTTAGTGTGTGGGAACAATGTTGCAATACCTGATGACAGTAAAATTGGAATAATTTCTTTTTACGCTATTCTAGATAAGTATTAAGACCCTTGATAGTATTATTTGTTTAATAACTGTTCCATATCTACTTATGTAGGAAAAATTTTCATCTTATTTATTTTACTCAACATTTGAACTATCAAGATTTTATGTTTAGGCTAAGCAGCACTGCTAAAAATGCCTCGTAATTATTGTTATTAAATTCTATTGTTTAATATTATGATGATGATGATAGCGTCGATGAACCATTACGATAACAATTCGATCGAGAAAGCTACTCAATAGTAAATATTATGTAATTTGAAATTTTATTAATATTTTTACGACTCATGGGGCTCACGGTTGCAATAATAAATTATGTATAACAATGTCGAATTTACAAGAAACTGGATGGAATATTCATGGAGAAATTAAACGCTTGAGTAGGCAACGACGCGAATAAAGTGATGTGCTGAGGAAAATAATGGTGAACAGAAATGGATTGAAGATGATGCAAATGTGACAAATGATTAAAAACTTTTGGAACACTAAAATTATAATACACTACTTGATCTTCCCTTCAGAAAAAAATAACATCTTAAAAATAAAAACGGAGAAGTTGGCAGAACTGACTCCAACTATTCCAAAATGGAAGAAATATGGAGCATTCTTAAAAATTACATGCATAAGGCAGCTGTGAAAATATCTATAAGGAAAATAAACAGAGATCATAAGAGAACTCCATGGTCGAGAAAGAGAAAGTCAGAGAGAAGAAACAAGCCTGATGGAAAAATCTTTACGAAGAGTTTTTTGAGAAGCGTAACAGTAAAAAATAAGGCCATAAAAGAAGTTAAAAAGAACATCAAGTAGAAGATTATGGAACCAATTCAAGAGGTTGAGAGGAAAACGGAAGAAGGTAGAAACAGAATACATAATTGAAAATAAAATTAAAAGTCTGGAAAAAGGACAGCTTAGACAAAAGTAAATGCAACGTGTAGAAGGACGAGAAGGATTCACAATGGAAGAAACAGAATTAAATAAAAAATATCAATCAATGTTGAACCTTCAAAATATCGAAACATCAGGGGAAGACCCTTTTCGAACCAAAACAGCTAAAAAAGGAAAGGAATAGTTTCAAATGGATATGAAAAGAAGCATGACGCCTACATTACCGACTGACACGAGAACGCGTTGAGAGCAGCGATGAAAATAAAGTAAATAAAGCGTATAAAAGTGATGAAAACAGCGAAAGCATAGAAGGAATGTAGAAGAAAAGGGTCGAAGAGTGGAGAAATATACGGAGGAACAAATGTTTGTAGAGACCATAAGTGAGACAGGAAAAAGATGCAATGCAATAATTGGGAGAAGATTAGGAAGACAAAATAATGGGACAGAAGAAAAGAGCGGAGTATCGAAGGATAAAACAAAATAAAGAAGAAAGGAAAATTGTAAAATTTATAGAAGATAGAGGATTTACGTAGGGCGATAGGAGAATCAGTGATTGAAGAAATAAAAAGAACAAGACAAGACAAAGAAATAATCATAAAAACAATATGGGGAGAATAGAGCATACAAAAGAGCAGAAATGCGCTAGAACACATTGATGGAGAAAAAGCAAAACAAAAAGATACCGAAACAAGAATGTAGGAACTCGAAAAAAGAATGGAAGAACCGATGTCAACAAAGAAATTAGAAGTAGAAGTAGGAGAAAGAAAAGAAAGACACAGATGGTGGAACAGAGAATTTAAAGGAATGAAAAGACTACAGAAAGCAACTGAGGAAATGGAGAAATGGAAAGGGATCGAGAGAAGAATGTGAAGCGCGACTAAAGAAATAAAACGGCACTTATAAGGGGAATAAGGAGAAAGATAAGAGAGAATAAGATAACAGAGGAAAAAGTTTGTAAATACATAAACAGAGAACGAAAGATGGAAAGAGGGCAGATGAGAAGATAACGATAGAGAGAAATTTAGGAATTTAAGCATGTATTATACGAGGGGAGATTTTTATCCTCCGCCATCAACACCTTCTTCTTTCGCCAATCATATATTAATAACCAAACATAGTTTTTCACCATCAAATTTCAAATTGATTCACAAATGCAATAAAGGCCGGAAATTAGATTTTCTTGAGACTTTGGAAATAAGGAAAGTCTTGAAACTGGAAAACAGATCTTGTTTAAACGAACAGAATAACTTCAATAATTATTATCAATTCACTATTTTAATTTCTCGAATGATTTTTTTATTTCTTCATTCAACATTATTTTAACCTCAAATGCTCACTTTTTTCATCTCAATAATGACTTCATTATTTATCCCATTTTCTCCCACTCAAACAAACTTACCAGATTTTCCTTGATCCATTTTTAATTTTTACATTTTATAAAATGTTCTTTTTACCAAATCCTTTAAAAATCAAACCTTTTCAAAAGGTCAAATTTAATACTTTCAAAATAACGTCATAATTTTAATCATTCTTTAAGGTAAAAACCCCTCTGCAATTCTTGTAAAATTAGGGCTGAAGATGGGAGTAGTTTTCTCCCGAAACATGTTCCAATTGTAATTCTACGTTTATTAAAGTTTGTGGAGTTTGACGTGAATATTTTTAAATTTTAATATTTTATTTTTCGATCTGAGATCCACTAACGGTCACACACATTCCAACGTTTTTCCAATAAGGCTAAATCTTCCAAAAAAATTCTTTAGGACGGTATTCAAAAATCACCTCCACCGCTTCTTTCAGGCATTCATCTCAAGAAAAACTACGTCCGCGCAACTGTTTTTTTTTAATTTAGGAAAAAGATAATAGTCACACGGTGCTATGTCCGGACTGTAAGGTGTATGCTTCTTCTCTATAGAGTTGCGTCGTATATTACTTCTCAGACTTGACGAGCTTAATGAACTCTGACACTTTATTCATTCCCAAAACTTTGTGTAGAATTTTTAACACTGTGGCTTCGGATATTCCCACTTCAGCGACAATTATTGGAATCCTTAATCAACTTTCTTGATGTTTTCCTTCAACGTGCCTTCCTCATCTTGGGTCTACTCGAATTGATCCCCTACCTCATCGAAATTGCATAGAGCAAAATTTAACCGTAGAATATGACGGCGCATCTTCCTAATATATGTTACGCATCCTCTAATGAATATCTTTGGGTCCACTTCCTCCTTTCGTGAAGAACTTGATCGCGCTTCTATGTTCCAACTGAATTTCATTCATTTTTGGTTAGCTAAAGCTTCATAAAAACAACAAGACACTTTGGATGTGCACCAAACTTGGTCAGTATGCATTAAAATGTCACTAGGTTAGGTAGATAATATAAAAATCTTCCCACGTAAAATTGAGCTTTAACGACATTGGAACCAACAAAGGAATAATTGACATTTCTGAGGTAGATAATTGAAAACAAAATAGTTGTAAACGAAAAAGGATCGGAGACATTGGAAGATTCAGACGAATGAGACTAATTAGAAAATTAGAAGAATAATAGAAATTAAAGAAATCAAAGAATCACACAAATCGGAAGAACGAAAAGAATTAGGTGAACCAAAGAACTTGAAGAACTTGAAAAAGCCGATAAAAATGGGACATTGAGATAGAAAAACTTAAACCTTAAATTGGGACATTTGAAAAATCTGAACAATCTGAAAATTTAGGACCCTTCTCTTGGAACTAAAGAATTGAAAATTTTGAGAAAGCGGAGAAATTGAGGAAATTAAAAATTAGGAAATTTGAGAAAAATTTATTGATACTTAAAAAATTGGTTTTGACAAACCTGAGATATTGTCAATCATGAGAAGGCTGAGATGATGGTGAGAAACTTGAAAAACGGAACTGAGAAATTGGAATATTGAAAAAATTACAATCCAGGACATATTTATTCGTTCATAAATCTCAAAATTGATCTGTTACACAGACTAGTCTCATAATTTTCGAATATTTCTATAATTTTGAAATTATTCTTTAAAAAAACATGCTTGGAGGTAGAAATTTCCATAGATAAAATTTTATTTTTGAGATAAATATTGTTAAAGAATTCAAAATCTCGCGTTTTCTACAAGTAGTGTATTATAAACTATACCAGCCCATGTAGCCACAGATAAAGATTCGTTAACTCCTGCATCATCAAGAAAACTTGTTTGCAGAGCATTTTAGCTCAAAACAAGCAAACTAAAAGTTATGATCTTTTTAGAAGAATGTTTAATAAACTTAACTTATTAAGAAATTTATTTAACATAATAAAAGTTCAGGTCATGGCTACCAGAGCTTTTAAAGAATTGCGTACAATTTTGTAACTTACACTACTTTACAATATTTCGGACATAGGCAACGATACCATCCTCACATATTTTTTTACGGATTTTTTCCACGTTCAGAATCACATAAATATGTTAGGAAAGAATGCTAAACCCTGAGATACTTTGTATAATGAGCCACACCCCTCCAATACCAGTATGTGGGCAAGCGGCTCTTTGAGCGCAATTCCAAGAAATCGGTCAAAACTCGCCCCAACATCCCTTAACCAATCCAAGGCCAGAACTTGGCCTATTCATGAAAGCCCGGAATGTTGGGAATAGGAAACATGTTTCCACACATCGATTATGATGAGGAAGTCATTATTACGTAACCGCCTGTAATTTATTTCGCTACAATCATAGACTGTGACTAACAACAATAACATTTACGAGAAAAGTCCCATAAACTGGATGCATATTTACGTAACAACTACATCGAAACGTGATTATCAATTTGTTTGCTCCCGGTTGTTTGTCTACTTCCGAACGCACTCGTAAAAACACAATAAATTCACCTGTCGTCTTTATATGGAACTTATGATAAATGGTTATTTTTGTCGTAGCTCGGAGCCCGTAACCATCAACGTTTATGGGACAATGTAAATTTCGCTGCATCATTTTGCTGGGATAAATAATCTCTCGGTGTTCACCTTCCACTTTATGTCAGGATATTAGCGTCGGGTTGGAATGACGAGCAAAAAGAAACTCGGATGTGTGTTTAAAAACTTTCTGCTTGGGCAATTTGAAACACAATTCCATTATGCACTCACTTCACTAAATTCGGTTGTCAGGAGGGAGTTTGCAGCAGGGCAGGAAAGGCATTTTTGTTCGGTTAGTGTCGTCTTGGAGTAAATTTTATTAAGAGTGTTTCAGATTCATATAGAGCTCATTTGCATGTCCAATATTTTACTTGTAAATCTGAGTGCTTATTTGTAGATTTGAACATTTATCAACCCACTTCTTTGCTACCTACATGTTAAAAATGGTCACGCAATGGTGGTTTTTATTACTTGAAAACTCTTCATGCAATTGGCTTAAGCCATAAACTACATGCAGAGATCGCAGAACTCTAAATCGACGAATTAATCACGTTCTAAGTTGTCTTTAATCAAATATTGGCTCATTTCTTCCATATAAAAAAATGTAGTCTATAATTTTGACGGTGTCAAAATATAAATGCCTCGCAGAGGACTAAGTTTATACTTATAGTACAAAAAATTGAGGTAGGTTGACATACATAAATAAATTGAGCAAGAAGTTAAGCAATTTTTGATTTCTAATAGTTTCCAGAAGTGTCCAAGAAAAGCTTCCTGGTTTCTTAGACTAATGTCAAAAAAAATTAGAAAAAAAAATTGTTGTGAATTTTAAGATAATTAAAAACTTACTTCCTCTTAAACTAATTAAAAAAAATGAGAACAGCTATTGGACTTAATTTTAAAATAATTAAAGTCAGTAAAACCATTTAATTGAGGTGTTCGAAATAATAATTGGGTCTCTTCCTTCGTTGTTCACACGTTTTCTGGTACCATTCAGATCTAATCAGATCTTTCAAACACATAAATAACCCGTAAATAGATAGCCCAAAAGATTATCTGCCCCAACACCATCTAATTATGTTAGACGACGGGGATATTGTTGAAACGTATCTAACCAGATCATCTAACAGATAACTGGGAGAAGAGCTCATTGATTAGTAACTACCTACCCTTTGATTATGTATATTTTATTCGACGAACTGTTTTTTTTGTCATTACAACTAGTGAAGATCCGATGTAGTAGTGAAAAGAGTACAACGTTATCACAACATGTGACTCAATCTTTTTTCTTGTAATTAAACATAATCATTCCAATTTTCAATTTTAAAATTATCTGTGGGTTGGAAGCAAATTTAGTACTGAATTATTCTCTATAATTTCTTACAGAGGCGTTGCTACAAGCAGGAGCTACAGCAATTGCATTCATTACGCAATCATAGTTATTTCCCCAACTCGACACTTAACCACTTTGATTATTGCAAACCACAAAGACCTTGTTATTCCCGCAAGTACCGGCCTCTATTGGTTTATGACTTTACGTAATCAAAATTGCCGTAGATTAAAGTAATAGTTCCTGTACAGTCTACCAACGTCCAAGTTAACCTTTTCTAAAAGTCTCGGAGACCTTTTATAGTTTATTATCTAGAGGACCCACACAAAAAATTTAAATCAAACACCAATTCCGTGTCTTTAGTAGAAAAGTACTCAACTCTAGGAACTATTCGAGATACTATCTGCAATTACAAAGTCGTTATTGGCTCCTACTGTTGTTGAAAACTTGATGGGCGTTTTCGCCACATGCGGCTTTTCGGGGGAGATAATTAATGGCCGATATAACTTTATCTCTTTTATCATCTTCTAATGGCCCGTGATCCCCGCCATTAGCGCATGATCTATGGGCCATTACTTCTGTGGTTTTTTACTAGATTTTCATCAAAACTTACGCTGATTGACAACCGTAATGAGTTACTATACTTTTACAGCTGTTATCTAGTCAATGTAGCATTTGAACCGTAGGAGGAAGCGCTTGTCACCTCCTCCAATCCGGAATTGGGCTGTATATTTTATTCTTGATTGGATAAACTTTCTTTCATTCGAGTGTAGCTTTCTGGTTTTATTATCAATAAAAACCTGTCGGATTAGAGAATGGGATGCTTATTGCGTCTTTGGGGCGATGACGAAGATTAATGGTATCACATTAACAAGGAGATAATTGTAACTGTTATAAATTCCGTGGAAATATAGGTTGAGGTTGTCTGTTTACTTTAACAGGTATACTACGAACAGGTTATTGTTATCGTGTTTACGATACAGTTTTCAATAATCTTATAATACTGACATTAAAACAGTGAAAGGGTTCTCTGGTATGTATGTACATATATTACATAGCAAGGAAACCTGATACGAAACCGAGGAATTTTGATCTCCGGAACAATATGATATGAATAAAAAGTATCTACTTAATAAAAGAAGGTGATAACTGGGGATGTTTGCAGGCAGTAGAGCAAGTACAAGTCTCTATATGCCCCCACAATATTTGTTTAGGAGACAAAAAAGCGGTCAGTGTTTTACTAAATACGTTACAATATCATTTGGTATTTTTTATTATACCGAACTGGAGATGGCTACCGAGACTCACGACACACCTAAAAAAAATTTTGTTGTTATTTTCCACTTCATCTACCACTGCTGTATATTGATGTCATTATAACGAATGAGCAACAAAATTCGTGATCGTAGGAGCCTCTGAATCCAAAATTTTGAGTCGATTCTTCTCGATGACGTAATTTGAGTTGGGTAATGAACTTCATTACTCCACAAGAAGAAATCGTCATAGCAACTTTGAGTGGTTCCATAACAATTTGAAATTTTCTTGATTCTTGATTTGATTCAATTTAAAAAAAGAGTGTTTAGTTTTAGGTTGCTTGCAAAATCGAGTGAGCGATTTAACATGACTTTCCGACAATTCATACACCTAGTGGTGCGAAGAAAAGGTGTTCAGGACACTGTTTTCGAAAAATTTTTGTTGGCTTCCTTTCAAGAGAGATCAACAGTTATAAAATCATCATAAAGTTTTTGGTCGGAATATTCAGTGTTGAAAGTTCACGAGTTTGAAACTGACAGTGTCAAACAATACAAAATGGCGCTTTGTAACTTAAGCCACAAAAACAGTAGTTGCGACGAAGCTGCCAGTAAAAACCAGAGAAACCAGTCGACAAGACAATAAGAGTATGATTATTTTGTCCTCAATCCCGAGAAATATATAAAAAATAATCTAATTTTTTTTTTAAGTCAGAAATCTGAACTTTAAGTTGTAAAACATAATGTATTCTTGAAGGCTAAAAACAGTAAACTTACATTTAATATCTTGCAAGCTTAAATTTAAAAAATTCTTGAATTAGTCTAAATTATCGAATCTTAATTTACACTTTTTAAATATGTATTATAATTTGGAAAGTTCTGAAACCTTAAATTTCGAAAAGCTTGAGATTTTTAAATTTTCAATTTTAAATTTCGAAAAAATATCCAACGGCTTAAATTTTGGTAACTAAATTATGTACAGTTATAGCATAGTATAGTACAGGATTACTGATGCTTTAAAAACTGTTGATGCTGTGTCTTGTTTATCTTTAATGCGTTTTGAACGATTGAAATCCGTTTACAGACATATGGCTATTTTCTTTAAAAATTAAACCTCAAGAAATGTTTCAATTTTTTTACAGATGACAGTCAACCTGTTACAAATGGCAGTGTATATACTTTTCATTTCATTCTTATGGACAATATATTTTTATGAAGACGTTAAAAGAAAAAATACAAAAATTTATTTTTATATTAAAAATAAAACATGTAATTTAAGAAAAGAATAAAACATCTATTGTGGTTTGAAAATTACATGTATGTTGTGTCAGATATCATCGACGTCTTAACAATCGTTGCGTCCAATAAAAAAATTGTATGTCGGGCCGAAATAACTTTATATCAAATCCACACATTCATAGTTATTCATGTTAATAATTTTTTTTTTTGACAATTAATTATTCATAGCTCACTTGGCCATTTTGGATGGTTTATTTCGGTAACTTGATTTAAAAAAAATATATTTTCATTATTTAAATTATTTATTTACTAATTTTTCACGTATGACTGTAGTTGCCATTTTTTTTGTATTCAGAAAAATATCTATAAGAATCACTAAAATATCTATAGATTGCAATTTGAAACAATAAAGAAAAAATATAAAAATATTTTTAATTATTTTAAAATGTAAATTTTATTTTTCTACTTTGCGTTCGTACTGAGGCTATTACGATACGCTTTTGCCTGTCATAATAGACAAAAGCGGTGTTATAATAATTACACTAAAAATAGTATAATTTATTTTTTTAATATTGGTAATCTCTCTGTCTGATCTTGGCAATCCTAACCTATACTTCGCTGTCAATGATGTATGAATGTGAATTGGCATTACTATTTTTGCCACTTGTATTGGAACTTCACGTGCATTTAGGGCAAGCGATTTTGTTGGGGGAGGTGTCCAACAAGCTGGTAACACTTGTCGCCTTCTTGGCGCATTGGTGTAGGACGGCGTCTGTAGGTTTTACATGTCCTGGATGGCTCGCCTTGACTTTGTGTGTGGACGCCGTCAGGAAGGTTTTTAATAGTATAAGACAACATTGTGGTGTTGCAGCTCACAATACATACGGAAGGAAAATGTTTTTGGAGATCGTAGAGAACGTGTTCTCCTTCTGCCAGTGTTGACGTTTCAAATTAATTCTTTTTTATAGGCGCCGTTAATGGAGCTCGCAAGCGTGCCAACCGCCGCGGAATTCCCTAGATTGTGAAATTTGATTATTTTGTATAAAAAGTGGCAAAGTAGAAAAAATACTGTATAACTCGTTTATAAGGCATTTTGTCGCACTTACTCTTTTAGGGCACTTTTCGCTACGCTCGTCGTGCCCTAAATCCGTGCGTGCGACAAAATGCTTCTTATAAAACTCGTATCATAATTGATAGATCAAGTGACTTACCTGTAAGGAAAGTTGATCGAAATTATGAGTATTGCCGTTCGAAGAATTACAATGACAACTTGTAGTCGCAGTTTCTTGCGCTCCACCACGAATGCTTAAAATAAATAAAATCCACTTATCGCCTGCACCCAACACGCTGGCCCCAGCTCTAGTCTCGCACGTATTATATTCTCATTGCGAATTTGAGGGTAGTTCTAGAGCGTTAAGGACCCCACGGGAGGGAGTTGTTTAGGGGGGATTGTAATTCTTCGAACGGCAATACTCATATAATTTCGATCAACTTTCCTTACAGGTAAGTCACTTGATGTATCAATTATATCTCGTATTGCCGTTCTCGAATTACAATGACAACTTGTAGACGTTCAAAGTTAACGCTCTTGGGTTGTAACAGGGAAGATGAAACTCCCAAATTTAATAACGTTATCTAAGCACGCCCTGAACAATAGCCATCAGAGAATATAACTATGTTCATGTAATCCAACCTGTTGACTCCTACGAAGGGTTGACACTGAGCCAGAGAGCTGTTGAGTTTTCTCTGTTGAGCTGTTGAGGACCTATCTTTATATATTTTATTATGAATAAGTATACAAATGCGCTTTGTTGAGCAGCTCAGTCTAAACTGAAGATTTAAGCTACAAGCTTCAAAAAGGTTCTGATGTAAGTCGAGTCCATTTAAGGGTAAGTCGAAACAAAATACCCAAGTGCAATTTCAGAAACCGATCGACACATGTGAGCAGAGAAAAGTCCAGAAAAAAGTCCAGAAACCGAGGGACAAAGTATAGTACGTAAACACAACTCCTGAGGGGACTAGTATGGACAACAACAGAGATTGTAATAATCCAAGCACGCCATGAACTATAGAGATCAGAGAATCGACTTACTATGTTCATGGAGTCCAACTGCTGATGGGGCTGTTATGGTTCATGGAATCCAACTCCTGATGGGGCGGCTGTTATGGACAACAATAGAGATTGTATATGCAAGTACGCCCTGAGTTCTGAACTATAGCGACCAGAGAATACAACTATGTTCATGGAATCCAACTGCTGATGGGGCTGGTATGGTTCATGGAATCCAACTCCTGATGAGGGCGGCTGTTATGGACAACAACAGAGATTGTATATCCAAGCCGCCCTGACTCCTCAACTATAGCGACCAGAGAGTACAACCATGTTCAAGGAATCCAACTGGTCCACTAGATTGACTGGTCGACTGGAAGTACTTGGACCCGGCTGACGGCTATTCGATGCATGTGTTCGAAGCAAGATAGCGACGCTAGGAGAGGCGGTCTCAATAATTGTAGAAATACCCGACACCTGGATTAATTACTGGCTGTTTACATGTTTTATAGTGATTTGGACTAATGATTAAAATGTCGTTTAAATAGGCGACTCAGGTGATACCCTTGGTTCTCAAGTGACCGAGAAGTAGTCTGAATCTTTGTAAAAATAAGGGCGCGATGCAAAGTCGGAAAGGTAAACAATTATGTTCATGTTCAAGTAACTCACAAGGAGGAATGTTGTCGCACCGCCATTGGGTCGCAGGGCAGTGACGACGGAATAGATAGATTCAGTGGGTACTTACTTGAGCTTTCCGGGATTTCTTTTAAAAACCGCGTGAATTTTGCTTTTCGGTTGGAAGGGTTAGCCCTGGGAACTTTCACTTTATCCATTTTCGGAGCACTTAAAATACGTCCGTGGTGAAGCACGAAAAATTTGCAATGAGAATATACGTGCAAGGCAGGAGCTACATGGAGTCAGCATATTGGGTAGTGGTGATAAGTGGATTTTATTTATTTTAAACAATTCGTGGTGAGCGCAAGGAAATTTGCGACCACAAGTTGTCATTGTAATTCGAGAACGGCAATACGAAATATAATTATTAATTTTTCACGTATGACTAGTTGTAAATTTTTTTGTATTCAGAAAAGAATCTATAAGAATCACTAAAATATCTATAGATTGCAATTTGAAACAATAAAGTAACCTGGCAATAATTATTCATAGGAAGAATAAATATCAAAATATTTTTATGTATTTTAAAATGTAAATTTTATTTATTTGAACTTTTATTAAATCGGATCAATAAGAAACAAGATACAGCGTCAGTCACGCTGTATATATTTTTTACCATCCTTGCAAAACGATGGATTTTCTGGAGTTATTGGACGGACGGTTGCACTTTTTTAATTTTTTTTTAATCTGTCCCAATCGATGTTCTGTTTTACAAATATGTACGGTTTATTCTATGGATAGTAATTGAAGACTGATATACAATCTGATCAATTTCTCTGGAGCTAAAATACCCCCCTGACAAGAGTAATTGCCGTGGAGACACTCCATCGATTTCCTTGGTTTCCCCGATGGGTGAAAAGTTCAAGGGTGCTAAATACTCATAAACCACGCATCGAAGCAGAGATGCGAAGAGAGGGTGAGTTTTTTATAAACAACTTGGAGGAATTCGCACTACCTACGCATAAAAGGCTAAGCGCATAATAAAAGTCGAAAACGAGCTATTGTTCGAACCGACGTTTTTAAAGACTCGAAAAAAATGTGATTTATCCATCGTCACAATGCCAGACTTTGAGTCATCGGCGTGATATTGAACAATATATCTTAAGCCATTAAAGCTTTGTTTTCATCGAAGTTATCAAACTGAAATTCACTGTAATAGTGGACCCCGGGGCGATAATGCAGCTGCGTTCGGTTTGTTTTTTCTGGCTCGTTGGTCAATTTGGGCCACCCATATCGATAAGTCTGCTTATCAGCTTGTGCGAAATCAGGATGGTTATTAATTAGGAGAACCATCGGACAAGATCTCTGTTTTGGATTTCGGAGAATCCGCATCGGGGTCAGAGTTGACATGAAGAGTTAAGATAACAAGGAGCTCTGTAATCAACGTAATTAATAAAACAGAGCCGCTGTTCAGATGGTGCTTTTAATCGAGAGCAGGTTTGCATATTTTTCACATGTCGTGGGTGGAAATGTGACATCAAATTAAATATGAAAATTGTGGTTGGTTTTGACATCCAATTTCCGTCAATGTGTATGTGTGGTACAAATAAAGAACTACTGTTTGCAAAACTGATTTGATTTGTCATTAACACAACCGTGAATATAATTTTATACTCAACTAACTGTAAATATAGGATAAATATTGTAGGGTTGAGCCGAGAGTCAGTGTTACCTAATTTTTTAGGCTTCTTGAGATGACTATTTAAATGCAAATTACAAAATTATGCTTATGGTGCACATAATGATATAGCATTAATGCACGCACATTGAATTTTTTCGCAATTTGATGCATGAGAAGTTCAAAAAATTGTGTGGTCAAGATAGAGTATTCCAAAAAATGTAGCATAGAACACTTGGGGGTAGGCTTTTATGGTTGGTTGCCCGAAGTTAATTGCGAACTCTCACTCTTATTAATTATTAAAATTATGAACTGAAAATTTATAAAGCCATAATGAAATTGGGAAACTCACTAAGCTACGAAATCAAGAAGATGTAAATAAGGTAAAATTCTGAAATATTGAAGCCAAACTATGAAACTTTTAAAGTGTGGAATTGTAAAATTATGAAACAGCGGATTTATAAAACTATATTGTAAGTAATTTACAATGATTATGAAATTATGAAACTGAAAATTAAATTGGGAAAGTCACTGAACTACGAAATCAAGAAGATCAAAAGGTAAAATTAACTGACCGCCACACGTTGTTTCATTCAAAATGTTGTTATAAATAAGTAATACATACTACTGGAATTCTTGGGTTAAAAATTGGGCATTTAAATCTTTAATTCCCTCGATAAACTCACTTTCGTAGTATCCAATCGATAGTCTGAAAATCGTCATCGTTGCTGAGGATAAAACCTGAATGACCGTCGGATTGAATAAAAACGACGAACACCTGTTTAAGATTACGTATTGTTTAAAGCGAGTATACACTACAGCTACGCTCTATGAATAATTCAAAGCTTAGTGCTTCAAAAGCCGCAGCACGATGCTTCTTCTTGCCTACAAACAATAGGGGAATGCTTCGTTACATCTCGATCACACACGCCTGGAATGCGGTTGTTGATAGCTTTTCTTTGATATCGAACTCTTGACTGTGCCGAGAGAAAAAATGAATGGAGCCACGATTGCAGATTGAATAGATTAATGCGGTGGGTGAAGCCACTTCTGGAAGGTAGGGGAGAGTGGGTGGGTACGAACGGGGTTGGGGCGAATTTAGTACTGGTTAATATATTTTTACAGCTGTTTTATATTCGGGTCACAGCCATATTACTAATTTTTGATCAATTTGGACTGGGTCTCAGACCGTCCCAATATTTAAAAGTATTATGGCGAAAGTAAAAACTTATTTTTTATTCATAGAACTTATGACTGACTAATGAAACGAACATCACAAATGTACAAAAAGCAATTTCCCACAAAAATAAAATGCAGCTACCACACAAAAGGTTGTAAAGTTTCGTATGTAGACATAAAGCGATTTGTTTTGTACGCTTTACTTTGGTGGTCGTAAGCCCGCACTATCGTTCATTAGTCGGAATAATAACTAAAACCATGCTGGATGCTGTTTCATGAGGATTAGGGTTGTCACAACCTCGCTAGTAAAATAAATATACGGAAAATCTCATGTTCTAGTTTGAAATGGAGCATTAATTAGCTGGTTTATACTGCGGATTAAAGGGTTTTACTAATTTAAAGTAACAGCAAGGGGTTTGTGTTAATTTGTATACAAGTTTTAATATCATACAGTACGAGGAAAATCACAAGGAACCTTCTCCATATTTTTGCGATGATTTGAAATTTAAATGACAAATTTATCCATTTCTTGGAGTCCTGCATGTAAAAAAAATTCAATTAGATTTCAGGGACCTTTCATGTGGACACAAATTTATGATCACTTCTTTTCATACATATCGTGTATGATTCTGTTTCATTACAGATTTTTTATCAAAGAAATGTAAAAAAGAAGTGCAGTACTTACTTAAACTTGAAACAGATGTGAATGTTTTTTTTTCTCTAATATTCTGTACACTTTTAATTAATGAACCGACCACTCCCTAGAATGCATAGCAAGATAACACTTATATGAAAACCATGTCTAAAAAATCCAAAGCACTAGCGACACAGACCCCAGACATTCCTCCCATCCCGAAACAATATCTTTAATTTCGTAAAATTTAAATGTGACAATAAATCTCAACAGTTGGTCATATTAAACTTACCATACGACAGAAACGCAGATACTTCTCTTGGAAAGCAGCATGACCAAATAAATCCGACAAGACTTTTGTTTGACATTAATGGTGCATAACGTCCCAGAGTGTAGATTTATAACTTCTTCCTTTTTGCTTTCTCGTTTTCACTGTGTATAAGTTATTGTGTTGAGTAGCAATTATTATCATCGCCACTTCGGGATTTGTACTGCGACGCATTTTTATTGCTGTGTAATTCCGGTGGCTATATTTTTCTTGCTTAGCGAAATTAAATTATAATCTTGCAATAAATTAACGGCTTATTCGAAACAAATTGCTATTAGCGGAGTTTGCAGCCTCTGAAATGGGGAATAATTGCTTGAAAAACGAGTTTAGAGGAGGAAATATTGCTCAAGTTAAAATCGGTGAAACTGGACGACGATATTTTGTTGTCTGTACTGGTAATTGAAACCGCCAGATGAAAAATTCGTAATTGGAATTACATGAGAGCTCCGAAGTTATCGATTTGCAACACGGAGGCTGACTTAGTGACCACGATTGTGGCGTTTTAATGTTATAAATGACAAATTTGATTTGACAGATATTAGAGAATATTCCTAACCTATGTGATTATTAAAAAATGGAACTTTGTTATTGGTTGAAATTTCAATAAATAAAATAATCAGCAAAATTGTCAAGTTTCACTTTACTTTCAAATACATAGATGCTCCATATAAATTATTACACTTCTTCGTTTCTACATACATATTCTTTTTATTAAACTTGTCTTATTTTATTCTTTGTCTGTCTCTATTTTACTCTCCCTGACTTTCTATATAATATACAAATATTTAGGCTGTAGCATCATAGTTCTTCACGCGCCCACCAGACTAGCGCCCTTGTCTATTTGGATAATCACTTATGGAAGAACTTATCGTCAAAAAACGATAACGTTTCATTTATATTCTTAGTGCACCAAAAAGAAGAACGCCAAAAAAGTTGACGAATTATGTACTTTATATCAACCAAAAAATAATAATCAATGTTTGGTTTTCACGCCTAAGGAAATCTGAGAAAGAGAAAACAACACCTGGATGAATTACAAAATTGTAAATTACAAACTGAAAAAAAAATATTACAAAGTTCTGCGAATTTTGGAATTTGTAAATCTTGGAAACTACAGAGCTTAATGTTTATTAGAATCTGCGCATTTTAGAATATGGAAATTTTGAAAATTGTGAATCCTGGACTATTAAAATCATGAATTTTGAAATCTGAAATCTGAAAGATAAAAAAAGATCGATGAAAACTTGGACGAGCGAATAGTGTGTGGCCCTTCACAAAAGCGGACTAAAGTTGAACAGTTTGTCAAAACCGTACAAAGCAATAATTGCTACTTGGACTGCTATTGTGAAAGCCTCAATTTTCCCATTAAAAATTATCTCCGCACATAGTATATAATTAACCAAGCTTTTAAAGCATTAACATTTAAGCGTATAAGGATATTACAAAGTAAACAAAAAGTTGCAGTATTAGGAAATCCGTTACAGTTTCTGTGAATTAACCCATATAATTTAAGAGCCTTCGTATAGCTACAATTTCGTTAATATGTTCCGCAAAAGCGAGTTTCAATTCAAAATCTAATTACGGTTAAATCTGCGAAGGAGTAACTACGTTCTATTACGGTATCATTAATTTTATGACTTCATTTTCCTGAAAAAACAACATTTACTGACTTCAATAAAAGGGTATTTTGAACAAACCAATTTTCGGCTTTTTAATTCCAATACCAATTTTTTGCGTATGATGAAACAATCCTAGTGCTAGAAAACAGTTTAAAACGGACCAATTACGCACTCACCAAATGTCCGACTGCGCTTACAACAATTTCCCTTGTACTCTTTTCCTGTTTGTTACGTAAGACCATTTTACTACCAGCAGTAACTTTGGTGTATGCGCAAAATAGAGCAAACCTGCACTTCCTCAACTTTTTAATTAATTCCCGCTGTGCAGTGCAAGCGTGCGTTCCAGCACTTGCATTCGCAAGAATTTCGGAAGGAAGCTCGACCGTAAATCACCCCCAGCACCAACAGCAACAAAACGAAAAGAGTGGATTGTAAGACGACGACTTGAACAAAGCTGGCATCAAGTTCGAACACCGTAAACAGCCATTAAATAATTTATTAAAAGCCAGCCAATACCGCTTTCAGTTGGCAAGATTGTAATCTATTAACACTTGCCGTTGCGGGCGTGGTAACCGCAGCAATAATCCAAGTCACCAGGACCGGCTCAGAGTAATCTGCGGCCAAACAGACGCACGCACAACATAAAAGGAATGTGTTTATTTAGGATTTCGTGTTTGTTGCGCCAATCTATAACGACGATATGCAAATTTCCTCCATGTTCAACGTTTGTTTCGCGCTCTGTGCCTACGAGATAACGGCATGGTATTTTTCGTGTCGACACGAAATTGGTGGATTTTTTCCTCGGGGATGGAGGAATTTATAGCTTTCACGAGGGAATGGGCAGGAAGGAATGAACGATCTGTAATCTACTTTAGACCATCTGCGAGTTTTTGTAAATTGTTGTTTTGGTGGGATACAATCGGATTACTTATTCGTGCGCAAGGGGTCATTGATTGTATTGCTGAAAGCTAACTCTGCTCAAATCTGGAATTACCGATTTCGAATAACAACTGAAAAAAGTTCTACTTGGCTTTTCATTTCAATGACCGATCGACTCTTTTATTGCACAGATAATAATGAGACCTTCGTCAACTTGAAATTTCAAATAATAAGACCCTCAAGGGAATAAAGTAAAAAGTGCCAATAAGACAAAGTAGCAATTACTTATTTCCCTACCCAATGCAAAGTAGCCGTAATTATATTAATTTTGAAACCTGGAACGCTGGAAACTAAAGTCGGTCTTCCTGGCCGCGCATCGCTCCGGGAACAGCCGCTTTTTAGGCGTGCGCTCAGCATCTCGCCCCACTTTTACACAATCGAGGGTTTTACTGGTCAAAAATTTAAAGAAGTCATATTGAGACACCGTGTATGTATAATTTGAAAACACATGGTTACGTATCTATGTATTTTCTGAGGGACTTCCTGGTGCAAATGTCCCGAACAAAGTAACCTTTCCTAACGACAAACTCGTTGTGCTTTTTACGTTTCTCTTGTTACATTTCCACTTACATTTACCATGTTTCTTTATTCAATTGGCAAGTTAACGTAAAACGAACAGGATCAATTTAACAGTAGTGCTTTGTACCGAAGTGCTGTACAAATACGCTTATTTGCCATCTGTTCCAGCGCATTTCTCACAGGATGGTTCCAATAACATTTGGTATGTAAGGAGAGTGGCTGTTATGCATATTCAACGCAACACCACGCTGACTGCCTATCTGCATGTATCCAAACAGATTTTTCGAATTTCAACTACTGCCGCGGATTATAAATTACGCCAAGAATTCCTCGGGATATTGGCACATGAACGGCTCAGCATTTTATGACTTTTAGGGCTGTTTACGTGCTGGGCATTATAATGACCGAATTTCTGCTGTGTAGCGTGTGGGTAAACTATATCTTCATAACATAATATGAGGCGGTGTAGCGCCGTTGGGGGTCTGTGAGAAGGCTGCTGGAAGTCTTTGGTAATTTCGAGAGGATGGAAGGAGGTTGACACATTCATTGCGAATTTTCGATAAATCACAAAGGTTACATAATTTTAACTGATCGTGTGGAAACCCTACATTAGGGCAAACGGAAGTTCCTTTCAGGCAATTTTGCATACATAAAGTTCTGCTTTGAACGTGAAGGTAAATTGCAAACACGACAAAAGCTTAAATAAGTGGTGGGGAAAACTAGAGTGTGATGCAAATTAAATATATCAGAGAGACGAGGAGCCGACAAGAGGTTGTGTAAATGTGACTGGAAAAGACAGCTTGCGGTCAAAGTTTGTGTGTTCTTGTTTGAATAATTCCTCTACCGTAAACATACAGGCGACGACATATTAACAGTTAAGTATGAAAATTAAGAGACGCTTAGTTATTAGATATTGTAATAAGATTCTCACAAAGAATGGAATTAGTGGTGTGGTGGCAATTGCGTTGGCACTTCACCGAGAGGTAATTCGCAAGAGGTTCTGAATTAGGACATAATGTGACCAAATATTTGTTAGGAGAATCTGACGGTTGCAGGGAAAGTCCAAATATTAAATAAATTTTATTTAAATAATTAACGCAATATAAAATTTCGAATGTTGTTAACTTAATTATACCTATTTCTGTTTAGGAGTAAAAGAGCTTCTTGAGAAGTACATATTATAATTGTATTAAAAGTCTGGAGTATAATATATCGTATATTTCTTATCGGTTCAACCACCCTTGAAACGACTGATATATTTTACGAATTTACTAGCTGACCCGACAGACGTTGTCTTATCCGATTTTCAATAAATTAATTTGTTTTTACACACCGGGAAACAATACAAAAGTAAAAACAAATGTAATTTTATTTTAATCTTTAATTTTTATTATATAAATTTCGGCTGGAATGCGGTTTTCCAGATTTGAAAACATTCAATCGAGTTATTTCCATCCCGGGAGCATAACGAACAAAACAAAAAAAGAATCAACCAAATATGTCGATCCTATCGTCAGTTCTGATCGAGAGTCTATACAAAAATTAAATTTTTTGCTGTTTGTCCGAATTTTCCAACTTTCCTTTGTAATGTCTCGAATTTTATTTTGATTCGGATTGGTTCGGGTGGTGAATTTTCGGATACATCGAATGCAAACGCGAGACAAGCAAATTTAGAGCGCGTTAATGTACGATGACGTCAACAATCAGAAATCAAAATATCAAAACAATGCCAAGCTACGATGCAATGAACTTGCAAAAGAATTTTTTTTTAAAGGAATATCAAAATATAAATTTATCGTTCGACACTGTCAGAATTTTCAAATTTTCACTTGTGTAAACACTCTCTGTCATGAAATAATGAAAATGACAGATAAACGTCACACAATTTTTAGGGATTTTAAGCAATTTAAAGGCTTTCCGGGGTGGTGTCGAACGATAAAACGTTGTATTACACTCGTCCCTGTGTAGATTGAACGCTTTATCCCACTCGGGGTCACAAAAAAATAAACCCCTTGTGGGATAAAGCGTCCAATTTACACAGGAACTCGTATAATAAACTACTATTGTTATTTCATAAACATTACACTACGCTAATTTTATATTCAGGCTCTTCGTCAACCTCTTATATATTTCATTGCACTGTTTTTTTCTTAATTTGGTATTCCGTTAGTTTTCCATCTCGTTAATTTGATGGTATATTTTATCAATTCGCTATTTTGTTAAATTTGTAATTTCGTAAACTTTACACTTCGCTAATTTTATATTCTGCCTTTTCGTCAATTTCATTTATATTTATATTTCGTTGCATTTTTTTCTTTAATTTGGTATTTCGTTAGTTTGTGATTTTGTTAATAATATGATTTGGTATATTTTATCAATTCGACATTTTGATATTTCTTTAGATTTATAATTTCATAAGCTTTATACTACGCTAATTTTATATTCAGCCATTTCCATATTTCGTTGGTGTTTTTTCCTTAATTTGTTACTTCGTTAGTTTGCCATTTCCATAATTTGATTTGCTATATTTCATCAATTTCGTATTTTGTTATTTCGTTAAATTTCTAATTTCGTAAACTTTACACTTTAATTTTGTATTCTGCCATTTCGTCAATATCATTCATGCATATTTCGGCGCACTGTTTTTTCCTTAAGTACGTATTTCGTTAGTTTGCCATTTCATGAATTAGATTTGGTGTATTTTATAAATTTGATATTTTGATATTTCGCCAATTTCACGTTTTGCTTTTGCGTTAAATTTGTAATTTCGTTTCGCTAATTTTATATTCAGCCATTTTGCCAATCTCATTCATATCACGTAAGTTTCTAATTTTGTAAACTTTACACTTCGTTAATTTTGTATTCTGCCATTTCGTCAATATCATTCATGCATATTTCGGCGCACTGTTTTTTCCTTAATTAGGTATTTCGTTAGTTTGCCGTTTCATGAATTAGATTTGCTATATTTTATAAATTTGATATTTTGATATTTCGTTGATTTCGCATTTTGCTATTTCGTTAAATTTGTAATTTCGTTTCGCTAATTTTATATTCAGCCATCGTAAACCTCTTATATATTTCATTGCACTGTTTTTTCCTCAATGTACTATTTTGTTAATTTGCCATTTCGTTAATTTGATTTGGTATATTTTGTCAATTCTATATTTTGATATTTCGTAAAATTTGTAATTTCGTAAACCTAACAAATCGATAATTTTATATTCTGCCATTTAGTCAATCTCATTCATATCACTTTGCACTCTTTTTTGCTTAATTTGGTCTTTCGTTAGTTTACCATTTCGTTAATTTGATTTGGTATATTTTATCAATTCGACATTTTGATATTTTGTTAATTTCACGTTTTGCTATTTCGGTAAATTTGTAATTTCGTAAACTTTACACTAATTTTATATTCTATCGTTTCGTCAATCTCATCCATATCTCGCTGTTTTTTCCTTGATTAGGTATTATTAGAATTGGTATATTTTATCAATTTGATATTTTGATATTACGTTAATTTCGTCAATTTGATGTTTCGCTGATTGAGTTTTCGTCAATTTGATATATTACCATTTGTTTAGTTTCACTTTTTCTCGTTTCGCTAATTAATATGTCTCTAATATAATATTTTGATGTTTATATAATGTGGTGTTTGGATATTTTGTTAATTTATTATTTTGCCATCTAGTTAAATTGATATTTTCGTAATTTCAGGTTTCGTTGTTTTGGTAATTTGATATGTATTTAGTAAATTTGAGATTTACCTATTTTGTGAATTTGATATTCTACTATTTCGTCAACTTTAGCTTTTAAAAACAAGAAGAATGTTCTTAAATCCAAGTGGAGTAAATTTAAATTAAAATTTAAATATATCTATGTCGAACTCCACAAACTTTAATAACTGTAAGATTACTAATGGTACATGTTTCGGCAGAACACTTCTGCCATCATCAGCCCTAATTTAACAAGAGATTAATGATACAATTGATGAATTACAAGAGGGGTTCTTACCTTAAAGAATATAAAAAGAAATTTTGAATTAAATTTGACGTTTTCAAAGGGTTACATGATTTTTAAAAGATTTCGTAAAAACAACATTTTATAAATGTAAAAATTAAAAATGGATCAAAGAGAATCTGGTAAGTTTGTTTGAGTGAAAAATTAAAATAGTGAATTAATAATGGGATTATTGAAGTTATTCTGCTCATTTAAACAAGATCTGTTTTCCAGTTTCAAGGCTTTCCTTATTTCCAAAGTCTCGAGAAAATCTAATTTCCGGCCTTTATTGCATTTATGAATCAATTTGGAATTTGATGGTGAAAAACTATGTTTCGTTATTAATATATGATTGGCGAAAGAAGAAGGTGTTGATGGTGGAGGATCAAGATCTGTGTTGTTATAGATGTGCCTGAAATGTTCTTTAATACGGTCTGATATTTTGCGACCTGTCTGACCTATGTAGAATGACTCACAAGTAGAGCAGCTTAATTTGTATACACCTGATGATGATTTGTAATCTAATGGATCTTTATTTTTAATAAAAAATCTGGATAAGTTGTTGTGTTTTAAATGAAACTTTAAAACCGTTTTTCTTAAGTATTTTAGAACATTTCTCTGAGACGACGCCAAAATATGTTAATGAATTTGAAAAGTAAATTGTTTCTGAAGGATTTTTAACCAAGTAGTGTGTGTATTTGAATTTGTTATAGTATCTATAGTATAATTTATTTATAGTTTTTAAAGAATATCCATTATTTGAAGCGATTTGTTTAATGTTATCAAGTTCTGTTTGAAAAGATGAATCTGATAGTGGTATAGAAAATAATCGGTGGAAAAAGGAATGATAAGCTGCAAATTTATGGGAAACAGGGTGACAAGAGTCAAAAGGTATTACGCAATCTGTGATACTAGGTTTTCTATAAATGTCAAATTTAAAAGTATTATTATTTCTAGTGATTAACAAGTCTAAAAAGGGGATTTGGGAATTGATTTCAATTTCAACGGTGAATTTAATGGATTGGTTTAAAGAATTTAAGTTGCTGAGTGCGTTATCAAGTTCAGAATCAGATCCTTTGAATAAAACAATTATGTCATCTACATATCTGTACCAAAAGAGAAAATGATTTTTAAAAGGTGAAGAAGTTAAAAACTGATCTTCCAAGTTATTCATGAATATTTCTGCTAAAAGAGGTGACAAATTAGAGCCCATTGCTAAGCCTGAGTCTTGTGAATAAAAATTATTATTAAATTGAAAGAAATTTTGATCTAGGACAGTCTCACAAAGTGAATGTAAATTTAGTGCATGTATGGTTGGCATATTAGAATTAAATAGTAGGTTTTTTAAAATTAATAAGCAAGATTTGGGTGGGATGCTGGGGAATAAATTAACTACGTCAAATGAAACAAGTCTAGTGTCTGATGGAATTTGGAAATTTCTAATTTTGGAGCAAAGATCTATTGAGTTTTTTATTGCAAATTTGTTATTAAAATCTAAATGTTGTCTAAGAATTGATCCATTTTTAATTTTTACATTTATAAAATGTTGTTTTTACGAAATCTTTTAAAAATCATGTAACCCTTTGAAAACGTCAAATTTAATTCAAAATTACGTCAATGTCATAATTTTTTATATTCTTTAAGGTAAGAACCCCTCTTGTAATTCATCAATTGTATCATTAATCTCTTGTTAAATTAGGGCTGATGATGGCAGAAGTGTTCTGCCGAAACATGTACCATTAGTAATCTTACAGTTATTAAAGTTTGTGGAGTTCGACATAGATATATTTAAATTTTAATTTAAATTTACTCCACTTGGATTTAAGAAGATTCTTCTTGTTTATAAATATGGCTAGTCGGTCTAATAATGTTCGTAATTATGAGAAATTAATGATCAAGAGAAGATTCACCCTTTTAAAAATCTGGTTCCTTCAAAATTGCCTCAAGCTTCAGATCACCCCAAAATTTATCTCTATAAGGACTGGAATCAAAAACCACATATCTTGGAAGATTAAACGACAGGCGGAGAGAAACTGGATCAAAGAATGCATCAAAGAACATTATCGCCACCTCAACATCGTGAATAGAGACCTCAAATGGCTTAGATCATAAATTTCACAATAGAGTTTTAAATGACAGTAATACATTATTTTCAGAGTCTGAAATTAATTTTCTTTCCAAAGGCCTTAAATACAATGTCCAACCATTAAATATCCAACACGTAAAAGAAACACTTGCAGTTGAAACAGAAATCATCACCAATCATTATAATACACCATTGATACCCGATACCATTCCATCACTAGTAACTACATTAACTACCTTATCTAAAGACCCCCACAATATCACAAAGAACATTTCAGATTCAAACATAATTAAAAGCTTAAAAACAAAAATTAAAGAAAACAACATTTGTATTAGTAAAGCTGACAAGGGTAATTGTTTGGTAATACTTAACAAACAAGATTACTTAAACAAAGTAGAGAATTTCTTAAAATCTGGTGACTTTACAAAACTCAAAAAAGATCCTACTTCAAAATTTGTTTCCAACCTTAAATCTACGCTCAAAGACCTTTCAGAAACTATTAAATATTTTGACCCAAAAGCTTTCACACTAATACCCATTAATCCTTGCATACCTAGACTATACGGTCTACCTAAAATACATAAAACTCAACCTTTTCCCATTAGACCAGTAGTTTCTTTTGTTAATTCACCTGTATCAATACTTTCAAAATGGCTTAATACAATTCTTAGACAACATTTAGATTTTAATAACAAATTTGCAATAAAAAAACTCAATAGATCTTTGCTCCAAAATTAGAAATTTCCAAATTCCATCAGACACTAGACTTGTTTCATTTGACGTAGTTAATTTATTCCCCAGCATCCCACCCAAATCTTGCTTATTAATTTTAAAAAACCTACTATTTAATTCTAATATGCCAACCATACATGCACTAAATTTACATTCACTTTGTGAGACTGTCCTAGATCAAAATTTCTTTCAATTTAATAATAATTTTTATTCACAAGACTCAGGCTTAGCAATGGGCTCTAATTTGTCACCTCTTTTAGCAGAAATATTCATGAATAACTTGGAAGATCAGTTTTTAACTTCTTCACCTTTTAAAGATCATTTTCTCTTTTGGTACAGATATGTAGATGACATAATTGTTTTATTCAAAGGATCTGATTCTGAACTTGATAACGCACTCAGCAACTTAAATTCTTTAAACCAATCCATTAAATTCACCGTTGAAATTGAAATCAATTCCCAAATCCCCTTTTTAGACTTGTTAATCACTAGAAATAATAATACTTTTAAATTTGACATTTATAGAAAACCTAGTATCACAGATTGCGTAATACCTTTTGACTCTTGTCACCCTGTTTCCCATAAATTTGCAGCTTTTCATTCCTTTTTCCACCGATTATTTTCTATACCACTATCAGATTCATCTTTTCAAACAGAACTTGATAACATTAAACAAATCGCTTCAAATAATGGATATTCTTTAAAAACTATAAATAAATTATACTATAGATACTATAACAAATTCAAATACACACACTACTTGGTTAAAAATCCTTCAGAAACAATTTCCTTTTCAAATTCATTAACATATTTTGGCGTCGTCTCAGAGAAATGTTCTAAAATACTTAAGAAAAACGGTTTTAAAGTTTCATTTAAAACACATAACAACTTATCCAGATTTTTTATTAAAAATAAAGATCCATTAGATTACAAATCATCATCAGGTGTATACAAATTAAGCTGCTCTACTTGTGAGTCATTCTACATAGGTCAGACAGGTCGCAAAATATCAGACCGTATTAAAGAACATTTCAGGCACATCTATAACAACACAGATCTTGATCCTCCACCATCAACACCTTCTTCTTTCGCCAATCATATATTAATAACGAAACATAGTTTTTCACCATCAAATTCCAAATTGATTCATAAATGCAATAAAGGCCGGAAATTAGATTTTCTCGAGACTTTGGAAATAAGGAAAGCCTTGAAACTGGAAAACAGATCTTGTTTAAATGAACAAAATAACTTCAATAATCCCATTATTAATTCACTATTTTAATTTTTCACTCAAACAAACTTACCAGATTCTCTTTGATCCATTTTTAATTTTTACATTTATAAAATGTTGTTTTTACGAAATCTTTTAAAAATCATGTAACCCTTTGAAAACGTCAAATTTAATTCAAAATTACGTCAATGTCATAATTTTTTATATTCTTTAAGGTAAGAACCCTTCTTGTAATTCATCAATTGTATCATTAATCTCTTGTAAAATTAGGGCTGATGATGGCAGAAGTGTTCTGCCGAAACATGTACCATTAGTAATCTTACAGTTATTAAAGTTTGTGGAGTTCGACATAGATATATTTAAATTTTAATTTAGCTTTTAAGTTGATATTTTACTATTTCGCAATTTTTACCTTTCCGCCGTTTTGCAATTTCATTTAATACCATTTAAAACTGATTATTTCCTTAATTTGTACTTCATTTCAAATTCTCGAAATTATGCTTACCAAATATGTACTTGAACGTTCCCTGAAACACTATTAAGAAAGTGACATTATGCAGACTCGGCCCCAATTGAATGAAATAATTTAAACCATCACATGGCGTGGCAACTGGCCGTTTAAATTAATTGAGATGTTAATTGCCGCTAATCCTTATAAAACGTTCCCAGAGGCTTTTCCATCTAAATCAACTTGGAAGGCATTTTCCCATAGTGCTCTTATTAAAAGCCTTGTCCTTTTTACAATAAAAGAATCCGAACTCTAATAAGCAGAGCTCTCCCTCAAGATAACAATGAAATCCAACACAACTTCCAACATTTTCATAACGTAAGCCGCAAATGTGTTTCTTTTTTAAGAAGAGCATGCGGTGTAAACATGCATTAATTTAATTATAGGAGTAAGTCGTAATGGTCAGATTATGGTTATGTATGTAAATGTACGCCATGCTGAAAAGAGGATAAGAAAAACACTTGGAATTCCTCGGGGGAATTGTCGGAATGTTTCAGATGCATGAGAGATGGTTATGTGATTCTTTAAGACATTTCCGAGTAAAGATGAACTTAGGCATGAAATCGAGGCGATATGCATCTGCAGTGGCGTTTTTAAATCAAATTGAGAATTTTAGGGAAAGTGGAAGCTCCTAATGAGCACGAACTTACAGAGTGTCTTCTCACCAGTCAATACAAATAGATGTGTGAGCTCCATTCCTACGTGACATAAAGAAGATCCAAAAGTTACGTCAAACTGGATCTGATGGTATTAGACTCTCACTCCCCAAGAACAACTCCGACGTGAGAGCCAGTGGTTTACACTTCAACTCCTATCCCATGTTTCAATTTCTCTAAATCCTTCTTTTTTACGAGTTTTTCCCGCGTTCCTGTAATGAGATTTCAGTCCATATTGCAGCATTTGGCTCAATGAAACTTTTCTTGTTTCACGAAGTGCAAATATCCGTAGTTTCGCCCGATGGTTCTTGGAATGGCCCCGCTTCAAGACATTCGATTCGAAGTCGCCGTAATGCCATCGGTAACACTAACTTGTCGGCTTAGCCGCCAAAACATTATTTATTTGAGTCGCTTGAAAAATACAAACACTTCTTTGAAATGTAATCGAATTATGACATGCAAGGCCCCTTTGTTTGCGTGATTTACACAAAGCGCTTTTTATTTGCACTGTAGTTAATAAAACATGCTGCATAAATTATGGTCATGCCGAACGAGCCGACAAAGACTTCTTCTGGTGGCGGATATGCAACGGATAATGAGGAGACTATTCCGATTCTGATACAATTCTATAAAAAGACGCAATCAAGGGTTGGCTGATTGGAGGCACGTGAATGTTCTATTTTAGGAGTTGAGACCGAAAATATAAATTATGAGCGGAACTGTTGATACGTTTCAATTTTCATAAAGCACTAAAAATAAAAACTACCGAGGAAAGCCTTTAACGCCGCTGTTTTAATAGGGTACCGACGAGAAATTTGTGTGAGCTATAACCGGAAAGTCTGTGGAGATCAATAAAACATCAACATTGTTGATCTTAACGCCTAACAAATAGAATTTTTAATTTTCGGGAAAGCACACAAAGAGGCTTGTGATTTCCACGTGCGGTGTAATTAATACACCCATCTAAACATACAATTTTTTCTTCTTGTTAGTTACATCAAGATCACTCAATCTGCACATCATTTACCTGTAACTGTAAAATTGCACAAACGTTCGCCGATTCAAAATTACAGCCTCCGCCCACACAACTAACGTTGATTAATTTATATTTTATGGCAAATTAATCACAGTTTATGAACTTTCAACGATCTCGTTAATTATAGCCTCGCCTACACAATCGTAATTAGTAACGGATTTAGGATTAATAAAAGTCGCCGACCACTTTTTTTAATGCAAGCGTTTAAAATGCAAACAAATAAAGGTTTATGCCTCATGAATAATGTATAGGTGAAATTTATCTGCACTATTCGTGAACATCTATTAACTCTTGTTTATGGAGCAGCGTAAGCAGCGAATTCACTTGGAATGTTGACATAATCCTTTAATTAAATTATGTGTATTGCGCAAATTACATGTAAAACCGCCAAGTTTGGTAAACTAGGGAGATGATTTAGACGAAATGTTGGGAATCAAGGAGTTGCCAGTAATAAAGCCCAGGAGGATTTCATTACCTTGGTGCTTAGTAGAATTTATTTTATTGGCACAAACTGAAAAAGTGAATTATAATCATGATTAAGAAGTAGGAATCCAAATGGCTTTTCTGTAATCTTCTTAAAGCAATCAGTCCGACGGTACTTTGCATTCTCGTTAATGAAACGCAGATTTGCGATAGTCGCCTATAACAAATTGTCGTTTTGACTTCTCAAAAACCCAACATCGACTATAATCCACCACTCATTCCGTTCCACCGAACCTCTCCAGACTTTTCGAATTACTCCAAACATCTCCTTACGTAGATTTGAAATTCGAAATCTTGGGAGGAAACGTCACGCGAATGTATGGAATAGGTATCAACAGTCTGGTATGAATCTTTGAAAAGCTTCGAGAACCTATCGATTTAAATACGGAATATCCGCTTCTTTCATCGCGAGAAGCGCATTTAAACGCTTGCGGAGATACATATTCTTTTTTAATTCTTTTTCGCTCACCGTGTATTGTGCGAGATAAATCGCCACGGAGACGTTGAAGTTGAAGAATGAGACAAAGTCGGAGTCCCACTCACCTTGTCTGCAAAAATTTCAAGAGCAGGACCTACCGCAGAATGAAGGAAAGCTGGGTGTGATGAACGACTTAATATATTTTATTCAAATGATGTTGCTGCGTTGCGGTGTTATTTGGAGACGTGAGAGAGCGTATTAAGTCCTCTTGTTTTTTTTTATGGCGATACGGTATTTCGTATTTTCACTTTTAATTACCTTATTACGGTTACAGTTTGTGATGAAAAAAATTGTAACAAATTATTTGTTTTATGTATTTTCCTTCGAAATAAAAATTATATTTAATTTTAAAATTGATATTTGAAAGCATTCACAATAGCCGAGGAATGCATTGAGGAGCTCTTACCTGTTTGTGTGAATAGATATTGAAAATAAGTTATTTACAGAGAAGCCAGCCACATCAAGGAGTATATTTCAGGACTTCCTAGAAAAATCCTATTGGCGAAATGAATCATTCCATGTAAAGGCTAATTGGCCGTCCATAATACGACCTACAATAAATTAAATACATAATTATTACATTGTTTAACTGAAAGTCTTTGTCGTTTTAAGATTCACCGTTCTAGGGGCAATAAAACACAAAAAAGTGAACACAAAGAATGAATTTCGAAAACCTGCGAACGTCCTCTTGTAACTCAAAATAGTAATTATTATTACTATCATCTAATACTGTATGTAATTAAGATCCTTAAATTTTGTAGTAAAATTGCAATCGAGGGGGGTACAGTGCTTTTCCGGTTTAGCGCTAATGACTAGCCTTTCCATTAAATGACTCCGTACACCGATGGCTTACTAGTACAATATATCTCCAGAAAGAAGAAATTTTGGGTTGCTCGAAATTATGTCTCACTCTCATTCATTCATCATGTTGCTTGTGAATAACAACATTTACATGTAGTTAGATGGAGAGTTTTGACGTGCGAAGCCTACTGGATGTATGACGACCCTGTATAACATACAATTCAATTTGTTTTGCATTTTGGACTATAATTATTTTGAAGAAAAAGAGGTAGACCCAGACGATCGTGGGGTGCAGATGTAAAATCCTTAAATGTGTAAAAATAATTATTTTGATCTTTTCAACTATTATGTCATATTTTAATTTAATTATATCAATAACAATACATTGCTATATTTATGTTTTTTGTGTCGTGTAACTTTTTCTTCAGTTCTTCTAATTTTTAATGATCACGTCCTCGTTGAGTAAACCTAACGGGCGCCTGTAGATGGGACTTAAATCGGACTTTTACTCTAGATAAATTTGTCTCCTCCCATGGGTCCATGGGTACCTGCTGACTACCAAAATTGTAGAAACCATAAAACCCTCGACCCGTGTTTTGACCATAAAATTGGAAGGTCTGTATTTTTAAGTACCGGGCTTAGTGTGGTGGGGCACCATGCTGTTGCAACCAGATGTTATTATTCAGAAGTTCATTTATTATTTAATCAGAGGAAAACAGGTTAGACACAATTATTTTGTACCAATTCAGAACTTGTCAACACTGTATTGGTATCTCTATGGTTTTTCTTAAATTCCGTTAAAAGAAATATTGATGATGTCATAACTGTCAAAAAGAAACTAATAATTTTAAGTTCTATTTCCAGTACAAATACAAAAACGGAGTTACTGAAGTTATTCATTACTTAATTTCCACACTCTATGAATAAAATGATTTTACATTTATGATTTAAAAATAAAAACAGGATTGTCATCAACATTTTTTAAAATGATTCTCAATCTCATTTTCACGAATTATGTCAAAGTCTAATGTATTTCTTAGTCCCTCAACATCATCCATAAAATCTGCAGATTCAACATTTTGAAATTGTAAAATATGTACAACAATGTAATATCACTCAATGTAATTATTTCTTTCCTTTTTCCATTTTAGCAATATCGATAGTTTGTGGTTCATCAGATAGTTTTGATTTCATTTGAATTAACTTTAAATTTTATTTCAAATGTTTGAAGCCATGGTATTTTTTTAACAAAGAACGCTTTTCATACATAAACCATTTTTGCAAAATAAAAATTCTCCAGTGAAAAATTGTAAAAATAATTTTACCTTACCCTCTTCATCTTCGTATAAAAAAATACACAAACTAAAATGATATTTGATCCTTTATTGTATTCATAATAATAATACATTGAACAATTGAGTCGAAATAGTATATTGTACAACGAGTGCTGAAAAACGGATATTTCAAATGAGTTGTGACAGTTGAGTCACACGAGCGCATCGAGTGGCAATAGTGAAATTCTTCAGCACGTGTTGCAAACTTTGCTTTTCCTTCTACCACCACTTAAAAGGAAGTACAGGAAACTTTATTTTATTGTAATAACATACAATCTCTAATCTCTAAAAAATCACCTTTGTTGAATTATTTGATAAAAATCCACTTAATAATAATTGTAATGTTAAAGTGGGCTGTACAATCTTTTTCTATATAAATCAAAATCAATTGCCGTATTGGTGTCGGCACATCAAACAAATTTTGAACTTTTAGTGGAGACGTCCTAGTAAATAGACCTCCCTCATTATGTCTTTTTATATTCTGCGCCTTGTCGCAAATCACCAAAACTTTTACATTTGATTACATTTATTCGTTACAATTTACAAATCCACAAGATATATAGTAACATAATAATAGTTAGTTAGTCCGATATAAAGAACACATTGCATAAAACACCCTCTCGATATTAAATTTATTTTTAAGTGCCATTTTAAGTAAAACCGAGGGTCAAAATTATTTTTGGTTTTCGAATCCGGAATCAGCATAACGCCTTTCATAAATTAAGTCTCAATCTCATCATTTTTTTCCAAACTTGACTATTACTAGGATTTTCAAAATAACAGTGTTTTTTGTTGTGTCAAAATTTCATCGGAATTGCTTCAGTCGTTTTCCTTATATTGGTTCTCATAGCTCTTATGGAAGAACAACACGGAAGGATCCCACCCTTAACGCACATTTTTTCTCTGATTGGTGAGTTGTTGGGCCATATTTTTGTGCTATTTTGCATTTCTTGACTTTTTAATTACTTTTATTAATTTAACTTTCAGCATTCACTAGAATTTCTGAATTCTTTGAAACATTTGAATGCTTTGTACTCTTTGTGTAATCTGGATGAATCTTGAATCTTCCAGAAGCTTTATAGCTATTTTATTAAGTCTTGTTTGACGTGTTAATTAGATTTCATTTAATGTAGTCCCATTCATGTTTGGATTTTATAAAATGAATTATTTTTGTAGGAAAATCTAAAATGTGAAATGAATTTTGCTGAATATTTAAGAGGAAAGCTAAAATAAATGTAGTCAAGAGTTATTAATAATTATTAGTACACCTTTTACAATTTATAAATCGCACGATTTGTATTATCCTTTTCAAACATTTCTTTGATTAATAATTTCTAATTCGCAATAAATTAATATCTTCTTCCTTGGCATCAATTTATTATTCTACTTAAAATTTTGTACACATTGTCTTATCGTTACTTTCTTTTTTGATTACAGGTACGAAACTACATTCCCATTGGCCTGATTCAGAGATCTAGTGTATCGCAAGTATAAGAAAATGTAAAGAAAAGTTGCAAAAATACAACTTGATAGTGAATACAGAGACTAACAAAGTTGATAATAATGTAGTTTGAACTTTTGCACAAGTGCAGGAAAAATCGTGAAATTATTCAAAACTCGATTCAAAAATTCAATCGGTTTTTTCGATGATAAAAGAATAAAACAACGAAAGCCTATAAATTACAGACTGGTAATTAATACTGGATATCTTGCGTGAATAAAGCCCCAATGGTTGAAGAGATCCCTCGTAAACTGTTATTTTTATAACTATTTTAGTAAAAACATTTATGATTCTGTAGCAAATTAAGCCATCACCACTGTATTGAATTTCGTACTGACAAATGTGTAATAAATTAAACACCTAAACGATCTTGACAAATTGTTAAAAATCAGATATGTATTCTTAGTGTCATAAAAGAAAACGATAAGGAAAATGACTATAAAATAACATTAAATTCCTATGATCAATTGGTAAATTTTCAATCTCAAAGGTGCTTTTATGTTGCACTGACCAGTTAAAAATCTAAACTTGACTGCAGACGTAATTCTACACTCAATTTGTGGTCAAAACTAGCGGTTTCATATGAACTTTTAAGCAACTCTTTAAAATGTAAAATGATCTGCTGGGATTGTGTGTCTCACTATACCTACTCAGAACGAAATACAAATAAGGGAAAGGTGCGTAATATGAAATACCATCCTATAATTCAGGTGCGAAGAACGAGAAATAAGTAATATTTTCCGAAATTGAACTAAGTAAAACAGGAAATCGTTATTATTGGACGTGCATATAACATGGGTAAAGCTTTATAGAAGCTGCATGCAACAAATTCGTCCAGTTGACGAAAATATGTGAATTTATAGACAATTGAAACCAAGGAAACCCCACAGATGATTTTATATAATAAATTACTTGAAATTCAACATCTTCCTAAAACAGCTCTTTCTTCAAATATAAAAGTATTTTAGAAGGACATACATTCCATAATTATTTGAAACAATACTCTCCCAAATTCTTAATATAGTATAAAGGTATATTTTGAATTTTAAAATGGGGAGTTATCTATACTTGTTTAATATAAATTTAAAGTCAGATTATTAGTAATACATAATTCCATATTATCATATAAAATACCCAAATACCCTGTTTTCATGTACAACACTGTGTGTTTACAAACGTTTATTTTTTTAATGTAATAATAATAATAATAATAATAATATATATTTAGCGTTAAAATACAAAGGTATTTACACACGTCAAAATTAAACATTTCTTAGATTAATCTAAATCAAAATCTGAGAAATCATGTGCAAAAAATTCTTCAAAATTATAAAAAGACTTCTTGGTTATATACTTCTTGACTTTATATGCAAAAGCTGTCAGTTGGAGACATTTAATGTTATCAGGTAAACAATTGAAAAATTTTATGCAGAAATAATTTGTTGAAATTCTTGACTTTGTAAGTCTCAAGTTTTTGATATAAATGTTATTTGTACGGGTATTATAACTATGGAATACATTTAATTTTGTATAATTAGCAACATTGTTCTTAATATGTAGAAGACATTTATATATGTATAATCCAGGTAGTGTGAGAATGTCGTATTTATTAAAATAATCCCGACAGTCTTCACGGTACCTTAAGCCAGCTATAATACGAACAGCACGGCGTTGTAATCTGAACAGCCTCTGCAATATGGGAGAGTGGCCCCAAATCATTATTCCGTATTGAAGGTGAGAATGAACCCAGGCGAAGTAAGCAGTCCGAACAACCCCAGAACAAAATCCTCGAGTTAAATTTCTTAATAGGAATATGTTCCTTGACAATTTGTCAGCGACAGCTTCCCCATGCTGACACCAGGTTAAGCCCCGATCTATATGGATGCCTAGGTACTTCACAGATGATGGATAAGAATCTAAATTGTAACAATTCCGTAAAGTGAATAACATAGTTACTGTTTTTTGTCTATTCAGGCTTAATTTATTCGCAATAAACCATTTTTCCGCTAAGGCGACCGATAAGTTATTTTTTTCAACAGCTGATTCAAAATTGACTTCCTTTGTTCCGATTGTGGTGTCATCAGCGTATAGAGTTAGGTTACTAGTTAAAGATAAATTATCAGAAAGGTCATTAATGTAGATTAGGAATAACAAAGGACCAAGGATTGAGCCCTGTGGTACCCCATAAGTGATGGACTGCTCATCAGATGTTTTATCAAATAAAACGACCCTTTGCCGACGATTGGACAAATATGACATCATCATTTTGGTGCTGCGGGGTGAAAAATTATAAAACAAGAGTTTTCGCAGTAATATGTCATGTGGTACGCAGTCGAAGGCCTTGGTAAGGTCTAGAAAGGATGCTGCATACACACCTCGATTTTCATAGCATTCTATAATATCGCTTGTAGGAAAACCTGTGAATTCTTGAGTACTTTAGAACGACTGGTGCACTGGTATTTATATGGACCAAATATCCCAAATTAAACCTCACTCCCTCTCAAATGTACTTCATTTTCCACGCTCAGCGGCATCTGCCCACAATTCCCTCTTGAAACGAACGCATGCCGCATGCTTTTCCATCCAATCTGCTCTTGTACCTCTCGAATAAATAGCTGCATACCTTACTTCGATTTGTTCAGCTGCATTTTTATAACACTCATCGGAGAGGAACAGAAAGAAGTAGAGATTATACGATCCCATACAATCGACTCGTATTTTGTAACAAGTGCACTCAACTTATCCCTAATGGACGAATAAAAAGAAACCATTCCATTATAATAGAAATGACAAAACAATAGATAATGCATAAAGAGCACGACCGCGTAAAAGTCCCACATCTATCTAACCATCTCCCATAAGAAACCGTTTAAGCGACAATCGTGTTGCAAGTTTAATGGGATTTAAGTGCTGGCAGGTCAATTGTCCAATTATCCTGGGATTAATTCGATAATCATCGGTTTCGCCATGTGAAAAAACGTTTACGCGTGTTTCCTAAGACAAATACCATTAATACCGTTTAAGCGCCTACACCATCATTCAAATCGTTAATTTCGCCGAATGTAGCCGGCGGAACATTAAATAATAGAGCTCGCTTTTCGCGAATGAAAATTCCACGGCGAAAAACTCGATTAGTTGACAATCAATCAACCAAGTCGCTGATGGCTTTGATCCTCCATTTGCTTGGAAGCTAATGAGGCTTTTGTAACTCCCTCGACTCGGGATAGAGCAGCAAATTTCATAATCATACATCAAGTCGAGAAAAGCAGCTCAAATCGTGACTTTCAGTTAAAGAAAGCAACGAGACATGACAGATCGAGCCATCATCTTCAACGACTGACAAGCTATTGTTTTCGACGAATAAACGTCCATTACTTTCATTATGCTACAACTAAAAATAGAAATTGTTTCTTTGATTGGCCTGGGATACATCCAGTCACACTTAGGCGCCGAGACCACACATCAGACCTACCTCTGAGATTAAATTAACAGCAGCAGTTTACTTGAACTGCTGTACTTTAATCAATCATAATTTTGGTTATCAGACCCGTCAAACCTAGCCACTCTAATTATGGAATATGTGACCCGCATGGTTACCACTTTCGACGGCTGTGTGTGAAACGGAATGGAAGAAGGTGGAAAAACGGTCACTTCGGATTTAATCAATCACTACTTTACGGTAGACGACGAGAGCTTTCAGTTGATGTCTGCTGAAGTTTTAGATTGAACAACTCAGAGGGAAATATCCATTATGCAGTTTCTTATTTGAACAAGACGGGGATATTCATTAATAACACATCTGTTTTGTGTTTGACTGCCGAGTTTCGAGATACAACACTGAAGTCTGAAATTTAAAATGTAAACTGTTTGACAAATCGTGGGGTATATGTGCACAATAACTTATCTTGTTATATGACACTAACTTGAGCCAGCTACTAGAATTTATGATGGTATAGGAATATTCTATGTGGTGAAACAGGAGAAGTAGACAGGAAACAATACCACTAGTAGTTTTATCAAATTAATGATGAATAATACAAAATTAATGGTTGAGTGTGAGTTTGTGAACTTTGTGAACTCCATCATACACATTTTTTTTATGATATCCAGAACGGATTACCTTTTTTTCGGGGGCGAATAAATTGTAAAACATCAGATGAATTTAAGAAAAACAAATTATGAAGAAAATTCATTTTCTCATCTCTAATACATGACAAAAAAAATTAACATGGAGTTGCATGCTGCTTCGGGTGATACCAGTACATAGATGACTTTGTGTGCATTATTCTTTGATAAAAAAACTGAATTTAATTCACTTAATAAGTTAACACAACATTTATTGATTCTGAGGTACGAAGTTCACCGGGTCAGCTAGTTATGCATATTGGTTGGTGAGATATTTTTGATGCGGATTTAATATTTAAAAATAAAAAAAAATATACAATCATTAAATACAAATGGTGATTAACGTGATGGTTAAACAATATATATTATTGTAAAAATGGTGTCAGAGTTTAAAGTGAACAAATTATTTTAAAGGTAAAGATGACAAAATTAAAGTTGTTGATTGTACAGTAGCTTGTGTGAACAGCAAAAAGTAGAAAGAAACGGTGGCAAAGAAATTGATCTTACTTATTATTTCACAAATGAACAAACCATCAATGCATCAAACCACATGGCACCCCTTTTACTCCACAAAAAACAGGAACACTTCGCCCGATGGTATCGGCGAGTTTAAGTTAAGATCTCAACGGAAGAGGGAGGAAACCGAAGAAAAGCAGCCCCTACGACCTGGTAGATGCTGCTGCCTTTTTTTCCCGAGTTTCAACCACGCCACACGGCACACAAATCGGCCATTTATTAATTTGCCCAAAATAAACGGCGATATCAGTACCGTGTCGCCCTCAGCTAGAAACCGAAAAGGCCGAGACGAGCCCCGCAACCAAAAAACGAAACCCGTTCGCCTGTTTTTTTTGCGGATAACGTCTGACCATCTTTTTCTCATATACGCAGTGGCACGCATATTTTTATTGTAACAGTACATATTTTTAGTTACTTTGTAATTTTCCAATATTAGCAAACTAATAACTACACATGCGAACATTATTGAACATAAAATAGGCATGAACAAGCTCAATTTATTCATTGTGTAGTTATCGTTTTGTCAGCGGCTTTCGACTTACAAGCGTCACTTATTAAATTCTGTAAGAGCAATGCTAAAAAAATTCAAAAATAACATCCTCTATGCATAGTAAAAATAGGGTCCGATTCGAGCAGTTGAACGAGCGGACGTGTTTTGCGGCGCTCGATAAGATAAGCGCATAAAAAAGCGTGAAAAAGTGAAAAAAAAGTGTTAGTGGGAGCGAGAGAGACGAAGACTACAAAAGAAAAAGAGAAGAAGGACGAGAATCGGAAGAAAGGATTAACCCTTCTAGGAAAAGCAATAAATTAGAAAGATCACATTTAAGGGGGTGGCTCCCCTGGCTAAAGGGGTGAGATCTAAGAGTTGAAAGTTTGGTTGTATTTGGTCCCCCTTAATAACAAAATTGACCTGTATTTCGAAATTGGAATTGTTGGGGGGTACAAATTTTAGTTGGGTCCCCCTGTATATCTGCCTCCACGCGTGTTTTTGAGGAAAAGTAAAAAAATGAAAAGATCACCGGTTAAAAAGGCAATGGATGAGGAAATGAAAGAGATGGTGAAAAAATTGTGGAGGATGTAGGGGAGATAAAGCAAGAGAAGCGGAAGATGATCCGGGAACTGGAACAGTTGAAAATTATGATGCGTGAAAAGGAAGAAAAATGGGAAAGTGAAAAGATGGAACTAAAAGAAAAAAGGAAAAAAGGAAAAAATAGTGAGAAAATAGAATATTGTAGTAAAGGGATTGGACGAAGAGGAATGCGAGAACGAGAAGAAACTGGAAAAATGGATGAAGGTTGAATTAGAAGTAGAAGTGACTGTGAGAGAGATGTATAAAATAAATGGAGGAAAAATGATTGTGGCGGAACTTGGGAGCTGGGGGGAAAAGAGGAAAGTTATGGAAAATAAAAGAAAACTAAGAGAAAAAAAAACGGAAAGAGAGTATACATAGAAGATGATCTGACAAAGAAGGAAAGAGATATACAGAAGGAATTAAGAGCGATAGCCAAAAAAGAGCGACAAAAAGGACAGCGGGTGAAAGTGGGTTATAAAAAAGATATGGATAGAGGGAAAAGGGCTTAGGTGGGACGAAGAAAAGGGGGAGTTAGATACAGAAGATTTTTGAATAAGAGCACAAGAAAAAGACGACAGAGGAATAAAGGAGAAAAGGAGCAAATAAGAATAGTATTCTGGAATGTAGCGGGAAGAAAAAACAAAGAGAATGAATTTTGGGAGTATTTGAGAGAATTTGACGTAGTGGGAATGGTAGAAACGTGAGTGGAAGAAAAGGGGTGGGAAAAATTGGAAAAGAGAATGCCGAAAGAGTTTAAGTGGAAGTGTCAATATGCAGAGAGGGAAAGCAAGAAAGGGAGAGCTAAAGGTGGGATAATAATGGGGGTGAAGGAGGGACTGGAAGGAGAAAATGGAACTGAAGCAAAAGAAGAAAGAGGGATTATGGAAAGAACGGTGAAAGGTAAACAGAGAAAATGGAGAATTGTAATAGTGTACAGCAGAAGTATGAAGGAAACGAAGAGAATAATAAATAGAAGAGCGAGTAAAAGAGCAAGAAGAAGGAACTTTGGTGATTGGGGAGGATTTTAATATCAAGAATTGGGGGAAAAGGAAGACGGATAGAAGAGGAACAAGAAACAATAGAAGGAAGATCAACAAAAGATGGAACAGAAAACGCAGAAGGGAGAGTACTGATTAGCTTAGTAGAAGAAAGAGGGTGGGACATACTTAATGGGAACTGCACAGGAGATGAGAAAGGGGAATACATGTATATTGGATCAAGAGGGGAGACAGTTATTGATTATGTTATGGTGAATGAAGGAGCATGGGATGAAATAGAGAAATTCAAGGTGATAGAAAGAATGGAGTCGGACCATATGCCTTTAGAAGTGAAGACAAAAGGAAGAAAGAAAGATAGAGGAAGTGTGAATGAGTTTAGAAGAAAAATTGTGAAGAATATTTGGACGGAAGAAGGAAAAGAAAATTATAGAGCAAGACTTAGGGAGGCAAAATACGAAGAAACAGAGATAAACGAAAAGGTGAGGGAACTGAGCGATAACATAAGAAACGCAACAGAAAAAAAAGAGATAGAGATCAGAGAGAAGAGGGGGCTGTGGAAGAACGAGTGGTGGGATAAAGAATGCAGGGAAAGGAAGCAGGAAGCAAGAAGTAAACTAAGAAATTGGAAAATAGACAAAGCAACTAAGGAAGAGTACAAGACAGCACGCAAGAAGTACAATTTAGTATGCAAAGAGAAGAAGCAAAAGAAAAGGATGGAAGAAGAGCTAAAGATGAAGGGTATAAAGACGGAAGAAGAGGTATGGAGATACATAAATAAAGAAAGAAAGAAAAAGAGGGAGAGAGTGAGTGATGGCATTACTATGGAGGAATGGAGAGAGTACTTCAGTGAGCTGCTGGGGGGGCGATGAAAACAGACAAGAAAAGGAAAAGAGACAACAAAGAGTGGAAGAAATAGAAGAGATAACAAGAGAAGAACTAGAGCAACAACTAAGAAAACTGAAAAGAAAAAAGACACCAGGGAGGGATGGTATACAGAATGAAGCGTGGATATATGGAACAGAAAGGGAAGTTGACATGTTGTTAGAGATAATGAATGGAGTGTGGAAGGAAGAGGGATTCCCCCAGGAGTGGAAGGAAGGGATAATATGCCCCATATATAAGAAATAAGGTATAATACAGCATATAAGGTATACGCGATGATTGTGGAAGAGAGGCTGATGAAGGAAATGAATGAGAGGAGGGTGTTACCAAACGGACAGGCGGGATTTAGGAAAGGTAGAGGGACCATGGATAATGTATATATTTTGAATCACATAGCAGGAAATGAGATAAAAAAGAGGGGTGGCAAGATACATGCATTCTTTGCGGACCTGAAGATGGCTTTTGATAATGTGGAAAGAGATTGACTGTGGGAATGCTTGAGAAAGAGAGGAATAAATGAGCAGCTGGTAACAAAAATAGAAGAGATATATGAAGAGACGATAAGTAGAGTGAGAGTGGATGGAAGGGTGAGTGAATGTTTCAAGACTTATAAGGGAGTAAAACAAGGTTGTCCACTAAGCTCCAGCCTGTTTGCAGCTTTTATTGCAGATATAGAGGAGATGTTCAGGAAGGGGCAGGCAGGGGGGGTTGTGGTGGGCAAAGAAAAAGTGTGGTCTTTACCATATGCGAATGATTTGGTGGTGCTAGCGAGAGAAGAGAAAGGTATGAAGGAAATGAGAGGAAGCATGGAGAAATATATGAGGAGGAAAAAGTTGACGGTGAATGTAGAGAAATCCAAGATGATGGTGTTCAGAAAAGGGGGTGGTAGGAGAAAAGTAAATGAGTGGAGATGGGAGAAAGGGAAAATTGAAGAAGTGAAAGAATTTAAGTATTTAGGTTATGTGATGAATGAAAGAAACACAGCAACAGCACATGTGAGAGAGTTAGTGAAAAAAGCAAATAAGATAATAGAAGCTGTATGGGGAATAGGAGAGAGAAAATTTGGACATGATTTTAGAAGGAGAGTAATGATGTTTGATAGTTTGGTGAAAAGCGTGATGATGTATGGAGCGGAAATATGGGGATGGAGAGAGCAAGAAGGATTGGAAGGGGTGCAAGGAAAATATATGAAATGGGTGCTAGGGGTAGAGAGAGAGACACCGGGGTATATTGTGATGGAGGAAACATAGAGAGATGGAATAAGAATAGAAGCAGGGAAAAGGGCAATAAGATTTGAGGAGAGAGTGATAGAGAGTGGACAGTGCAGAATTTTTCAAGAGTGTTTGAAAGAAAAAAGGAAAGAAATAGGAAAGGGGATATGGAAAAAGAGGGAGGCATATTTCGAAAGAAACGGGTATGCAGGCGCGAATGACAGATGAATTAGTGCAGAGAGATAGAGATGTGCAAGTGCAGGAAAGAAGAACGAGAATTAGGGAGGTTAGGCACAATGGGAAGTATGCAAAAATAATAACGGAAGAAATGCCAAAGTACCTAGGAAGAGAGTAGAAAAGAGAGAGTGATAATAGCAGATTTAGATGTGGATATGAAGAGAGAGAGAATAAATATTGGAGTGAGGATAATAATAGAGTATGCAGGATGAGTGGAGAAAAAAATGAGACGATAGAGCATTTGTTGAAGGAATGCGTAGAATTGAGAGGGAGAGATGAGAGTAGAAAAGAAATTTTGAATGAGGACGGAAGACTGATCGAATGGATGAAGAAGGTTGAGTGGAGAAGAGGGACAATAAGTGGGAAGGGATAAAAAGCTGCTAGTTATTGTGTTGAATTATTGATTTATTTAGTTTTATTTATTATATTATATTTTATTTTATTTTCATTTTAGAAGAACTTATGAATTTTTGTCACTTTACGAACTGATGAATATGAAAGCCCAATTAGCTTCAGCAGTCTGGCGCAAAGAGTTAGTGGGATTGACAGTAATGTGGCCTATTACCTCAATTTGAGTCATTTCATTTACCACTCTGTTACCATGTCTTTTCTTATTTACTACCGACCCCGTGTCTGTGAATTTTTGTACAAGCTCTGCAACGTATTTGTGGTTCAAATGCTTGTCTGGATGCCTATCATTAAAAAAACCTTTGCCATGGCCCTAGCACATTTGTTTTGGGAGCCATAAATAAAAATAATTTCAACTCTTTCAGCAACTGAGTACACCATTTTCCCCCAACGCATACACATTTACTTCAAAACTGAATAATTGTCAATGTCAATGAATGAGAAACAGTTTTTTTTTTTCAAAAAAATCACCATGTACAATCGAATAGAGAACCTTCTCCTATTTTAAAGTCGGTTAAAAATAAATAATATCTTTATTAGACCCTGTACTCATGAAGTATGACTTACATTTTTAAGCTGCACAGTAATGGCATTCCTATTGCACGTGCAAGGATCAAGATCATAAGCTCTGATTCCTTACTATAAATTTTCTTAAAGTTATAATGGATTTCATTACCATAAATGTCACAATGAGACGATAGCACAAGTTATATTCTCATATTTACTACCACGTAAAGCAAAAATTCGGACAATAAATTTTGCCATCTGCACACGTGCGTGCAAAGTTTTTTAGACTAATGTTAATTTAGAGTTAATTACTGTTTTTATCTTTTACTATTTATCAAATTAATTGGAGGCATTAGGTTGAAAATTTAAACGCGGCGACCTGTGAAGGACCTTTGACTTGAAAAATGTTGAGAAGACTAAACATAATTTATTGTATTTTTTCCATGATAGTGAATAATAATTGTAAATGCTTAAAACACTGGTTGTTCTAGGAAATTTAATGGTAAGGCATTTTTTATGAAAATTTTATCTTGTTTAGTAATTTATTGTATTTTTTCCATGATAGTGAATAATAATTGTAAATGCTTAAAACACTGGTTGTTCTAGGAAATTTAATGGTAAGGCATTTGTTATGAAAATTTTATCTTGTTTAGTAATTGATATAAGCTAGTTATGGGAAGTCTTTTAATTTATAATGGATTGTGTTATTAACAGAGTTTTTTTATTACTTATACCTACTATGTACCATGAGATCATTTATAGCTATTTATTATACTAGTGTCTTATAAGGCAAATAAGTCACGAAAGAAATTTTTCTTGAGTGACTTATTTGCTGTTAAGACACGTGTGTAATACATAGGTTTATCCAACACCCCCTTCTGTAACCCAAGAAATTTTGACGTTCATTTGACGTTCATGTGTCTTATAGACCCCATAATGCATTCAAAATTGGCGTTATTATGACTACTTAATAAAGAAGTGTTGGATAATAGTACATTATTGAATGAGCATATAATAGCCACCATTATATGCGAGTGAAATACGTTTTATCTACAACTGCACTTTTAGAATTAAAATTAGAAATGAAACCTTGTTAAAAACTTGACGTTGAGAGAAAATGTCAATATTCATTATTTCATGGCCAGTTAATAATAATTCTTAAAAACCCAGCCTGACTGTCTGTGTTCAATAGACCTAGTTAAGTATTCATAGGTTACATGTATAATACGTAAATTAAATCGGTTCTAGATAAAGAAATGAAGAAAGAATAGAACAAATCTTGTGAAAAACTTGACGTTGAGAAGAAATGTCAACAGTTGTCAATATTGATTATTTCATGGCGAGTTAATAATAATTCTTAAAAACCGGGCCTCGCTGTCTGTGTTTAATAGACCTAGTTATAAGTATAATACGTCAATTATTAATCAGTTGTAGATAAAATTATAAATTAGACTAGGCGGGTTATTTTTTATGCAATGGCTTAGCCTGCAAATTGACTGACAGTAAAATTTGAGAGTTTAAAATTTGAGTCTAAACATTGTGAAGTTTATGTTTCCCATGTTAAATTGTTTTAATTTAAAGAAAATAAAACACTAACAAAGAATGTAGGTTTATTGAGAAGTACAGCAAATGTTCAAAGTGTTCTCGCCCAGCTTTAATGCAGATGTTAACTGTTCGTTTCATATTTTCAAATGCATTTTCCAATATCTGAAAGATTATAGCGTTGCATGCATTAATAATAAAACTGCATCTTGCAGTTCTTCAAGATTGTGCATGTTATTTTTAAATAGTACGGTGTTTTAAATAATTAATTAATCATAATTTAGAATTATCATGTCGGAAATTGAATGCCACGATCATCATAAAACCATAAAACTAACACTCGTTCCGCTACAACACACTAACATCACGAAATCTTGCCACACATTTATAAATTTGTTGGACTAAATTTTCATAATCTGCAGGAAAATTAGGGTAGGCATTTCGAAAAGCCTTTAACACAGCGATCTATAGAATACTTCCATTCACCATTCTGTTGTCGCTTTTTAATGTCATTTTGACACCATTGACATTCAAATATTAAACCAAATTGTCAACAGTTAGTAGTGCCAACCTAATTTAAATTTCACAGCCTACTCTAATTTATAATTTAAATGATCGCACGTATATATTATAGGCAAACATTTGTTCTCCAGAAGAAACTAATTCTGAAAATAAAATTCTTGCACTGTTAAATCAGAGTAAATTTAATTCTGAGTTGGTGAAAAATGTAGGACGTAAATAGATCATGATTTTTTGAGAATTTGTTTCATTTTCAGTTTCTTATATTTTCAAGATGTCATCTGTTTTCAGGTTGTCAAGTTTTCTCAGATTAATTTTTAAAATTTTCAAGTTTCTTACATTCTTACATAATCTCAGGTTCTTAGGTTAATTACAATATTTTCAAGCTTCAAATTTTTCAGGTTTCCTAATTTTCTGGTTGAGAGTTTCTTAGATTTTTAGTTTCGGATAAAGTTGTCATATTTTCGGGTTCTATGGATTCTCTAATTCTCAGTTTTTTAGGTTCATTCAAGTTGTTAGTTTCTCAGTTTCCCAGATTTTTTATTTTTTAAATTTTCTGGAGGTGTGGGATTTTTAGACCCAACTTGTAAGAATATTGAGTTTCCTAGGTTTTAAGATGCCTGGACTCGGGTTTTGTTTTTTTTAGGTCCTCAGATTTTTGTGTAGATATTCTGGTTTCCAGTTTTTTTAGTTTTTAATTTCTCAGGCTTGCAGTTCCTTAGTTTCAGATTTCTCACGTTTTCAGGTTCTGAGGTTTCCATGTTATTACAGGTTCTTGAAGTCCCAGGTTTCAGTTGCAGGTTTTAGGCTGTCAAATTTTCACACTTTTAGTTTAGCAGGTTCTCAGATTCTTATTACGTTCTCTGATTATCATGTTTTCAGGTTTTCAGTGTTACATGTTTAATTGTTCTCAGACTAACATTTATGTAAACAAGAAGAATGTTCTTAAATCCAAGTGGAGTAAATTTAAATTAAAAAATTTAAATATATCTAAGTCGAACTCCACAAACTTTAATCAGCGTAAAATTATAAATGGTACATGTTTCGGCAGAACACTTCTGCCGTCATCAGCCCTTAAAGAATATAAAAAATTATAATTTTAAATATTTTTTAATATAATTTTTTATATTCTTTAAGGGCTGATGATGGCAGAAGTGTTCTGCCGAAACATGTACCATTTATAATTTTACGCCGATTAAAGTTTGTGGAGTTCGACTTAGATATATTTAAATTTTTTAATTTAACATTTATGTGTTCTCGAGCTTGCAGATTTTCATGTTTTCAAGTTGTTAGTTTTCTGGCTCGGATTTGGAGTTCTATATTCAAGATTTCGGCTTGCTAAAAAATAAATCATCCTGTATATACTTGATCCAATTCAAGACAGGAATAGATATATTGGGAATAGCAAAAACAATTTAGTAATTTTAATTTTTTTAAATGTGTGTCTTAAGTGCAAATCTAATGGTCATTTGCCAAAACTTGCTCATTTCGTACAGTTATCTTGATATAATGACATCACTCCACAAATATCTTGGTCAAAAGCTAACGATAATCAATCCCCTGGGTGGCTCCATAACCTTGGAAAGGATAACCCACTGCAGGAGGTCTAATTGTTTTCCAGACCGTCTTGCAATCGTGAGTTAAAAACAACAAGAACCTTTTTTATGAAAATGCTAAGGAAATTGAACAAGAATAAGAAGAAGAGCAGTATCTGAAAATAACAGGTGCATGCGGCTAGATAGCTACTACAAATCGACATTTCAGCATTGAAGCATAAGGAAGAAGTATATGTTGTTTTAAGAGCGACCTTCGTTTAGCGTTATTTCTTTTAGAAACTTCACCCAGACTTTCCCCAATTTAAGGAGTAATTTGGTTTTCGTGGCAAACAGAAAAGATAATGAAGCGACGAACAATGTGCAATCCACTATAAAACATCACCATTGTCTTACCCACGCAAGTGCGTCTTTCGCACATTAAAAACGTATTTGCCGCAGGTGCACATACTTTGTATGTCGCAAACACACATACAAGAGATAAAATGCCCGCAACGGCCATTTAAAGTCAATAAATTACCCGAGACAAACCGTTTTGTGCCGGAAGTCGGGATGTATGATGAGAACCTCAAAATCAAGTCTAATTGATATCTAAAGGTGCGGTCAGACTAGATCCGTAGAGCCCACATATGTCACTCTACCTTCCCATAAATTTGCAATAATTAATTAATTGCAAAACCGAGGCTGGGACAGACACCTTGTTTGTCCAGAGTGTTTGTTCTAAGCGGGCACCATCTAACAAAACAACGGGACAAATACTCCGAACAAATTTATGGCTGAGCTCCCAGTCTGAGCACAGCCTAACGAGCGGTCATTGCAACAGCCACTGATTGCTCGGGTAAAGAAAATAAACGTGCACTTTGATTAGTGCGATTGTAAATGGAGATGGGTTTATTACAGTTATTACTTTGGATCTAAAATGCAAATTGCATGCCGTAAGAATGGAGCAAACGGCGGATAATATTTTGCCCAAGAGCTAAAACCGGGATTAGAAGCTCGTTTAGAATGTGCGAAAAAAGCGCAAACGAGCTCGGGTGAAAGAAGAGTCGAGTAAATTTTAAAGGGATTGTCGTCTATTAGAGTTAGTTGTTGTTGCGTTAGTTCGGAAACTCGAAGTTGCTAACGTTCTGGTTATTTGAAACGCTTTAGTGTTCCAATCGGTTGCTTCATTTAAAATAATGAGCGTGCTGAAATTGAAATGGCTTCGGGTGTAAGAAGTCGATTATTATCCCAGCGCATCCACCAGAATTACGGTAAGTGGTAATGAAACTAGTGCCGAACTGATTTGGTACTGAAATTCTAAAAAACAGGAAACTGTGGAAGCTTTAAATGTGCTTGAGAAAGGCTTAAGGAAGTGTCTATCTCAAAACCTAAAAAAGACAATAGCAGTTGATTCTAAAAATGAAGAACATAAAAGGTTGAAAAATTAAGTGGGTTTTACACTTGAAGGAACCTGAGATAAGTTGGGAAAACTTACTTGATAAGTTAAAATGAAATTAAAAGATTGATAAAAGTGATACATTTGAAACACATTAGAAAAATTTCATAAACCAAAAGAAAAATTAAAGCAACAGTTCCTAAGGATAAATTGACAAATTATATCGTTCACTATAAATATCTGTTACTTGGTACCAATTAAATTTGAAAAACTATGAAATATAGCCGTAAACAGTAAATTTAGTGTCGCAACAGCCTGCCGGAGCGAACTGTTTTTAACAATTTATCCATACTTTACGACGTATATTACTAGTCGTAATAATTATAATCACATAGTAAAATGCCAATAAAATTTTGTATGTACGAGAATGCGACTGAAAAAACATCTAATAATTTATATTTACGACAGTTTATGACAATTTATAGCGCAATATTAATTTTCCCGAGTCCGAATGAAACGTAATATAAATTTTCATGAATATTTAAACGGACCTACTTCATTATAAACTACAATTAAGTTAAATATCGAGTTACGGTTATGTATTTGTGAATTTGGTCAGTAATTAAATTCATAGTATGATTTACCAGGATGCTGGCACAATTTGGATAGCGTTAACAAATTTGTGCAAATAATGTGTTATTATTATTTCCAATAGTTCGATCTGTGATGGTAGCAAATTTTTGACGTCAAAAAATTTGAAGGATATGTCAAAGTGTGTGCAATAAAAAATAGAAATTGACCTGTCAGATAGTTTTTTCCATAAATGAACAAACAACTTTTTGTTCCCAGGTTTCCATACTAAACTACCGCACTGTATAATAACTATTTTTACACGTAAAATATAATCTTCAACCATCCAATTTAAATAAAGAGTAAAGTTATTCTCCATATATATGTCGGTATATTTCCACTACTAAGAAGTGTCCAAAGTATATTACAAAACAAAAATACGTTTCCATAAACCATAATGGTATATAGAAAATATAGAAATAAAATCAGATTATAGACACTTTTCCAATAGCAAAGAAACCATTCCAGATGCGATTTAATTTCATCCTCCGTCAAAATATGACACAAAACATTCGAGAATGAAATGTATGCGCGAAAAGAAATCAAAGAAAAGGCGCTGAAACGAAAGGATAATGTATGTACTTCGGAGAAAATATGTATTCATAATCGACTTATTCATCACCGAAGAACAAAGGCCAATTTAGAAGGTGATTGAGCGAGTGTTCTTTTTGTAGCGCAAAAATACGTTTTAAATATGTCTGATGACTATCTGAACAACATATCGACTGCTTAATTTATTGCCAATAACTCAAAGAAGGCATTTGCTTATTAAACAATGCGTCGAAGTTGAACTCTTAAATGTTTATTGGCTAATTTCTCTTGATGAGGCAAGCTGCGCACAGTGGGAAAACATTTCGTCGACGGCGTGTTTTATTTACCCAGGATCGGCGTACAAGAAGTGGATTTATCATTTGACATTAATTGCAGGCGGCTACTGTGTTACCTCTTGTGTTGTTGTTTTTCACAACTGTTATACATAATGCTCCCGTAAGAGCTAGAGCGCCCTTTTGGCTAGAATAGTCCCAGGTCGATTTTCCCATTTCTGTGTTTCTTTCATTACTACTCACTTGTCAACCGCCACAAAAGACTCGGCGGGTCACCGTAATCAAAATTTAAAGCTTCGACGAAAGCTGCTATTTGAAAAGTGAAAGCGAAATAAATTATCCCAAGTTGAAAGAAACTTCAGAAGACTTTTTTCACCCACTGTAAAAATTGCATCCATCAAAGACTGTGATTGTCATGAAAAAATCCATTACTGAACGTAATTAATTCTGTGCAAAAGTTCCCCAACGGCGTTTCGGTGGCAATTTATCAAAACAAGTTGAAAACATTTTGCACATGCAGTGACAGACAAGTTAAGTCAGCAAAATGCCGACGGTCAATTTGCTCTTTAATTTGTTGGGATGAAAACGAAATGTTTTCTCTTGTCGTTTCACAGCTTGTAAATATTTTTAGAGGCTAATGGACTAACATTTTGTAACAGTTCAGCTTTAATCCACCCAAAGTAACATTACTGATGTTACAGAGATTTTTACTACTTCTTTGAAGAATAATAACATATCTCATAATAACATATCTTACTGTACATAAATATAAATAAAATATTAATCCTTATTCTGACCGTAATTATTATGACATTCATTGACAGCTAATGTACTGACACTGTGTAATAATAGTAAAGTAAAGTTCTTTTACGGCTGTAAAATTAAGTCATAAAACAAACAACATATTGCTATTGTACTTAAAGTTAGTTGAGTACATTGTATACAGTATGTTACTTATTCTGGACCAGGTCATTAGGGACATCACAAAATATTAAGAATTCACGGAAAACTCAAGGCACGGTATTCATAGTTCACCCAGCTGTTATGATGTACGATTAGGTCTTTTGACTATTATTAAGGAATCTCTTCATAGTAATCACGCCGATCTCCTTCTGGTAAAAATAAAAGCCTAAACTCAACTTTTATTAGCATTAAAAACACATTTTGTTTCATTATTGCATTTCTACCCATTAATCTAATACACAATTAATTCAGATGTAACACATCTGTTATAAAAAAAAAGCAGTCTACAAACACGTTTAGTAATTTATTCTCTTCCGGCGTGAAAAGACTTAATAATAACAAATCGGTCCCTAGTTACAGCTAAGTCGTTATGTTCTTCAGCATTAATTTTTTTAAATAGGTCACATGCGACCTGCGGGGCATTTTGTAAATTACACTCACTATGTCATTTAATTTGTAAAACTCAGATGTGTTATTCAAAATTGAGTTTGAAATCCAACTTTGCAACCCATATCTTAATCGTAGATTTTCTAGGTCTAAAGGATTCCGTATTTATCTCACACCTATCAGTCACTTATTTCTGTTACCTTCTTCTTCTTGCTTTCTCCTCTGGATTGTCTTTATATTTTTGTTTATATGTATTGCATAACTCAAAATCTAAACAAAAAATTTATTTCACTTTTGTTTCTGACTGCTGTTTTAGAATGGGCCATTTATTTACGTTTTTGGAAAAACCGAAATGCTTCAAAAGGAGTGAGTTCAAGAAATTTAAAAAGAATTACTTATTAATATACATATATTGTTGGGAACTAAATTCCGGAAATGTATAGTAATTTCTACATAATTTGGGTTCTCCCAATCAAAAGTTTTCAAGGGTGGAAACCAAAAATAGCTGTTTTTGTTATTACTACCTAAAATACAGTTTTTGACGACTCGTTGCTGTTTCCGGACGAGGCGAGCCGAGTCTGGAGTAGCAGATGAGTCCGCAAAAACTTTTTGATAGGTGTAACAAAAAATGTATTTGTGTTGCAGCCCCCGAAATTTTTAAATAACGAATATTTCACTGTGATTATTGGAGTCGACTTTTTTTCGACCCTTCGCGTATCCCCCAAATCGGGGTTGTTGTTTTTTTTCAAGCCTCCTTGCAGTGTCAGAACTGAGATTCGGCCTTCTGTTCGCTTATGCAATTAGTTTAAAGTTTGAAGTTGAGTCACACTGACGTCAAATTTTCTGAATTTTCTAGTATACTAGTGCGCTCATGCCCATTAAGATACTATGTTAAACAATTTATCATGGTAGAAAACCCATCTCTGGTTCTGAAAAAAAATTGTTACCCTCAGAAAACGATCTTTTTTCTAGGTAAATTGTTTTCGCTCAATTCGATCGGTCAATAGCTTATCAATCAATTTAATCAAAAATAATTCGCAAAAGGTTGCTATGACAACTTATAGGGACTAGGCCGTAAATGTACCAATTTACGGACTCAAATGAGTCTCTAAAATTGTAATTCTGGGGAGCGTGGACAAAAAAATGCATTTCTTTCATTTTGAAAATGAAAACTGAAAAATTCTGTAAAATTTGGTGAAATTTAATTCTGCTTCTGATGTAACAAGCCCTTTTGTAAAACAGGTTCAGATTGAACAATATAAGGAATCGAAAAGGTTATAGAAACTGCAAAACCGAGACACACTCAGAATTTCAATAGTAAGACGAAACTCAAAGACCAATGATTTTGGGGAAGCTGAGGAAATTGGAGAATCTAGGAGGGTGATCTGACAATCATGTTCTCGGCATCGACCAGAGAGGGCGACGCTATCGGCAAACTTTTGTTGTTGTTAGGTTGGTACACTATACTATACGTTCAAAGGCGCAAGTGATTTTGACAAATGGGGTCGTTCCAGAATTTTCGGCTTTTCTAGAAACTAGACGGAAAAATATTATATCCCTATTTTTTTGTTTATTCTAAATCACGCGTTTACTAGGTAAAATCCGAAACATTTGTCTTATTTGAAACGCGCGCCTTTATGTGATGTCAACACGGGACAAGATTCACCAGACAGAATTCAGAGTTACTAGACATGAGAACCAATGAGAATACTCCCCCGAAATTACGTTAAAAGAGGCGGTAAATGTACAGAGTTTGAAACGGCTAGCCGAAATTGCGATTTTTGATATGCTCTGTTATCTCACAAAACAAGTTTATGAAATAACAGAACACGTTTTAGGACTTCATGTTATATAGTCTACGATTTGCCACATATTCGTCAAATTCAATTGAGGGGGACGACCCCATTGTTTTTGCAACAGAGATTTTTAAATCACGCGTGTTTTTCATATTCTTCAAAAAGGACAAAATTGTATATCGGGCTGTTCTTTGCAAAAGCGGGATTAACACCGACAGAAATTCATGCGAGGTTCCTAAAAGTTCACGAAGATTCTTCTCCTTCATTCTCCACTATTAAGAAATGGGCTGCTTAGTTTAAACGGGTTCGTACTAGCGTCTAAGAACTCAAGAAATTATTTAAAGAGTAAATGATATGGTATTACACGACCGGCGGGTTAAAAGGTACGTGAAATTGCCGAGGCCATAGGCATTTCAAAAGAACGTGTGTATATCTTGCTCGAAGAATTAAATATGAAAAACCTTTACACAAGATGGGTAACGGCTGATCAAAAACGAAATTGTATGAAAGTTTCTTAACGTCGCTCACATTGCGCCAGTTTTCAACAATACTTTCTAATTTTTTTAAGAGCTTTTATGACAGTTTTTGAGTTATTTACAGTCGGGAGAACAAAATTAGAGCCTTCCAGCACAGTTCTAGGATAATTTGCAGTTAAATAAATGAATGACACTTTCTTAAAATAATGTTTCAAAATCTTACAACTTTTTTCCTGTCGATCGCTTTATCTCTTTATGATGTGTTGAAGTAATTTTATGAACGTTTTACAGTCATAGGAATCAGAAAACAGTTTTTTAAATCCTTCTTTTAAAACCAGAATATCATAATTATGTTTGGAACATTTTAACAAGAATAAGACTGATTTTGTTGTTACCTTGTGAAACGGACAAAACTGTAACGGGTGAATACTATTCTAATCTCTTAGTTCAACTGGATAAAAAGTGCTTTTTCATCAAGATAATGCACCTGCGCACAAAAGTGTTTTGGCAAGTGGAAAATTGAGAGATCTGAAATTGTGTTGATTGAAAAGGAAATTATGTTGAAAAATTGTAAATTTGTCCGTTCATTGTTGGGCCGAATTTTTTTCCACCCTCGTATATTGAATCCTAACAGACTACAAATAAGAAATTTAAGAAACCAAATAGAATTGAGAAATTTAGAATCGAAAATTTAAGTGAAACACAATTTAAGAGACACTTGTATAAATGGCGTGGGCGAGTATCCGTTGGTGTGAACTGAATGAATCGTACCTAGCGTGAGCTCTAATTTCCTCCATCATTTGCTTGTAAGCATTCTATAATTCGATCAATAATATCATTTCTAGTTCTCCTACTGTGAACAGATTAATAAATGCATTAAGTTTTCTAACACTAACACTTTCATCGTCGTTGACATTATTTTACATAATACGAGATACTCTGTTCAAAATTGGAGCATTTTATGATCTACATCCAAAGAGCGATCTCATATAGGATAATTGAGTAAAGAGTATCCCGTAGTACAATTTACATATAAATATAATAATAATTTACATCTACAATAATACAAACATTTTTTTGTTTTCCTGCTGTAAAATTTACTTTTTTCATATCTAATTTCTTCCTTTAAACTTTTGTTTTATCATGGCGTTTGTTTTCTCTTGTTACATTTATCCAAACTACTATTAATTTGTCATGTTATAGCAGTTATCTATTATAACATTTTCTTGATTAAATCTCATTTTCGCCCCAACCAGAAATTATAAAATTATATATAAATTAAACTGATCATTCAAAATAAATACCTGCATTTCCTCTCGCCGAAATACGAATTTGCTGACGTATCACAATTTTTCGCACTTTATAACAATTCACCCTCCCGTGTCTCTATATAACCAACGCCCGTAAAAGACAGCATAATAAATTCACAACTATTTCATAACTCAGAATCCCAGCCGTATTTATCAGACTTGATCGCTCCTTTGAGTGAGAACAATATTTCTCTGGATAGCATAAAGACATTGAAACTTTTGATAACCTGAAGTTTCAGCACCTCTCTGAAATAGCTTCAGCAATAAACAGCTTTATGTCATTATTATTCGCACGTGATGCTCTCCGGAACCTAATCGTATAGAACTGTGGAAAATAGATTATCGTAACAGTGAGCGCAATGTTCGAGATTTATGTAAAACTGCAGTCAATTCCTATAATTTAATCTGATTTGCATTATTAATGCCAGATTTTAAATCCCAATCTGAAACAATACACCTGCTCCGTCTGATTAAAATATGTTTGGTTTAAAATCTCAATTTCATGGGATTAAGTTTATAATCAATTTCATTAAAATGTATGAGTTTGAAGCAGCGTACGTTATCTAAACGTGATACTGAAACGGGATTAATTTATACATTTCAGCGTCAAATGCATAATACGTACATATTTGCATTATTGAAAAATCAGTTTCAGCTTTGTAACTTACGCTCCATTATATTGATAATAACGATAAAAAATAAAATATTTTATAACTGAATATTTCGTCAATTTCAAATTATAATGCGGAGTCAATTGATAAATAAACATATTATGTCTTTTTAATAACCCTGTTTTAAATCTCTATAAAGATTATCTAACTCACATTTTGACAAGGAGAGACTTTCTTGTATTTCAAAGAAACATGCAGCTTAAATTTATAATTTCCACTTTGTAGTCTTAGCCAAACTCAAGCGTTATACCAAATTTTAAATTTTTAGAGTCCACCTCTCGCATGTTTTTATGGGTCCGCTGTGATCCACAGCACGGTGTACCAGCGTCCAAAGGAATTTAACCTTTTTGTCAAAGCAGCTCATTACGATTACAAAAAGCAAAGCAAATAAACAGGAATTTATTGTTCTTCGTGCTGCCGCTGGCACGGTGCACAACATCCTGTTGAAGTCGAATAGATTACACCAAATTCACGCCGTGCACATTGAAAAAAATTGTTATTCAGTGTGTATTCCAGATCGACAAAAAGCGCCGCCTCTTTAACACCGCCGAACTAGCTGACTTAATAAGCTTATTAAAAATTAAAGCACGACTACACACTTTTTAGCGTTTTGTGTGATAAACCTCTTCTAACGTTTCATCACTTTACTTCAACGACTGAATATTTCTGTGAAAAGGCGTATTTATTGAGGAATCTCATTAAAATTGCAAGACGTCAATAAGTGAATATTTATTAGAGGTGTTCTTTGTTGCTGTCGTGCGACTCGTAGTGACTTTGGCGTTGTTTGTGCTGAAGTGAAAAGTGGAACTTGTACAGTTTCGCTCAGTCAGTGTCGTAAATAAGACGGAAGTCGGTGGGGGTTTCGCACCCCCCAAAAAGTAACCACTTGGCAAAATTTGAATCTAAATTGTGTTCAAAAATAGTTATTTGTGTTATTGGCATCGAAAAGCGTGTTTTTGGACCCAACAAAATGTCCACCTGATTTATTTTGCAGACAGTCTTTCTGCCAGATCTAAATTATAGTCATTACTACCTTGATAGGAAAGTTTCAGGAATGACCACCGTGTGACGCCGATTTGGGTCTTTTTTTAGTTAAGTTCACATATTTATCATTGACATTCCCTCCAAATTTCAGCGTCATAACTTGACATTAAATTTGTTAAAGATACGTCGTCGAGAGTACATACATCTGCCTCCACGCGTGTTTTTGATTTTTTATTTCAAACTGTCCGGTAGATGTTAAAGAATCAATTTGACTCCGGTAGGTGAGCGATTACAGTATCAGAGCCGGTAAGTGTCGCTAGGCAATACTTACCGGACAGTTTCATTTTTATAAATCAAATCTGACATTTTCAAACGTATTTGTCGGCTGCTGATGAAGTTTTACATGTACAACAAAGGTGATGCGATTTTCACAAAATATGATTTTTTTATTTTTGAAATAGGGTCATGAAGAACAGGCGTACAGTATGAAATAAAATGCATTACGTTACACGTTCGGTAGTTACTTGTAACTCGTTTAGACATTCTAGACTCAGCTCCTAACGTCGCCTCGTCCATAATGTCTAACTCGTTACAAGTAACCTACCGGACTTGTAACGTTAAATACTATTACGATTTTAATAATGGAATCAACTTTGCAACAACGAGTTTGCAATACATTTTCTGTTAAAAACGGAATCAACGGTGCGAAAATCTTGGAAATTTGGGAGAAGTGTCTCGGCAACGATACTCTATCGAAGGCACGAACGCTTCAGAAGTGGTCGGGAGTCTATCGAGGGTGAAAAAAAACATCGATACATATACTCAAACTTGTCTCTTTTCCCTTCTTTCAACTTTCTCCTAATTCTTGTCAGATTTGCAAATTCTTGGTTTTCCAATTGGAAGGTTCTCAAAATCATAATTTCAGATAGGGTTCATATAGACAAGGGGTTCTCTCAGAATGTCTCAATGCTATTCTTAGGTTCTCCAATTTTCAATGATTAACCTTTCAAAATTCTTAATTTTCAGGTTTTTAGATTCAAAGGACCTTTATTCAAGTTCTTAAGATCTCTTAACTCTCTTAAGTTTCCGTATTTTTAGAGTTTCAATCAATTACATTTTTCATGTTTCTAAATCCTTTTTTTTTTTCAACTTTTTTAAAAGACCGGGTGCTCAGGTTTTCACATTCGTAGATTGTTTAACTTTTAAATTCTTAGTGTTTTCAGGTTTTTACATTCTTAGGAGTTCAGATTTTCAAAGTTTTAATTTCTTAAGTTTTTAGATCTTCAAGCTTTTCGGGTTTTTAAAATGTTTAATTTTTAGTTTCTCAGACTTTCAGTGTCTTAGGGGTCGTCCATTAATTATGTGAGCTCAAAATGGGGGGGGGGGGGAGGGGTCCAGTAAAATCTCATCTAAAGGGTCATGGAAAATCTCACGCCAAATTTTTAATTAAAAAATACACATCATTATTATTACATAGAATATAAAAAAACATTAAACTTATTATTTTACTTTTTTAAGGTTTTCTATTTTGTCCGGAAACATTTAGACAGTATTAAATATTTTCTATGTATGGGATTCCCAGAATTGAGACAATGAGGTAGTATACGAAAAAATAAAGTTTTTAGAAAATACAATAATCATAAACTTCATTACAAAGTGTATGGCTATTATGGTGAAATTATACTTACTGAAAATGAAAAAAAAATGAATTGAAATTCGTTTAATTTTTTATGAGAGAACTGTACTAGTTTAAAATACGTCATTAGTGGCCGGCATATGAATTAAGTGAGGACCTACGCGTTTCCATTTCTCACTCTCACTCATTTTATAAGTAATTCTTTCCTTTTTGCTCTTGCTCCCTCCATGGTCAGAAACGAATGACGTAGTGATTAGCGCGCGAAACAGTTTTTCATTTATTTCATGAATCCGGTTATGATTTGAGCAAAACGAAAAAATAGGAGTACTCTATTTTAAGCAGTTTTATTTATAAAAAAAGTTTCAAAATTTTGCATACTACTCCATTGCCGCACAATTTATTTACCACTCTTTTCGTGGCAATCACCGCCAGTTTGAAAAATCGTTCAACGAACAATACAGAACGGTAGTCTATTCTATTTTTATTGTTATGTTATTATTTTTCCCCTTTATATTCCATCAGGCTCCTCAAAGTTTGACTTTAAACAACACATGCATAAGGAACGTAAAATCTTGTATGAAACTCGGCTGTAATGTGAAATTATTGACTCGTCTTGTTTATGCATTGTAGAAAATTATTTCGTTATTCATTTTGTTACGAGTTAGAATATATGAGCGAGCGAAGCGAGCTGGTATTCATGAACAATGGGATTTTGTGTTCATGAATAGTAGCTCGCTTCGCTCGCTCATATATTACAAAATGATTACATTTTTTTATTGTAAAATAATGTATCCTTTTTAATTTTGGAACTCAAAGTTGGCATTTGAAAATTCAAAAATATCGAATTAAAGTAGCAAATTTTTGAATATAAAAATTTTGAATTCATAGAATTTTGGAAAAAGTGATCGAAATGAGAACAAAAATAACACCAAACAATGACTACAGTATTGGTAAATATGCAACGAAATGTAATATTACGAAAGTCTTCAAAGTTTGACTCCAAACAACACAAAAGGAACATAAAATCTTGTATGAAACTCGGTTGTTATGATAAATTATTTGCTCGTCTTTTTTATGAATAGTAGCTCGCTTCGCTCGCTCATATATTATAAAATCGTTACAAACGAAAAATACGACGTAAATCTTTTTATTGTAAAGGAATGGATCCTTTTTATTTTTGGAAGTCAAACTTCGGCATTTGAAAATGTAAAAATATTCGAATTGGTGTATCGAAATTAGCGAGTTTTGATATAAAATTTTGAAATCTTAGAACGCTTAGGTATTTAGTGGTATTTAGCAAAATACATGAACATATATGAAAATTAATTATTTAAAAATTGTAAGGGGTTTCACCAAATCTCACCAAATCTCATCAAGAGGGAGGGAAGGGTCCAAATTAACAGAAAAACTCCTCACGTAATTAATGGACGGTTTTATAGTTTTACAGGATTTCAGACTCTCAGGGTTTTAGCTTCCCAGTTTTTATCTGTTCAAGTACATCAGTTTTCAGTTTTTAGGTTTTCAAGGTCTCATTTAATAAAGCTTCTCTTCTCTTATTTTATTCTTAAGTTTCAGTGGCTGTTTCAGATAGTAGGGTGCTTTGCTTTTCAAGTTCTGAGACTGTCAGATTTTCAGTTTATCAATTCCTCAGTTTCACATTTTCAAGATTTACACTAAATTTGAGCGCTAACAGCGTCGTTGCAAAATTCAAATTAACTTCAGATAGGTGGATTTTTTGAAGTAAAACTTCTTTACGGACACTTGACTTGGGGAGTAAGCTGGTGAATGCGTGTCGAGAGCGTTACGAAAAGTGTGATCGGGCGAAGCGAACGGAATTTTTTTTTATTGCACGATTTTACAATAATTAATTTATAGATTTTTTTGCCTTAAGGGGATACAAACCCGCGTCTTCTAGGTTGTGAATTCGCGATGATTGCCGACTTTTCGCTGATGACAATCTGAAACATGCATTATCCAATACTGCAGACGGTATTAATTCAGGATTCTCTAGCTCCATTTATAAACTTACATAAATTAAGAGGACTTTCACAATGGCGAACTGAAGTTTTACTTCAGTCATGTGGTCTAAAGCACACTCGTATATTTTTATCGATGCTCAATGTTACGTTAGATTCCCGGATCGGGTTCCTAGATTTTCAGGTTTGCTGATCTCTAGTTTTTGGTTTGTCAGTTCAGATTCCAATTTCAAGGTTTTCGAGATTTTAAATTTTTGTTTTCAGGTCAGCAAGTTCTCTCGGGTTGTTTTTAAGTGATTCAGTCTCTTTTAATTTCTCAGGTTTCCGGGTTCTCAGGTTGTCTTCTTCAGGCTCTCAAAGTCACATTTTGAGTCTATCAAGCTCTCATAATTTTACATTTCCAGTTTCTCAGTCTTAGATTTTAAAAATGTCTGTGTAGAACCTAAGAAACTAAACTAATAGAATCTCGACTGGGTGGTGCCTGCCCTTCATATTTTTTTTTGTGTTATGTCTGTAAATATTGAAGAAATTCTCTTGTTTACATAGTCCATAACCTCACCTGTCAATACTGTTAGGCCAGCAATGCGCCGTTGAACAAGGTTGTTTCGGATAAAAAAAAAACGACATTCTGGTTCGTGTGGTTAAGTAAACGTGGTGGCATAAAATTCTAGATTTAACCGAAAGGGATCAAGCCATCCGTTTACGGAAAATAAGTTATTCGTTTAGTCGAAGATTTGTGAGAATATTGGCGAAGTCATTTTCCTTCGGGGATTAAAATAACCCCGAATAGCGAAGTCTCTCGTTTGTGGTTTTCGACCACGTTTTGTTTCGTCAGCAAAATCAACGTCCTTCATTAGAGGTAAAGGTCTTTTAATTGTTGATGACAAAACGAATCTGGATTTTGTGGTGCTTGTTAGGAATCCCTTACGTTCCTTCGACGACATTTGAGAGAGGATTCATTTGCACCAGGGGCTGGAGAATCGTTCGTTGTCGTCTGCCCCTTGCAAACATCAACCCATCGCACCAACCAACGTTCTCAAGACCAGCTAAGCCAGCTTGTATAATTTAATTCTTTACGTTTTGTTTTTCTTCTCCGTTTGTTCGCCCATCGCAATAATATTAAGTATGTGATCGTGTAACATAAAACTAATCGTATTGTCTTGTCGTTATATGTAGCTAGATTAACTAAACCAATTCTCCGACGTTTATAGCTATAACCCCGTGACGTACGTGTTCCAACTCGGGTTACTTAATTATTTAATTCAAGGTCATCCTTAGTTTGATGAGTGCTAAATATATGTTGTGTTAATAGCCTGAATTCGGCGGATGAATTTACCAATTAACTAAGACTGTGTAATTTCATTTATTTCAATTGTCAACTCACAAATATGTTTATTTAAATTAAATTATTAAAGCTTTCCAGTTTTTCAACTACATTTCTAATCATTCGTAGAGATCACCTTCTGCTTTAAAAACTGGTGGCGCTTACTAAAAGTTTGAAAAGAGAAAAAAAAATCACAATCGAATATCTATCGAATTAGATTTGGGGCGGTACCAAAAATACATTTTTGAAAGGTTGTCTTCGAAATGCGTTGGTGCAGAGACAAGTGATTACACAGCTTGGCAAGATTTTGTTAACACCCCCCAAATGTGCACGGTAACCACGGCGTTGTGAAAACTTTTAAATATCTTGTTGTGGTAGTATAGGTCGGAAAAGTTTATCCCCAGTTTCAACACTTCCAAACTTGTGGTTGTGGTTTTCAGACTACCTGAAATTTACTCAGCTTTGCCGTTAATAAACTCTAATCTCAATCGGATTGTCAGCCAAACTCGTCCAATTGTATGTGATCACGAGGATGATTAATGACTCTCAGGTTCGGCAGCAGCCAATCAAAGGTTTATTCTGCATATAAATATTTATTTCCGGTATCGATCGGCACGAATGGAACTTTTGATACCAAAGGTTTGTTTGTAGTTTCTTTGTACGTCTGAGATGCCTAAAGGTATGAAATGTATCCTTATTTTCTTTACTTTATTTTTCTACAGGTAAAAGAACGTCGGTTGTTTGACACCGTCAGTGTAGTTATCGAAATATTGACATTCTGGTACACCAATAAATTTTATCACTGTTGTTTCCTCATCTACTCGTGTAAAAACTGCAGTATGTAACACCATATTGAATTACTCACTATACTATTCTGCATCAGGTAACAAAAGCAAACCGGCAGCTTTGATTGAATCCAGGCACGTATTAAGGACCAGCTGCATCGGTGTATCCACATCGCCATCTGCATTACTAACAATGCCTCAGATGCCCAAAACGTCTAATGAGCTACACGTGCCATTCTATCGCTCCTGATCGATTCTGACGGACTTGCCGTCCATACATATGGGCCGGAATCATTTGGGTTAATGTCACGAATTGTAATGGAATTAGATTTTATTTGAGCTCCAAACAAACAATCCAAACACAATGGACAGTTTCAGTGAAATAAATTTGTTTCAGAGCAATGTAAATAATTGCACGTATCACTGGAAATCTCTCATATGCAGTGCCCATTTGTTTATTAGAAATTGCGCGATTTGTTTACTCGGATCTCCGCAGTGCTGGCGGGGTTGTTACAAATAAATGTCTCACGAAGGGAAACGAATTGAGTTAATAAAAGCCCAACGGTAGTTAAGTAATCGAATTTATTTTCATTCGCTCCAAAGTGAGAATTATCGAGTCAATATTGAAAAATTTGATTGCAAACCACACACGTTGACCGCTGTGTCCAGAGGTGGCTCGTGATTTATTGACAAAGTGAAAATTGCAACTTTGAACGTTAAATATTTACAAATATTCATGCTGATAAATGATAACAATCTATAAGAAAATATCGTCTATTCTTTTCGAAACTTATGTGAGTGAGCACTACAAAGGCACTAATGATGAACCTAACCCGCCACTGAGTGATCCGCATCCAAAACAAACATTCTCTCAATCGCCCGAACAAAGTGCCACATTTGTAAACAAAATAATTGAATTCGGTGGCATGGATCAATATTTATGAACTTAATTGAACGACATTAGCCTGAGATTACAGTAGTCCGATTGATAGAATCGCGACTGCAGCTCTTGAATAAATAAACAGTTCGCACATTTATCCGTGTAATTAGCGCACGTCCACGTCCTAAAATAAATATTATTGGACGCGGGCGTTTATGATGGGTCATTTGACCCGTTTTAAACGTCTCGTAATTTTTATTTCAATCGGATTAATTATTATTATTTCAGAGCAGAGCTTGTACGTGGTGTAATATAATTACAAAATTGTGTTTCGCAGAGGTGATATATGTTTCGCCCCGAGATTTTATTAAACTTGGAAGTTCTCGGTTAGTTTTCAGCAAAGTTTAAACACTCGTTGTATAGGGAGCAAACACATTACATACTTCACAGCAAGTCGCGTATATTACAAATACTTTGCTTACGTTCTTTTTGTCAGCGAAAGCCCAAGTGGAGGTTGAAATGCTTCAAAGTTTTTGCTTTTCGAGTATTGTTACTCTGTAAGACGTGCAAGCTATTTGCCGAGAAATTATTTATAAATAGATAATCTATAAATTTACCGGCGAACGGCATCCATAAAATCAAATGTATTTGAGGAAGAAGATTAAGATTCATCGAAAGAATGTGAAATGTTGAGAGGCCGTCACATAAATTCCAGTTTGATAGAACGGGACACCAACCACGATAAATCTCTTGGTGGTCAACTTGTTACACTTAAGCAGGAATACATAATGGCATCGTAAAAACACGATTGTAAAACCTGACGCGGAAAAGGAGCGGGGCCACCTATATTGATTGAATTTTTACCAGATTTAATGTTATCTTTTTCTAATCGAAATTTGGTGCATTCTTGGGAAACTATGCAACCCAATATACTCTCTCGTGTTGACATGGTTAAATACTTAAAGAAACCGAGAGAACTAAAAATGTTTTTTGGCCAGTTAAATGCCTTTCTAATTAACAACCCTATAGATTGGGTTCCTTATTATCTGACAATTTGATGCAGCTCACACAGGAATGCATAATTAGAGCAGACACTTCCTCAGACGCAATCTGCGTCTAGCCAAACAGGGAATTAATTACATTATTCATGCACATAAATTTGTCAGCACCGCGAACATAGTGCAAATAGAAATTTGAGAAAAGAATGAATGAGCTATCTGTTATACGTGTTTACTCAAACACGATTTGCGCATCAAAAACCAACAAATGTTACATTATTTGCAACTGGCAATGCCAAGAGGGAGACGTAAAGGTCAAACGTGCACCACTTTTGCATACTTGACATGAGGAGAAAACCTCCATTTGTACAAATACAGCAGTTCAAACGTCGCCTTTGACATGGTTTTGAAAGTATAATTTACCGTATCACGCCTTGATATAATCGGATTTTGTGTTATTAATTATTGGAAATTGTTGAAGAAATACTTAGGAATTGCCCATTGTTTAATGTAGTATTGTATAATAATCACTCATTAAATGGTTTTCCTGTAACGTAACATGACTAATTACCCTATTGTGCCTATCAATTTATGAGTTTATGAGCCAATTAACTGTAATTATTACGTGTCTTTTGACTCGCCTTTACTTTATTCATTGTTGTTGTTATAAAAGGACATGAAGATATCACCGAAACTATTACATTCTTAGCAAATGTAGCAGACAACTCAAAACAAAATAACGATTGTACTGTTCTTTATCTCAAAACGGGGCAATTTATCTGATTGTTACATTACCATCGTCATAAAATATTTAATTGATCCATATACAATTCCGTTATACCCACATAACAGACTACCTAGTTTATGGAGCTATAACACCACCTAATGAATACGTCTCTTTTCCGTTTCAGCAAGAAGACAGCGTAACCCAGGGACCAAGCCATGCATTTCGCTGTAAAACGTTCAAGAAGCCCCGACCATGCCACCTTTGTCACCAGCCAATACTCAACGAGGGATCGTGTTGCAGAGGTACATTAAAATATTATTTCATACGTTTTTATTGAACGATAAAAATCTACACAAAATTTTAACGAGCACACGCTCTCGACCAAACAGCACAGTCATTACTGTATTTTTATCGGTTCAATCTTTCTCGCCTTTTTCGTTTTTATGGAGGTTTATCATTTGGAAAAAGCGGGTAATGTGGAGGATAACTTCACACACTTTACGTGCGGATATTAACCTGTCTGTTGAGATAAAGCCGACAAATTAAATTAAAACTCGGCTGAGACTGCCTCTGCAAACATTTAGGCGTTTAATGACTTGTAGGTCGATAAGGGACGATGTTTGACTATAAATTGATCAACCTGTTGGGTTGCTGCCGAGTAATTTAAATAATTACTAATTTCACGTCTAAAAAGATTTCTCTTTGTACATTTTATTATTAGAAAAATAAAGCACATATAATAATTATGTTACGGTATTAATAGTCATCTTGCACTGCTAATTATTATTTGTTTGTCTTCCTTTTCTTATGCAATTTTCTCATTGTCGGCTATTCGCTTCAGGAAGTTACAGATACCATTGTGACTTTATATCCACTCTGTCTTGTAAATTTTTCAGTTTAAGTTCTGTTTTTCACATTTCACAAGATCGGATGCTGCTAGTTTCTCGAATTCATAGGTTTTCAGGTTTGCAGGCTCTAGATTTTCAGGTTTTCAGTTCTGTCTTTCAGGTTCTGATATTTTTACCTTTTTGAATTCTCCGGTCTCACATTTGCAGGTCTTCAAGTTCTTAGTCCTTTTTTCTTAGTCCAGATTTTCAGGAATCAAGTCCATTTTCGGTATTTTCAGGCTTTCATGAATTAAAAAAATATATATTGGAAAGACAGCGAAATTCCAGAAAATACATCAACAAAAAAAAAAGCCGTCACGGGACGCCCGGCAGATGTGAAACATCGAAATTGATGGGTACTGAAAAAAATTATAATTAAAGTAAACCTATAGATAAATATGGAGTAAAAGAAGTAAAAACATAGTTTCGTTAATAAAATACATTCAAACGTCAGAAAAACGTGACATTTGTATACGTCAGCGGGTTATGACAAATGGCCATTTCTCTGCCAAGGCAGGAAAGTCGTCTAGCGACGCATAAAGTAACCTTGAAATTACTTTATGCGGCGTTGTTGCCACGAAAAGCCTCACTTTTGCTTCTAATAAAACAATTTACTATTTCTTATTATTCTTATTATAATAATATATGTATATGTTACCGTAAAAACCCGATTTCAGTTAAAACCCGATCTTCCTAGGAAAAACCAGTTTTGACTATACTCTTTAGACAATTCTAGTTTTACCTAGTCAAAACTAGAATTAACCAATAGTATCAGTTGATTCTAGTTTTGACTACATAATATTTCAGTTAAAACTAGTTTTTCAGTAAAGCCTAGGTTACAGTTAAAACACAAAACAGGCGATCATAATACCTTTAGTTGAGCACAAAAGAAGAACTAAAAAGTATCACTTATATAAAAATGAAAACATAATGTGTCCTATCACACTGGTTAACAGAAGTCAAACGTTAATAAAGAAATTCTGATGGCAAACTTGAAGTTGAAAGCCCTACTCTAGGCTCAATACTAAACATAGCCCTATATGGTGACTGTTTTATGCCAGATTAATGGGCTCTATTTTTCATAAATTATACAAACGCATAATCTTTTGACCACTTTGTTGTGTTATTGTCTTGCATCCAGGCTGCCAATATTTTCTCGATGTCTTGTTTAGCTCGCTTGACTGACGAACCTTGGCTTTCCCTGGACCAATTTTACCTCAGGCCAGTATGACATTACCTCGTTTATTAGTTGATAAGCAACTTCTTCCGCCCTCCTACTTTGCAATGGCCTTATCAAAACAAATTTTGTCAAATGGTCTTGATGAACCATGATAAACCTGTGAATCTTGTAAACCTCTTGTGACTGGATGTCAATTAAGTCTACCTGACAGCGGCTATTCATTTTTAAATGCAGAATAGGTTTCGAAACGAGACCCCCTTTTTTCTTATTCTTCTTCCGTTTGGCAGGTTTCACACATTGATATGAAAGTATTTATCATATCAATTGTTATATTGGCGTATTTTCGGGCGGTTTCAATCTTCAACCTGTCTCGACCTTCATGACCAATTGCAGAGTGGGCTGCTTCAATTATGTCAAAAATATCTTCAGCAGCTACATAATACCTGATGGGTTCACTTCTGGAAGCCAATTTTTTCGTGTCCGCAACTTTAACAATTCTAAATCTTTTCAGTCTTCTATTCTGTAACGGTGTTTTCTTAGAAGCCAGTTCTGCATCCTATACTTTAGCCATTATTATTATAATAGATTATACATGTCACAACATTGTAGTGATTTTCTTTCTTCTCGGTTTCTTCTTTTTGTAAAATCTTCTGTAAATAAGAAGTTTCACTTCAAAAACGTTGTCTCCATGTTCTTCCATCTCTGGTTTCAAATTGATTTTTATCTAGATCTGTCATTGTAACCGTTAAATAGTATGTGTGATACACTAAAAAAGCAACGAATTTGCTATTTCTGTACAAAATCGCAATATAAAATTCACACACCAAAAGAAATAATGAGAACGCTTCGAAAAACAAACAGTTACGCGGTGACCAACAAACTACCGAGCAATCAAAATCGTCAGCTTCTTGTCTTCTTGCAAGGGTTGTAACTAATCTACTCAAGTAAAAGCTAAATAGTTTGAGCTAGTACAAACTGCTTTGAATGAAATTAATTGTGGATTTCTAGTTTTAACTAAAACTATCAGACAATTCTAGTTTTGACTAGGTAAAACTAGTATTGTCTAAAGACTATAGTGCAAACTAGTTTTTCCTAGGAACATTTTTTTTTTATTTATTTACAACGAAATTGCGCCGGAAGGGAAAAAAATAGTATGTATTCAAACCTTGTTAAGAAAGTGCCCTTGCAAAACTTGGGCAATTACAGACCTCGCCTACCTAATATAGACTTCTTTATTCTTTATCTCTGATTTCTGTAATAGTCGCTGTTGAAGGTGTATTAGACGGTATTAATGAAATTATAGGCCGCTTGATCGTCATAATTAAATTAAATTAACTCCATAATACTGTCACTGAATTAAAATCCTTAAGCACTTCAAAAAAGGTTCTTTTGAAAACAATAATAGAAGATTTCGGAGATTCGGCTTCTCAAGCGCACAGTGTGTTTTTAAGCTCTACAACTCTTCTATAGAAAGCATTTGTATATCTCTTATCATTAAGGCAGCATCCGTCGCTCAAACGTTTTTTCGTCGACTTCTTGAAGGTCCATTCTAAATATTGGTAAAAGAATTTTTGAAATCGGATAAGCAAAAGTTTTGGAAACTACTTATACAAGATCTTCTCGCACACACAAGGGAGAGGTGGTATGACGCCGTTTTTCGTGACGGCATTCGTTGCACCTATAGATGTTACACATCAAAAAGTCTTCAACAAGCAACATGATTTTTATTTCTTATATCTGAATTCTAAAGGTAGATTGTTGAAAAACTATTCTCGATTGTTGAAAAGTCATTATTGATTTTTGAGTGACAAATTTGACCTCAATAATACTGTCACAAGATTTTGACCGTTAGTAACTTAATAACCTTACAACTTGAGACATCAAATTTGAGAACTGGATTAACTTAAGACTTTGTAAAAGCTGGAAACCAAGCGACCTTCAGAAATTTAACAACCTGAAAACCTGAGAAACACAAATTGAAACCTGGAGAAACCTGAGACCGTAGGGAATTTTGAAGAATTTGAGATCTGACATTTCAGAGAACTTGAGAATCTGAGGAATCTAAGAATTTGAAATACTAGAAATATTAGAAAACCTGAGAACTTAATTGGCTTGAGTATTTGAACAATATGAAATCTTGCCAAGCCTGAGATTTTAGACTAACCAAAGCAACAGAGAACTTGAGAAACTAAATTTGGGACAAAGTGAAGGAACATGCGATTTTGGAAACCCTAAGGTCTCACCGAACCTAAGAACTGTAGAAATTTTAAATTTTGGCCAACCTGGGAAGTAAAAGAACCTTAGACTTTGAGAAATGAGAAACACAGTTTGAGGATCTTGGAAAATCTGAGATCTTATGGAACTTGAGATCTTGAAAAACTAAAGTTGAGAACTGGGTTATCCTCAGAAAATCTGAGGTTTTAAGAAACTTCATAGCTTGTGTAAGAACCTGACAACTTGAGAAACAAAATTTGAGAACTGGATTACCTTGAGATTTTGTGAAACCTAAACTAAATGAACCTTTTACAGTGAAGAACCTGCGAACTTAATGAATCTGAGAACTTGGGAAATTTGAGACCATGAAAAGGTAGGAATTTTAAGAACTTGAGAAACTTGACAGATCTGACTATGTATTTCAAAGACCTATTCTTAGAATTGGAGCAATCTAAGAATGTGGATAACCTGAGAATTTTGAGAACTAAGAAAAATTTGAAAAGCCTGAGAAATTGAGGAACCTGATTAATTTAAGAACTTGAAAATTTTAGAACGTAAGTAACCTAAGAAGAACCTGAAAACCGTGAGTAACTTAACAACTTTACAACCTGAGACAACAAATTTGAGAACTGGATTAAGTTAAGATTTTGTAAAACCTGGAAACAAGCGACCTTCAGAAACTTAACAACCTGAGAACTTGATGGGAAACACAAATTGAAACCTGGAGAAACCTGAAATCTTGAAAAACCTAAGACCATAAGGAACCTTGGAAAATTTGAGGCCTTGAGAAACTTGACATTCCAAAGAACTTGAGAATTTGAGGAATCGAAGAATTTGAAATCTTAGAGACCCTGAGAACTTAAGGAACTTGAGAATTTGGACAATATGAAATCTTGACTGAGATTTTAGGGAACTTGACCCCTTGACTTTGACAAAGCACCTGAGAACTTGAGAAACTAAATTTGAGACAAAGTGAAGGAACTTGCAATTTTGGAAAACCTAAGGTCTCATGGAACCTTTTGAACTTGAGAACTGGCGGAATTTGAAATTTTGGACAAGCTTAGAATTCAGAGAACCTTGGAGTTGGAAAAATCTTAGAGAACCTAAGATCTTGAGAAATACAGAATGAGAATTGAAGAGACCGGAAATATCGAAAAACCTGAAATGTTACAGTATCTGAGAACTTAAGGAACTTGAGAATTTGGACAGTTTGAGATCTTGTAAACTCTGAGACCTTGAAAAACCAAAGTTGAGAAGTGGGGGATCCTCAGAAATTTGGAAAATCTGACAAACTTTATCGAGAAACTAAATTTGAGAACTGGATTAACTTGAGATTTTGTGAAACCGTAGAACTAAATGAACCTTAGACATTGAAGAACCTAATAAGGTGGAGTCTAGGAATGTGTGAAACATTAGAATTTTGGGTATCACACCTTGGGTATCTGAGGAAACTGAGAACCTGATGAAAACTTGGGACATCTAATGTCATCTAAAGTTGTGATCTGAAAAATTACGAAAAGTTAGAAAACCTGGGACCTAGAGAAAACTAAAATTTGAGAAACCTGACTGATAGGGAAACCCTAAAATAAATAATTAGTATCAATATCGAGCGCGGACAGCCTGCTTAAGCAATTTAAAAAATGGTGGATGCGCCCCTTCAAAAAAAAAAAATGTTTTCGAATACAGCCCGACATAGAAAGAATCCTGTGGACAACATTGCAGTTCTCCTAATCTCCTTAATTTGGATATTTGCATCCAGATTTTGCACTATGAAATTCTTCATTCTGACTTTTACCTCCAAGTTGCTTTCCGTCTTCATTTTTAGCCTGATATCGCGATATTGTTTTATACTCCGCTACTATTTTGTCAGATCTCTTTACTTTTCCTCCACGTTCTTCATAATTATTTATTATCATTTTCTTGTTTCACTTTCCTTTTTTTACTAATTCACGAACTGTCAGAATTATGCAATTATTTAATTTCTTCGAAAGGTTGTATGAAAAGACCGTAAAAGAGATTTTACTGTAGCGGGCTCACGATCTCGTTCTTTAGTATTCTTTCTAATACTCAACTCAACCGTGATGTTTAAATTTATTTTTAAAATATAGAAGTATAGAAATAAATGTAGACAAACTGGCTGTATTTTTCTCACAATTGATCTCTTGGAGGCATCAGCGTTCGTCCTCATTCTCGGAGATGCATGTTGCTTTAGTTTTCCCCGGATCTTAGGGTTCCATAAGGAATAGCATAACATAACATAACATAACATAAGGAATGTAAATAGAAATAGGGGCAGTTTCGTACAACGTTTCAGAGAATACTGGATTGTACTGTAGATGACGATAAAACTGTAATTTTTATCTTTGGATTTGATAATTTGTTTTTATTTATTACGTCACATAGACAAATAGATATAAATATTATAATCGTTTTATGGCTATCTAGAGTCATTAATATGGTGGACATTTAACAGTTTTAACACCCGTGAAAATTACATGTAAGGAGAATGAATATTTTATGAATCATGTCTTAGGTGGGATTAGCTTTATGATTTATATCTTTGTACGTTAATTAACTCTTACATGCTCAATTAATTTTACTGATGTCACATATTTTTTGTATTCCTAGATTGGATTCTTCCATTCCATAAAATATATTATCACAAATAATGGTCAGAAACTAAAACATATCGAAAATATGTTTCATTTTAATACCTACATATACATTTAAAAAATAGTGCAGTTATGTTATGATTACACTGACATATTTTTCAAAATGACGCTACGTTTACGATCCAACTACAAACACAGCCCCCAGCTTCAGCATCAGTAATGTCAAATCCGTGTTCTCGTAATAAAAACTGGAAAAATTTTACGTGAACTTCGCTTAACCGAGGCCATCACGTGAGGAAACGGAACTGTGATTTTTGCAAAGTCTCCGCAACATGTACAAGTGACGCTGGTGTTTTGTCCTGTCAGTTGGATATTTTAAAGAGTCATGTGCACGATTCCTAGTGTGAGGAGGATCTTTCTCATGACTTTTCTGAATAATGATCATGCGATGAACAAGGACAAGAAAATTTATTTTTTGACCCGAGCTTTTTCACATCGGGCAGATAAATCTGATGTGCATAATAGAAAGCGGGCTTTTGAAAACGAACGACAAAGGTTGTAAATATTGTCGTGTGGGTGTTTCCAATTACCTTCGACCGTATGAAAAATAAAAATGCGTTTTAAACTGAATCGAGATTGGTATTTATGATTAATGAATCCGTGTGAATTAATTCACGACGAAATTTATGGCTTTTGCCGGTTTGATAATTAAAAAGATATCAGGTGTGGAAGGTAAATGATAGATTTGCATATCTGCAGGTGTCGGAAGGCTCATAAAGTCATCACGATTAATTGAATTTTAAATGACGGAATCATTATGGCTTTGCACCGAGGAACACAGTCGTTTATTTTTGAGGTAATCGGAGGTTCTGAACGAAGAATAGAGAGAAAGGTTTACAACAGCGAAGAATGTTTTGCTCTCTCTTAGTTTATTGGTTCTCAGATAAATAGAGTGATCAAACTTATGAATAATATGTCAATAAATGAATATCAAACAGGCGTAAGAGAAAATTATTATTCTACCAAATTTACCTTGCAAATACGGGAGTTTTTAAATGCTATAAGAACACCGAAACGTGATTAATGGCGCGTTAACAAATTCATTTCGTTATTATCTTTCCTGCAATAAGTTAGTTTCGTCTGCTCGATGAAGAGCCCATTGTTCTCAAACTTTCACTATCAGTGACAAAAACGTCCGACCTCTGACCCCCCTGAGATCTCAATAGCCGCTTACAAACACGATGATAAAGCATTACAACTCATAGTTGAGTTGACACCAATAACAGTTATAACGTTACAAAATTAATAACGTCCCGAACGACTTACAGACACACGATTCACCCATTTCCATAATGAATAGTTGTATGGGATGATCCATAGAGACTTGTGAACATTATTCACATCTCAATCGAATTTGCAACATAGCGCTGTTCCTGCAAGTAATAATAGCTCAGTGGCGGAACTGAAAATCTCATTAATGTCAGAAAAATGGCCCACAACGACTGAGAACGCTATTTGCATAATTATGGAATACACATTTCCATAATGTACGTATCAGATGACTCTGATCGCATTAAATATTAGCATGTCGCATAAATAATCACTGATTCATTGTTATTGTGCATGTAACTCGAAGACTCAATTGTTCGGTAGAAACCACAAGTGGGTCATTTGAGGTGTGTTCGGCATTGGGGAGCGCGAAAATTGTAAATAATGTGTGTTAAGGTTAAAAGTACAACAAGGGTCGACATTGCCGGGTACAAAATTCATAAATTCTGCGATATCAACATGAATCTTTTTATCGTGGCAGACCTAATATAGTTTAATTATAATTTACTACGGGAGTTTTGCTGATTCCCATTACGCAACAGTTGCCGGGAAGAACAATTTATCGCTTGTAGTTTTCCGATCAAAACTCTTAGACAGCACAGATTCGGTCCTTAAGTTTAAGAAAAACGACCCCTCTATTGGCCCCACTAATCAATTGCTGCGGCAATTAATTACAATTCGCTCACAAAGCCTATTCGTTCCGCCCGATATGAACATTGATCACATTCAAGCCACTTAACGTTTTCGAGAAGCGTGAGCTTACAATGCCGTAACCGACATAACTCGTAATAATCCGGGTTAGAGGTCGAGGTGTTACGAGCTATGAATTCGAGCTGACCATGAATGTCATCTTACCGATTTATTAGATCAGTGGTATGCAAATCCTGTCATACATTTTCATGGGAGTGTCGGCTGAAAAATTGTTTTATTAATTCGTGTTGCCTCTCTCGCAGTAAACGATATTGTTCACACTTTCTGGAAATGGCCAAATTTTTGAAATATTTATTTCAGTATAGTAACGTCCTGTTATGTAAGTCATTCTTAATATAGATTACGCATATTACATATTACATAAATTATTATTACATAAGTTCGTGAATTCGTTGATGATTTAAAGAAAACAATGTATTTTATTTTTCTGGATTTTTTTATCATATTCACAAAATCAGGCGTTATTATTCACTTTTTTTCAGTAAAAAATTTTGCTTTTGACGACTATCGCAAACGTCAATCAAAAATACCGTCACAAATAATATTTAAGCCAACATTAGTTAACAAATTGCTCAAGAACGAATACCGCCTATACTGTAATAGATAAGTTGAAAAAATATATATTTAGTAGAATTGGGTTAACCAAGAAATTTGGTTTCAACAGTTTGAAGTACTGATCATTGACTTAATTATTTTGTCCAAATTTTGCACAAAAGATTTTTTCTTGAATTTCTTTACGTTTCATTTGATTTTACGTCATGACACAGGCGGTCCTACACAAAGATCGAAAACTAGATTAGTCAAAATTGGTCATGCACAAAAAGCCGCTTGTCATAGTTTAATGCAATTATTTATGAAATGTCAAATTTAACACCGTCAACTTGAATAAATAATTCTGTTAAACTGCAATAAAAGCGACTTTCAGTGGATGGTTAAATTTAACTAATTTAATTCTCGAGCCTTGAAAGCCGCAAGAAACTTTTGTTAAAGTCTTACAGTTAAAAACACTTAAAAACCTTACAGTCTTCTGAAGAGTACCTAAAATACTAAAACGACCCTAAGCAATCCTTAAGAACCCAGAAAAAAATATTGGAGAGTAACGAGCAATTCTGAAAAATCCTAAGAAACCCTCAAGAGAAATCAAGAAATATCCTGGAAAGTGTTGAGGAATTAATACTGCGGAATCTTAACGGATGATCCAGAATCCTTAAAATCACTGAAAACTTTTGAGAAATTACTTTTAAAAGTTATGAAAAAACCAGAGGACTTTAAAGAGCTTGAAGGAAAATAGAAAGACCTGAAGAGTGATTCTGAAGAAATCCTGCGGAACTCTAAAGAGATTTGTAAATTCTTAAAAGCTAGTAAGGCTTGTTCTATAACCCTAAGAGTACCAAACATTTCTGAAAATTTTGAAAGAATCCTAAATAAACTGAAGTTCTGAAAAAATTTGCAGGATCCTTGAAAATTTTATGGTAGGCTCTGACGAATTAAAAGATAAAAGTTCTGTGGAATTGTGAGAAACTCTCAGCGGTCCTGAGGAATTCTGATGACACCCGGAATTCTGAAGAGTACTGTAACTTATGAAGAAGTCACACGAACGAAACAGTCTTTAAGGAAAATAGAAATACCTGAAGAGTCTGACTAATCCTAAAGAACTCGGAAAAATTAACCTGCCCTAAGGGTCCTATAAAGTCTTAAAAGATGGATAAGGTTCGTTGAGTTCTCTTGAAGAACTGTAGAGTACCAAACATTTCTGAATCCAAAATAATCTCAGAACAGTTCTGGAAAGTTATGCAGGATCTTTGTGCCGAAAGGGGGCGTTGTCGCCGATGCGAACTACCAGGGCTTCGGCTAGGGCCTTTGGGCCTAAATGGACGTTCCGTCACTGTGGTAGAGAAGGGGGCTCTCGTGGAGATATCGAGTGGCTGCGATAGGGTCTCGAGGGAAAACTTGGCGTTGAAAATAAAATGCAGACAGGGGCGTTAACTGTATTTCTGTTGTCGGAGTACCTCTCTTCTCCGCTGGGACCGACCTATTATTCTATATACTTAATTTATTTGGAAGATCCCAAAATCGGGTCCAGGTAGTTACAATTAAAATAGCCTAAACTCATAAAACTACAGGTTCGGGGGCGTATTAGCGCCAGACTGGCAACCTGACCAGTAATGATGTCACACGCTCCCTATGTTAATTAATTCCTATTCTAAAAAACTAAAAACTACGTATTTGCGCGCAATGGGACCATGTCACATGTAACATTATTGAAAGTTAGAATTTGAAGGAATTTTGAACGTTTTAAACGTTCAAAATTAAATTAAATTAAAACGCAGAAATTATAGTTTAAAAAAAAATCCACAATTAAGAAATTTATTTTATTGTTATTTTATAGTTGTGTAAACACTCTGTCATGCAATAATAAAATGTCAGCTAAACGTCACACTATTTTTATGGATTTTAAGCAATTTAAAGACTTGTCAGGGTTGTGTCGAACTATAAAACTTGGGGGTTAAACCCTAGTGACGGAAAGCACCCAATTTAAACAGGAACTCGTATAATAATATACTATTATTAATTATTATCTTCATTATTCGAGATTTTCGTAAAAATGCCATTGGATTAACTCGACAACAAATTTGCATAGTTTATTATCTTCTAATATATAAAAATCTCGTGTCACGGTGTTTGTGGTCGAACTTCTCCGAAACGGTTCGACCGATTTTTTTCCTGAGTATTTGGTAGGTATGAGAAAAGGTCGTAAAGTATTTTTCACATGGACATGGGGGCCGGTCCCCTTGGGTTGGACCAATTTTTCGGCTCGACCGATTTTTATGATTTTTTTTTATATTTGGTAGGTATGAGAATAAGTGGTAAAGCATTTTTCACATGGACTTGGGGGCTAAGTGGGCCCCCTTGGGCTGGACCGATTTTTATGATCTTTAATGTGTTGGATTTGTCTCTGCCACGAATAGCAGAATAACCATTAAAACATGGACGGGGGGCCAGCCCCCCCCCCTGGGTTTATAACTCAAAGACGGCTTTTATGATCTTTGATTTATTGTCTCCGCCCCGAATAGCAGAATAACTATTTAAACAGGGGGGCCTAATGCCAGTAGATGGCGTTGTGTGCATTATATCTTTTGATAAAAAAACTGAATTTATTTCAGCTAATAAGTTAACACAACATTTATTGATTCTGAGGCGGTACAAAGTTCTCCGAGACGGCTAGTTCTTTTTATATTTGTTTGAATATCGAAAATTCTTAAATTGTTTATGAAATTATGACGTTTATAGTTTCTGACCTTCGTCTTTACTGAAGAATTTCGAAAATCCCATAAAACTGCAGAAAAATCAAGTTTGAGATTCATGAGTTCTTAAAAGCCCCGAAGGGTCGTGAAAATACCGAAGGTTCTCACAATGTATGTATTGGCAAAGAGTTTTGAGAAGTACTAAAAGGTTCTAAGTCAACTCCCGTAGTCCTTCAGAATCATGTGTAAGGGCCAAGTTGTCTTAAAAGTTCCACATGGTTCTGATGAATCTTGAGGAACCTCCATGAATACTGCAAAATCCGTATGAAGAAGTCTTAGAGTCCTGAAGGGTTAATAAAAATAAAAACTGAAAATAAGAAATCTAAAAAGCTGATGTAGAGGCTTGATGAATCATCGAAAAGTCTTAAAAGATCCTGAACAATTCTTAAGAATCCTGAAATATCGGAAAGTAATAAATAATCCTGAAAAATCCTAAAAAGTCCTGAGAAATTGTAATAAGCATTAAAGGGTTCTTAACGATTCCCAAACACGACGAGCAGCACAAGAATGTTGAAAAGTAATAAACTCGAAGGAACTCCTATAAAACAAGAAGAGCACCAAGACATTATTAAGAAGCTAGTAGAATCCAGCAGAGTCTTAAAAGAACCTTCAAAGATTCTTTGCAGAATTCTGATAGATCTGGACCGTTTTCCAGGGTTGTGAAGAATCCTGAAGAATCTTGAATCTTTATATGTCATTTGAACGTTGATAACTTCAAAATTAAAACACGAAATTTAAAATCTAAAAAGAAAACAGCTTTTGTGTAATCAGTTTATATACTTCATCAGTTTTATACAAAATTCTAAAATTATTCTGAAAGAAACATTAAGTCTTGCCACACCATTATAAATTTGTTGGACTAATTGTTGATAATCTGCAGGAAATTTAGGGTAGGCATTTCGAAAAACCTTTAACACAGCGTTTTATAGAATATTTCTGTTGCCGTTTTTTGTCCCTTGACATTCAAATTTTAAATCAAATTGTCAAAAGTTAGTAGTGCCAACCTAATTTAAATTTCACAGCCTACTCTAATTTATAATTTAAATGATCTCATGATACTTAAAAATTGTACATAGTTACCAGTTTGACCATAAGTTACAAATGCGCCTGAAGTCTTGGAGTGAGTGAGTTCCTGTGAATTCAGGACACTCTTTGATGGACGGAAACCTTTAAACGGAAAAAGCTAAATTAAATGTTTAAAAACACGAATATAAAAAGATCACAACAGAGATAAATTAATCCAATGTTTGCCCACCGATCAGAAACAATCAGTCTCGAAGTCTCAGCCCATTAATCCTTCAAGCTAATCTCAAAGCATTAATCTAATCCCACCCAAAGCTATTTTGTCAACTTGACACCTAATTGACTCTTGTTTATTTTGTTTCAGTGTGCAAATACGTCTGCCACAAAGTCTGCGAAAGCAAGGTAAGTAAAGATTAATCATGACACCAGCTGTGAACGAGACAACCGCTTGAATGATAATTAATTTAAATATCCAGTCCCTGCATGAAAAATAATCTGTAATTTGCCGGTACGGTTAGTATCTGGCTCATGTCGTATTCTTGTCTACTCCCTCGCAATATGAACGAAACGGATCTAATTAGCCTGTAAATAGTTATAGCTACTTCCTCATGTCTCGTTGCAATTAATAAATATCATTCTTATTCAGATTGCGGGGAGCATAGCAATGTGGCTATTTGCATAATAATTACGCAAATATGGAAATCTATTCACGCACAAAACGCCCGGACGCAAACTTTTCTAATTTATCCTTTAACAGAGCACACAAGCGGCATACCAATTACCTACGATAACACTAAAAATTGACTGGAAACTATTTAAAAAGTATAGCCTCAAACCGTTAGTTTGAGAGCTTTACCACTACACGTCGCTACTGCAGCGCATGTGGATAGGCAACTTTACATACAGTGCTGCATTCCTGACCTCGGCACCTCCAGGCGCTGAAAAAAGCCCAAACTGAAAAACTCTTCAGATAGCTAAAAAGACGCGGAAACTAGTACTTAAGTCATTAATTAAGCGCATGTAGTTTGCGGCAATGTGTATGTTTGAAGAAAGTGTGAGATAAAATGGAGGATAAGACCGAAGGTGGCAATTACCTCCAGAATGGCTTTGTTAGGAATGGTGAAGATGGCATGATATGAATTATATCGGTACTGACGAGTTTCCCGCTGCGACCTTCTCTTGAACGAGGCAGACAGCTTGGCATTGCTTAGCGCGCAAAAACTGGAAGCCGAGTCGTGTTATTACCTAATAAGTGCTTTAGGTAAACTCAGGATATTGACTTTGCGCGAAACGGCATTCGATCCGGGGATCGACGGAATGATGATCCCCAAACACTGAAATATGAGAAATTTCACTTAGAGCCGCTAAAAGAACCGGCGAAGTCGTCGGTCGGAATATTGCAAGGGCGGGCGGCATCGCTGTTTTATTATGGTTGTTAGAGTTCAACCACACTCATTGTTCTAAAAATATTTGCCTGGTAAATATTGGCATAATTTCTCAAAGCGCACAAAGAATCATAAAATCTCGCGTATTTACCGCACGGCGCGACCAAAAAGGGAAAATCCGTCCAACTGTAAAGACTGGACCGTTTGTTGGAAAACGGCCTCGTATTGTGAGTGGAAAGTCACGGGATGCCGTTGACTCTAGGCGAAAATATCTATGCAAGCGTTTTCTTGCGATGACTTGCGAGATTTCTGCGATTTTCTCTATCAGGAAATGATGTAGCTAGCTGGAAATACGGTCCCAACAGATTTTTCTTGGTTGTTTAGATAGTTTTCAGTGCAAGTTGTTATCATGGTTTAGGTTCATTCTGTTGCATTTAAATCAAAGCATTTTAAAGAATTTCAATTATCATTCAATTAAGGATACTTTATAACGGCGTGTATTTCTTCCCATTTTCTGGGGGATCCAGATAAATCCGAACATGTGTAGCAGAAAAATTAATTACTCAAAGTCATGATTTACTATGTATTACTGCTGTCATTTGTAACCCCCATCGTCACTGCACAAAGCATAAGGGCCGCAATTGACCCCGAACCCTACCGTCTTACATTGTCAATCACCAATTACATCACAATTAAGCCCTTCCATCAATTTCCGACTCTGAATATAACTGTCCACTTCCCACTCTCGGGAAAAGAATCCTTGATTAAAAATATTTCCACAGTGCCAGATCTCTGTCTTATTTAGTTAATTAAGTCGCTATTAACTAAAAGTGTATCTGACTTTGCTCTTCTGACATAATTTATTCTGGCCATTAAAATTGTATATGAGATAGAGGGAGCATTTGCCTAACGAAATTAATATGGCACATTTTAGAGTAGTTGAGAAGTATTGGCTTGATGTTTTGGAGTAATGGAAATTGGTCTCAAAGTTGTAGGGGAAAACGTGAGAGCGGCTCTCGAGTGGCTCAAAAATAATTTTGATAAAAGGATGAACGTTTGTAGGACCACTTGTCTATGTTATTAAATTTAAGTGCTTCTGTTGAAGGAGTTGACCTTATTAAATTAACAGGGAATTTATATTTAACGGTAATTAAAAAATCAAACGTATGCCTACGCAGCAGGAACAAGATCAGGCTCAAAGAAGATTCGGCAACAATTTTAAATTTCGCAGATGCGAGTGCTAAGAAAAATCGCGAATAAAACACTGGGGTAGGGAAACAAAAATGTTAACGTCCGACAAACATGTCAAAGAAGAGACAAGAGAGCGTAGTGAGAGTAATAAGAGAATACAAACCTATAGAAAGAAGACGAGCGGGAAGACCGTGGACACGACGGAGAGACAGTTTCTGGTCCTTTGTAAAAAGAAGCTAGAAGCTTATTAGATATCTATTTGAACCAAAAGAAAAAGAAGAATAAGCGCTATTAAAAAAAGAAAATTTGTTGCAGTAGTAATAGTTTCAATATTTCTGCCAACTTTTTAAACGCTTTCCTTCGACTACAGGTCCTCTCTTAATTATTTCCTTCCGCTGCCTGTTGTCCCTTAGTGACTCTCTTAAGGGGCATTTCGCATACTGGGTGAGAGTGATCAAAAAGTTCGAAGTGTGACATAAGTATGTAGTAGGACGTAAACAAAAATCCACGCGAGACATAGAAAAAGTGTGTGAAACAATGCTTTCTGTTCAGAAATATTTGCAGCGCCCAGTTGTGAAACCCAAAGCACAGCCAAAGGGTCATAAACCTCTACCTGTCTAACGACCCAAATGCTAGCACAATACAAATACAATATTGTAAATTCACTGCGCTCTTTCGAAATTCAGAACAGACAATATTTCGAGCAAGCTTTGACGTAATTCCTAATAAATTCGTTTTCATCTAGATGAATTTCTGTCAGACCGTAATTTTCCCTATAAATTTACAGACGATAGAATTAGAACTTTCTGCTGCATTATTTTTCATATTCAAAATTAGACTATGCACATTTCGAACAAGTCTTTTTCCACACGACTCAATGTCGTCAAAAAGGCCAGACTCGATCATGTCTGGAACTGTGTTGATTTCGCCTTCCTTGCTTTCTTGACAAAAACAGCCTCTCAATTTACTACAGTATAGTTACGTAGTAAATGGTTTACGCACTTTATTATAGGGAATTTATGGTCGTAGGGCTTCGCGATGCAAAGTTTTTTTTAACACACTGCTGCTTCTTTTGCCAGAGAAGTTTTGTTGCTCTGTTATTAGTGATGTAATTATCTATGTTAATTAAATCAAAAAGAATAGACTCCTCACATTGCAAAATTTTATAAAAATATCAATCATCGAATCAAGTAAGATACCAACCGATCTGTTAAAAAAATAGGTGTAATTGAAAGCGTAATACTAGGTAGGAATGAATCTTTCGGGTTTGGGACACTTTCAGTGCTCATTTCTAGTTTTGAACATTTTATTCGGACACGTCCAAATTCGTATATTGAGTATACACTGTATTGTACTATTGTGATCATCGCCTAAAAAACGTCGTGTGTCGTGTGACTCACGTCTCGGCCACAAACAGCAGATGCGTCCAAAAAAAGCTAGCTTTTACAGCCGCGAAGTTTTAAGATAACAGGGCTTTTCCGTCCCGCATAATTTTGTTTAGGTATAGGTCTAAGATTTCACGTATGTTCAGTTCGAAATTTTTGCATATTTAGCAAAACAGTTTTGAAAAGAAATATGCGTAGGTTCTAAAGCAATCCTTTTTCTACAACTATTCAAAATTTGAAGATTATTGATCAGTAATTAACAATACAGCGATTTTTATAAATGTACACTGCAAACATGGGGTGAGAGAAGCGCCTTAACTACTTTCCTTCACTACCTGTGTTCCCTCTAACTTCTTCCTGGAGTCACTCTCGTAACTATTTCCTTCCGCTGCCTACTCACTCTTTAGCGTTTCTCAATTATGTTCTTCCGCTGCTTGTTCTCCCTCTAGTGACTTTTAATTATTATTTCCTTCGACTACCCTTTCTCGCTTTATCGATTGTTTGATTTATTTGCCTGCTCTTCCTTTAGCGACTCTTTTAACTACATTCTTCCGCTGCGTGTTCTCTCTGTACGCATTTCGTCATTTTGCTCTTTCGTTATTTCCCAATTTTATTGCTATTGTTACTTTGTTGTTTTAGAATTTCCTAACACCTTCCATTATTTCACTATTGGTTTTTCAAATTTTGATATACCGCAATTTCAACACTTCGTAAGTTTGCTGTTAGTTATGCTATAACTAGTTTTTTACATACAATTTTTTTATTATGTTCTTTCGTTATTTTGCAGTTTCGTTATTTCGTTATTTTTCTGTTTGATAATTTCGTTTTTAATTATTTTTTATTTTGTTAATTCTTTAGTTTACAGAGTTAAATCGAAATCGAAGATCGTATATGGTATCAATTTCTCGATTTTTAGCGGGTTATAAGAGTGGGGCACAACCTTAAATAATTATAAAATGCAGGTGAAAATCTGCTCGTACAAATCCTGAAGATAAACTTTTGAACTTTTCCTGAAGCAAGTGACCTACTGAAATAAACCCACAATTTTTTTTTACATCTTTTACCTTACATTACAAGAGATGTTCAAAAGTACGGCCCTCGGTGTCGAATTCGCGCAACAACACCTGGTGTATGTCGAATTGTTCTGGCAGCGTTGTACACACGTGCACGAAGTTCAGGGTACTATTCCCCGGATTTTGTTCTACGCACTCGAGAACTTGCTCTTCCGTCTGGAGGACTCGATCGGTGCGATTGTGACCTCGATCTTGACGTAGTGCGAACATTAGGGGCTCGCCGATTCGGCTACTTTTGGATCTGCCATTATCACCAACGCATGCACGATCACAAACTTACTGTTTGATTTCACGATCAAAACTGAGGTCGACAGTTTCAAAAACGATTATGTTTTTTTGTCTACTATTTATCAATTCAAAGATGAGTCGCAAAAACTCCTTGACTTCATTGCACCGAATTATGTTAATTTCCATGGGCGTACCTCAATTTTATAGCAAAACTTTAAATAATCATATCTCGATACAGGGGCCAAGTTGGACATGCAAACCAAGAGGGTTGTACTGTATTCACCCAAGGTATTACCGGATTTTTTTAATGTATTTAGATAAATTTCTCGGTCGGGCTGGATTTAAGATGCAAAAAATACCACAAAGAAAAAACATAACTTCGAAAATATTATGTTGTGTTTTTTTTGGACGTGCGCATCCACCATTTTTTAAATTACAATGCTATTTCTTTACTTTATTGTTTCATAATATCCATAACACAATTCGATGTTACATAACGTTATTTTTCTGTTTAATTGTTCACTATTTCGTTATTTTTTAATTTCATACCGCTGTACATTATTTTTTGTATTGATATTTCGTAAATTCATTATTTCTTTATTGTTTTTTTTTTCGCCCTTTCACAAATTCGTTCGTTTGTGATGTCATAACTTGATAACACATTGTTATCTTTATTTTGTCATTTCATTTCATCACCTTGTTTTTTTTTATTTCCGTTTTTCATAATTTCGAATCGCATCTTGTAATTGTTTATCATTATGTTATTTAATCTTAATTAATAAAGTATTGTAAATTCAACACAAATATCGTACGAAGGTGAAGTTTCGAGGTACATAAAAAGCTCACGTGCCTGAAATCGGCGTACAGGGATGTATTCACACGTGCTCGATTCTGCTAATAACAATTTCGATTTATGCAGTGCTTACATCCTAAATAATCCTAAATAAAGAACAGAAAATGTCATGCCTAAAATTAAAAACTTACTCTTCCAATATGAAAAATAATTACTCTTAGTTGATTCTAAAAAGGGGCAAGTTAGGTCATTATATTTTTATTCAGTGTCCAATTCTTCATCACTGGCATCACTACTTTCTCCAAAATCAGTTGTAAATAATAATTGTTCTCCTTGATTTACAAGAGTGTTAAATATTCTTCCTCAGTTTTTTTTTACGTTTATTCAGTCCTCTTTAGTAATGTTTTCCTACTTTTTCTAGGATCCGTTCAACAACCTTTGCATCAAATTTGGGACAAGTACTCCTTTTTTTTCAATTGACCCCAAATGAATTCAATCGGATTGAAAATGCAAAAATATGGAAGTAATCTCAAAACTTTGTGTCCATTTTTTTTTTCTGTATGATTGACGTAATATTTTTTATCAAACTTTTTGTTCGTATAACCAGAAGTAGGTTTTTCTTGTAGGATTGGTCATAACGTAAATCGTTGTCACCTAAAAATTCTTGGATCTTAGATTTGCTGGAACTAGTGTTATGAATTTTCACAGCTTGAAATGAATGGTATAGAAAGCGCCGGGGATATAGTGATATAGGGAAAATAAACGAGTGCAAAATAAAAAGCCTGCTTATCGACAAACATGCTTCAGCATTTTTTGATTGTTGGCGGCCGTACTTTGAAAAGCACGTGTACAAATCGGAGAGCAGGTTTTTTATTTTGCACTTGTGTATTTTCCGTATATTACTATATCTCTTCCGGTTACTATATGGAGCATTATCCATAACGATCACACTGTTTGGTCTCAAATGGGGAATTAAGTAACGTTCAAACCATTCTTCAAAAATAATTGCGTCCATATTTTTATGGTAATCCACATTGCAATTTTCCATTTTTTACACATAACTCCAACAATTTAAACTTCACATCTTTTTGAGCCGTAAGTCCATGCTTTCTTGACAGTGTCGTGGGTGTCATACAAAGTTTCATCCAAGTAATAAATTGATCTTTTTTCACTTCGAAGCTGTGATTTCCTTCAACTACCTCCGTTCCAGTATTCTTCGACTTTTCATGATTGCTCTTCTTTTGTTAATCATTTTAAAGCTAAATCCAGTTTTTTAACCAATGTCTTAGGGTATTCGGGCAATAAGAGAGATTTGAACACATTTCCGTCAATTTCCTATCTATGTCTATCGTTCAAATGCTGTCTTTTTCTTTGTCTGTCATCGTTGAAACCCGTATCTCCCTTCAGTTTCTTTATTTTACTTTCTTTAGTTCCTTTACATTTTCAATACCGCTTCTTACTTGTTTTAAATTTCTTTTAGTTTTAGGCTTTTAGTTGACTAATTTTGTTAACCTTTTTTGGTCCGTTCAGTTTTTTCAGTCCCTTTAGTTAGTGCAAAATTATTGTATTCTCGCATTATTCCTTCTTCTTTCAAATAATTCTCGGTCACGTCCAAGGTAACATTTCCACTCAAAACTTGCATAAGCACAATTGTTCACTTATCAACAATTAGATAACGAGCATTATTACGAGAAAACTGTGATAATTGTTTTAACTTAATCTTAAACCCGATTAACTCTTCGCCGCTTTTTCTCATCTCATCCCATGACATTGCTCCTGACATACCTCAGTATTTACGTTGCTGTTCCGTGTGCCGCATGGTCCCATAATTCCGAACTCACAAAGCCGCTGTACACATACTGGAATCATAATAAAGATGGAGATTAACGATAAGCAATATAGAACATGATAACAGTCTCTCGTCCAACCTGCGATATTGTACCACCCAGAGTTAGCACGCAGCTTTCGTTGGTTGCACTAGTCGTATCGTGAACCTGTTGGTGGCTTTGTGGTTTATTGGTGGATGAAGAACTTGTGTTAGTGTAAAATTACTGCTAATTGAAACGTGACAAATCCATAATAATAAAACATGATAGTGGATTAATGGCTGTGTTTGTTACCTTGTGCAGTGACAATGGACTACACTAGAAACGTAAGATTTTAATGTATTCGGACTAATTAAAGATTAAGGTTGGACGAAATGCAGTGCGAAAACGGCGTCACGGCTTTATTTAGATGAAACTGGTCTAGGGAACCAGTTTGGCAATTGAGTTGCATCAGACAGTTCGTTTGGGAACCTACCTTAATTTTTAATAGTGGGCGTTTTTAACAAATTCTGATTTTGGAGTAAAGATATAATATAATTCTGAACATGCTTAACCAATTTGAGTAAATTATCGTAAAACTGTTAAGGGGGTACTGCAGCTATGAATTTGCAACGTGTTGTGTGGGACAGGATTCTGACCTTATTTTTGATCCAAATAAAAAAAATAAAAAAAAGACTCGTTGAGAAAGGTTGAAAGGCGGTACATACGAAGTCCTTTTTTTCGAAAAGTCCATAGGGACTTTGCTAAAGACGCTCAAACATATGTTATTTTTGCATCAAAGTTTTGATTGTACCAAAAAGAAAAAATCAAAAAAGGACTTCGTAAGTACCGACGTTGAACTTTCTTCTTTTCATGAAACAAAAGATTTTTGAAATCTATCAAAGGGTTGTCGAGTAATCTTGGCTCAAGTGAACCCATGTTTTGGAACAATTTAATATAGGCAACCGAGAAGTAATTCAAAGATGACGTAGGGCAGTCGATATATTGAATATCGCGGAACATGAAACGCTGTTTTGTATTCGACTTCTCGATACTGTTTTTAAAACAACCAAGCTCCACTTGTAAACAAAGAGCTGATATTTTTTCTGCTCGACTATTGTGTTCAATTTGTACGTATAATTCCATAGGAAAGAGAAATATTTTTTTTTCTGTATGGCTTCTACGGTCACGGCATATTACGTAAGCATTAATTATAATGTAGTACATATGTATACAGGCTGTCCCAACTAAAATTTGTACCCCCCCAACAATTCCAATTTCGAAAGACTCAGAAGAAAACGCTCGAACAGGTCAATTTTGTTATCAAGGGGGACCAAATTGTACCAAACTTTCAAGTCTTAGATCTCACCCCTTTAGCCAGGGGACCACCCCCTTATTTAGATGGCATGGGGGGGTGTCGTGTGATACATCATTTTAAAGCTTATTCAATTCTCTATCCAGATTTACTTTTATCGATTCGTTTCTACAAAAAAAAGCATGAATTCGTTTTTTTCCAAATCTACATAAAACACTCAACTAAAACTTCTACCCCACAACAATTTCAATTTCGACTCGAAACGCTCGAACAGGTTTAGTTATCAAGAGGAACCAAATTTTGAAGTTTTGGATCCCACCCCCCTAGCCAGGGTATCCACCCCCTTAAAAAAAATTAAATGTCATGGGGGTCATGTGATACATCATTTTAAAGCTTATTCAATTCTCTATCAAGACCTACTATTATCAATTTGTTTCGACAAAAAAAGCATGAATTTGATGTAGATTTGGAAAATAACAAATTCATACTCTTTTTGTAGAAACCAATCGATAAAAGTAGGTCTGGATAGAGGATTGAATAAGCTTTAAAATTATATATCACACGACCCCCCATGCCATTTAATTTTTTTAAGGGGTGGCTCCCCTGGCTAAAGGGGTGAGATACAAGACTTGAAAGTTTGGTACAATTTGGTCCCCCTTGATAACAAAATTGACCTGCTTGAGCGTTTTCTTGTGAGTCTTTCGAAATTGGAATTGCTAGGGGGTACAAATTTTAGTTGGGACACCCGGTATATAATACGTAGGCGTCACTAATTTTAAATTGTTAACGTCGGATTTTTATTGTAAAACATTGCGGTACAAGTACTTGTTTTTAATGTGTTAAATGTGATATTATGTGCAACACTATTATGTTAGAAATGTAAATACACAATAATTTGACACATTAAAACATTATTTTGTTTAATCACGCTCTATTTAATTTATCTGTTTTATCCTTTGGTCCAGGACAAACTAATTTCAAACATATTTATATTTCGGCAAATCCACAATCTGAGGACTCAAATAATAATCCAATCCGTAAATGAAGATAATGAGCTCCGAACTAAATTATTCACGGCAGATCTTATTCTGAGAAGTAATCGAGCCGAGCGCTGGACGTAGCTCGACACTCAAGCAGTAGTAGATATCAAACACAGTATCAACAATAAAATTTTCCGCACGTAGGTATCTTATGTCTTATTCCGAACTTTGCGGTACTCACCAACACAGATTTCCAAGATGCGTGCAGTGCCCCCTTAAAACACGAAGTATAATTAATAACAGGACTGCACAGTTCCGTGCTAAATTATTTATAGCTGTAATGTGTCCGCGATCCTGATTGCAGCAAAAGTTTTCAACTTCTGGGAACATGTCTTATCTTTGTTACGCAATTGTGTGATCTATTGACTGATCATCATACTGTAATCTCACGTTTATGCCAACCAAATATTTTGGTGGAAAAATCGTTCTCAAGAGAGTCCCGGATACACATAATTAAAACCTGCTCGTCCACAATCTTTGAATAAGACACCAAACGTGACAACGCGCTCGGGCAGACGTCCGTACGGCTTTTGTAAGGACGTTGAAAAATGCCAGATCAGGATCCCGCAAATACAATCCTAGTGTTGCAAAGAAAAGAACATAAATGCTTCGCGGTCACGCAGCAGTCCCAAGGCTAACGTGGCTATTAATTTCGGTTAATCTGGGGATCGTCCAGTTGCGCCAAAGAATGTATTCCTTTCTTGGGTTCACGGTTATGATTGTGTGTGCGATAACAGTCGTTAGTTAGTACCAACTTGCGAATTTACCACACGTTGTCGCATTACGTAACTTCGGAGGACTGCTTTGTTGGTAGCACGTTAGCTTTCCTGGAAGTTCGCAGGAAGCGTGAAAGTGAAGCTTGGTTGTTCCTGAAATATGTGGGTTAAAGGTTGGCAGTTTTCATGGTATGGGTTTGTTAACCTTGGGAGTAATTCGCGAAGTCGTCGTTCTTTGTTATGACGGACATTTTTCATTAGATGGGACGTTAGATAGGAGAGATCAGATCACGTTCGGGATTGCTACACATATTTATGGTTGAGATAAGAACAGTATCGGGCATATATAGACATCTGGTGTTAAGGGACTGTTGGGTTATGATCAGTTTAGAGGTCTACACTTCCACTTCTTTAGTTTTTAACAATTTCTAGAGAGAACTAATTTTGGTAATTAATTTTTGAACACTGCTAACACGGAAGACATAAAGAATATCGCCAGAAAAAAACATTAATCCCTATTTATCTCTTTAACTTGATTCATTTTTTTTGTATTTAGTAAATGGCATTATACTAACACAGAACAGGTGCAGTTTTGTTGGATCAAGAAGAAAAAAGTTGAAGGTTATTGGAAGCAAATTCTATGAGAATTTAATATCGGTGCTCTCGATGAAATTTTTAGAAATAAAGGATCTTTATTAACTAGAAAAGCGCCAGCGTTTTGAGTGCCTTGTTTGTATGCTAAAATCAATTAACTTTTAAAATGCTGTCAAAGTGAAATCAACTTGATTTTAATAATCGAAAACTTTAGGGAATTTACCTGTCCCATAGTCATAAATTTATAATTTCTGGTTCAAATGCTTCAACAGTCTATTGGTATAAAAGTAAACAAGATAAACACACATCAATCATTCGCGCGAATTTCCTCAAACAGCAAACTGCAAATACCATCTTATCTTTGCCCTTCATCAATTAGAGCAGCTGCTTCAATTTTTTATCCCCTTTCGAAACCACCAACGGCATTATTTATTCAAATATTGACAAACGATGTGGTTTTCCTGCTCTTTTTCCTCGCCCCGAATGAATTATTCCCAAGTCATGAAGCGGATACCGAACGTTTGAATCCAACACTTTTCCGCTCTTTTTTGTACTGCAGACCAGCACCTCAATTGCTGTCATCAATCATATCGCTACAGTCAACTATAACAGGGAAACTAACATGATAAATCCGGCTATAAATTAAACTGATGGTAGATCGCATTAGTGATAACAGGCGATATTGATCAACATTTTCGTTGATGGAAGTGTGTTTAGGGCACAGGTGGAAATCAGGGTTTGCATGGGAAATGCGCGAGGGCGTGAAATGAGCTTTTTAGAGCCACTTTTAATTAAAGATCAAATAACCAAGAATTAGTACGCTGCCGTGTTGAAAAATTGTTCCCAACGTTGCTTACGTATTTATAAAAATTGGTCAAATTGTTTTATTGATAAATGATGGGATCCACATATTGAAGTCAGAAGTGAGATTAAATGCATCTCGTTTCCCTCCTCGGGGTGGCTGTTGAGGCCTGCCGCCGTTTCAGCCAATTACAGGGATGAAGGCTGGCTGAAACAAGGGATGGAAGTGATGGAAATGCGGACTTGGAGAATGTTACATATTTTACTAATTGACTCTTTGTCCCGGAAAACCCGCGAAAGTACCTTTAAAGGGAAAGTCGATACCTGGACCTCCAGAATGACAGTGTTGCGCCGCTATCTCGTTATAAATATTAAATTATTTTAATTGTTATATTGTTAATTGAAGTGTTTTCGTGATTTATACGCCCATAATTTAGCAACATAATGAATTTGCTTTGTTCGTCTGTCTGGGGAAATTTACTGGGGGTCATCAGCCCAGTCCAGGCCCCTTTGTTACTAAAATTTGATGGGAAGTGTATAAATTGAATGATAGTCACATACATATTTCAATTTAAATTGCACCTTTATTTCATAAACTAAAACAGTTTTTGCAAATAAGATTGTCTCTGAGTTCTCTGATCGAATTTGTTCAGAACGTGTTCCTTGTTGGGAGGTATAGCAATGAAATTTTGAAAACCGATTTCCAAATAGAAATGTTTATTTTGTATATTATGTATTCCGTAAATTCTAAATTATTTACTTTGTTTCATTATTATCTTTTAATATTCTTGTATTTAACGCATCCGCTCCAAATTATAAGAGTTCAGGCACACAGTTGTAAAATCGTAAAAGTGTCGTAAAGCTCACCTAAAGTATTAAATTTGCAGAGGAAGCCGAGTTCTGTAATTATGAGCATCGTATGAGCAAATAGTTTTAATCAAAGTGTTGCTACAGCTGCTAAATTCATTTCAATTTTAAAAAGAGAAGATATGTACTTGGACTTTTTTGGTTTTATTTCACAATGAGCAGATTTCTGTTTTACCGACTGCAGATAAAGGTGAAGTAAATATACAGAAAAGGGCCGTGAAAATTGAAGAAATACCAAACAAGGAGAAAATAAAAATATGTATGAATGTATATTTTTGAGTGCTTTGCATAATTATAGAGCGTAGTAACTTCAAAGTCAAGGCCCCCCCTTTTATTTATCACTGTTTGTAATGTTGACAAAAATAATTCTTAATATGCGTCACTCATAATGCCCAACCCGAAACACCCAACATAATTATTTTAAATTTTTTTATTTCAATTATTCAGTGTTTGTGCTATTTAATTACTCTGCAGCTGCTTATCACATAATTTATTTTGTTTTGCAAATTGAACCTTAATTTGGAAGGTCAAATTGGAAATTAAATCTCATGGAAAAAGCCTTTTATCAAACGATAACTCCCAACTTATTAAAGTTTCGTGGGAATTTGCATTACATGAAATCACAAATAACATTGAATATCTATCTTATCTTTATTAACAGTTCCTTTTGCTGTTTACAAATTTATAGGAGTAAATATCACTTCAAAGTTTTTTTGAGTTTTCAAAAGAATTTTAGCATGATCAAAATTTCGCACTAAAATCTTTTGTTTTTATTTTTTGCGCTTGTGTAACTGTGTATATTTATGGGGGAGCACGGACACGACTTGAAAAGAATATTATCAAATCTATGACTCACACAATTTAATTTTTGTGTTTGTTTTATGAAATACATACATACATAATTCATAATGAAACACATAACAACATACATAAATATTATAGCATATGTATTTAATTTGACAGCTGTCAAACATAACCTCAAAATTTGATGTTACGAATACAAAAAATGCTGTTCATTACTCGTGCGCTGCCACTTTTCAGGGGCTCGTGCTCATTGCAACATTCGGCCAGCGCCTCGTGCTTCAAAAAATCGCCCTCGTCCCTGAAAAGTGTCATGACAGCGCACTTGTGTCGAAATGTACTATTGTGAGTATTGTGACGGTAACAAACAAACTGTGCCACGATTATTATTGGAGCTGAGTCACATCTTACTTCAACGATAAAGTAAAATTACTACCAATGTTTTAAGATAAGGTTATTTTTTTAACATTTTTGTTGTTACTTCAACGTGTCAGCGAATTATGTAGAGATATTACAAATGTGGTTATAAATTACAATAAGTTTTTAGTAGATTACAATGATTTCAAAGATATTATTTTCTAATAAATGGATACAGTTTTTTCATGTTTCAGTGTATGGATTTATTGAGTATGTATTAGTATAAAAAAAATCTTGCTGGAACAATTTGAAGCCTTTAAATTTCTTTAGGTTATTTTTCTAAACTTTGTTGTATTCTGTTTTGTGTTTTTTTTTTTGTAATCTTTGTCATCCGAGTTTTGTTGATTACATAAACATCTTAAACTACTAATACATATTATTTCCTTTTCTAGATTGTATATTAGAAATTGCTTTACCTTATCTGCATGGATCATTTACATATGTGAATTGTATTTGTTTGCTTTCGCTTTGTCCATCTTTTTTAGATTTAGATACATATTTCAAACTTTTTGTATCCTTAAATATTTAGAACCATAATGTTTTTCAATATTTTTTTCTTTGTTTTGCTTTTTTATTTGTATCTATATCGAATATCTGAATACATATTCTTTAGATTAATCCTTTAGATTTATTTTTAAATTAATTTATTTTTAGCCCAAAATTTCTTTGTTTCTTGCGTTACTATGTAGCTTCATTTTCTAAACACCCTGTATGACAAGCAGTAAATAAACCGGTCTTTATAAAAGCTTTGGTTGAAGTTCTTCGTAATATTAAAAAGAAACAGTAACTTATAGCTACAAGTAATTGCGGCTTACCTTCTATAATAGCTGAGATCCCATAACCATTTCATCCAACTTCTCTACCACTCACCTTTCAATCGAAATCCCCTCAGCAAAGACAAACAATACTGCACACACATGTATATCCAATCCGTTTTATTATTGTAAATTCCGTAAAAGCCGTAAAGCTCGTATTACAGTTGCAGTTCCAGCAGCAGCTACAATACGCGTCTGTGTAAAAATGAGGAATTACCAGATGAGTACGGGTTTATTTTGGTTGGTGTTATGTTGAGCACGTGCGGAACTCAATGTTCGTAATGTATCCTGTATTTACTCTTCTGCAGTAGCTTTTTATCTCCATCAACGTCTTTATTTGGATTATTCTTCGTGGACTCAAAGTTATCAGTTTGTATTCCCGGAATTAAAAGTCACATATCTTGTCACAATAAAACACTCCTCACTCTTCTTTTTAGATCAAATTCCAACCGCCATCCAACACGCAATATTCGTGAAGAGTTCGTTTTCATTAAATTCGATTTACTTCAGTCTTGGGACAATTTAATTGATATCTAATCATAGATCAGGTTTATTAAGGCGGTCCGCATTTGAATTTCAGAACGACGCCCACCGGAGGAATTCTTTATTTATGGTGCATTTCGTGCTCGCGTTTCGGGCCCACGCCACAAGGCAAGATTATAAAATGGTGATCGGAAAATTGATTCTTCTCCCATTCAGGAGGGTCATTCTCATTACTTAATTAATTCGGCTCTGCTTGATTTGCTTGTTTTTATGATTTATTTATCTTCTACAGGATTAAAATTATTATCAGTGTGCAATAGCTCATCAGCATAAATAGACAGAATGGAATTACCCACAATACTATTTAGTTTTTAAATTGATGTTGAGTTATTTATATGAAAACGTAGAGAATTTACAAAACATTTAAATAACGAGCTGACCCAGCGAACTTTGTACCGCCTCAGAATCAATAACACAGATGCCCAGGGGCCCCCTGGCCCCCATGAAACCCAGGGGGGGAGGGCATATCCATGTTTGGATAGTTATTCTGCTATTCGGGGCGGAGACAAATCCAACAAATCAAAGATCATAAAAGCCATTCTTGAGTTATAAACCCAAGGGGGGACCCTGGGCCCCGAAGTCCATGTTTCATTAGTTATTCTGGTATTCGAGGCGGAGACAAATCCAACAAATCAATGATCATAAAAATCGCTCAAACCCAAGCCCCTCCCCCATGAAACCCATGGAGCCCCCCATGAAGCTCAAGGGCACCCCATGAAGCCCAAGGGGAGCCCCCTTGAAACCTAAGGGGGCACCTATGTCCATGTTTTAATAGATATTCTGCTATTCAGGGCGGAAACAAATCGAAGATCGCTGAGCCCCCATGTCCATTCTCATACCTATCAAATATTTATACAAAAAAAAAAAAATCATAAAAATCAGTCTAGCCGAAAAATTTGTTCAGCCCAAGGGGGCTCCCTGAGACTCCATATCCAAAAATAGTTTACCACCTATTCTCATACCTGCCAAGTATACAAAAAAGAATTCATAAAAATCGGTCCAGCCGAAAAATCGATCCAGTCCAAGGGGGCCCCCTGGGGCCCCATATTCATGTCAAAAATAGTTTACCACCTATTCTCATACCTGCCAAATATACAAAAAAGAATTCATAAAAATCCGTCGATCCGTTTCTGAGGAGTTCGACCACAAACACCCTGACAGAGATTTTTATATATTAGATAATAATAATGTATTTTATTTTGCACCTGTCCATTATTACTATATAATACCTTGACAACGGTAGCTATTAACAGTCTCATAATTCCGGAGGGCATTATGAATCATAATGCCCGCTAATTAAAAAAAAATTGTTTAAATAAGTTAGTTATTTAGAAAACATTTATTTATAACTATGATACATACAAATTAATTAATTCTTTTCTCTCCAATAAAAATTACAATTTTGGAATGTGCCTGAAAAAGATGAAGTTATTCCAATTTTGAAATCTTTTGAGTGGACCGATGAAGAACCTGTGTTGCATTCGGTTTCATTCGGAATGATAACGGGCGCATTTTCTTCGGAAACAGAATGGGCTATCATTGTAGCAATTCGGTTTTTCGAGGAAATACTCTCTTCAATGTAGCTTTCCGCTACAGTACTACTCTTCCATTTTCCATGCAACTTGAGTGTTTCAAAGGAAGCACCACCTTCAACAAGAAGTGTTGACGAAGTTCGGCGTAAACATTGTCCGGTGTAGCCTTTCGGGTTTTCCAAATTAAGATATTTAGCAATGATGAAGGGGACACTCCCTAGAGTATTTTTACCCACAGGTGAATCTATACATCTATTATTTCGATAGGTTAAAAAAAAACTACGTTGTCTACATCCCTTCGGCCGCAGTGCAATGTACTTTCTAACTAAATTTAACGCTCCTATATTGCTTTCTTCAACAATGGTGAAACTTTTTGAGGTGCAAGTCTTCGTTTCTGGTACCTTGATAAGCAAAACCGCTCCTCTGTCTTCAATATCTTCAATTGTCATCTTGACCATTTCATCACGCCTTAAACCTCCAAAGACACCCATTACCAGAACAACTTTATGTAGCAAAAAGGTATCATCTGGAGCTTTTCTTATAAAAAGCAATACTTGTTCACCTTCCAACACCTTCGATTTTTTGGGAATGTATCCTTTTGATTTAACTTTCAGAAATGCTATCAATTGACTAAAGGCTGATATATTAATGTTTTCTTCAACAATTAATGTTGATTTCAGCTGTGAGTACTTAGTCCATAGACTATTTGCAGTATACTTTTCTGACTAAAATAATGTAAAATAACTAAAAATTATTATTATTCATGAGTAAAACTTACCAGTTCCTGAAAGTAACCCATCAAGACTGTTTCATTCACGATATTAACTCTATTTTTAATTTTCCATTGCAAAAAAATTTCATACTCCTTCTCGTATACGTGTTTAGACTTCACCGGCAGTAAATTTCCTTTGGCTTTTTCAGCCTGTAGTAATACATTTTGTGAAATCTCCATAATTATTGTAAGCACAACCGTTTTAAATTTACAGCACCAACAGTCACGTCAATTCACACAAAAATGCAGCGTCGTTTTCTAAAATAAACAACCCTTAGCCACCTCTTAAATTTTTCCGTAGCAACTGCATCGAAGCTCACTATACAAAAAATAGTAAAAAAACATGCAAATTAAAATCGTTTTTTACTTTAAAAGGGGTGCAAAATAAAACGTTGAAGACACCACGGGTGTTAGAATGATACGCCCTCGGTCGGCGTACTCCCCTCGGGCCAAAGGCCCTCGGGTAGCACCTTATAACACCCTTGGTATCTTAATAACTATTATAGTTTGACACTGTCAAAATTTTCAAATTTTCGCTTGTGTAAACACTCTCTATCATGCCATAATAAAATGTCAGATAAACGTCACACTATTTTTATGGATTTTAAGCAATTTAAAGACTTTCCGGGATTGTGTCGAACTATAAAACGTTGTATCACACTCGTTCCTGTGTAAATTTTGGTGCCTTCGGACACTCAGGGCTTAAAAAAGCACTCGTTTTACTCGTGATTTTTTAAACCCTAGTGGCCGAAAGCACCCAATTTACACAGGAACTCGTATAATAAATAACTATATATGGTGTGTGGTCCAGTAAGCAATGACGGTGTCTACGCTCGATATGGAGCCGATTATTTATTTTCGGTTTTCTCTGTTATTCAGGTTTCTCAAGGCTCCAGGTCTCTCAAGTTTTTTAAGTTTGTTGGGTTCCTCAGGTTCTCAATTTCCTCAGAATCTCAGGGTTTTAAGGTAGGTTTCATTTCAATTTCAAGTTCCTAGACTCCTTAGAAGTCCTAGGCTCCTCAATTTCTTAGGCTTCTCAAATGATCCAATTCGCAGAAGGGGTTTTCCAAATCCTTAACTCTGTCGAATTTCTCAAGATCTTCAAGCTCCTACCTCTTCATTGTCTCAGATCTCCCAATTTCTCAGGTTCCTTAAGCTTACAGGTTGCTAGGTTTTGCAGGTTTCTCAAAGTTCTTATCTCAATTTCTTCCAGTCTGTTAAATTCCTGAAATCCTCAGATTCCTTAAGTACACAGCTTTTTCAAATTCCCAGATTTCTCAAGTTCTCAGGTTCTCAACGTTCCTAAGATCTCTTTTCTGAAATTTTCAGGTTTTTAGGGTTCTTAAGATCTCAGATCGCAGTTCAGGATGCCTTTTTGACCTAGTGGTAGAACTTTTGGCTGCAGATTCATTTTTATTCATTTAGAAAATGTTCGTCTTCTTAAATTTGGAACAATGAGGAATCGAAGCTGAACAATTGAAATTTAAAAACTGTAAAGTTGAAGGGTCAAAAATCAAAAACTGAAAAAGTCGAAAAGCAAATTTCTGAAATCGATTTTCAAAAGTAAACAATTATGAAAGGTCAAAAATATTTACTCAAAATTTAAATCCAAATTCAAAGCTGAAAAGTGGAAATCGAATGTTAAAAAATATAAGCTATTAATCAACAATCGTAAGTAGAAATCCGATAAAAAACAATTTTGATTGAGAAATAGATTGTCAATAAAAAATCGACGATCGAAAATCTATAGTCAATAGTCCATGATCAGCAATCAATAATAAATCAAGCAATAAACAATCATTCATCGAGATTCAAAAATTGAAAATAAAAACAAATCAAATCTCAGTCTGTAAATTAATGTCAAATGTGAAAAGTCAAGAAGTAAAAATAAAAGATAAAAATGGAAACAAGAATTAATCAACATCATCGATCAACAGAGATCCGAGACGATAAATTATAAATAACAGGTATAATGAGAAATGACAAATAATGGCAAATGTGAAGTAAATGAAAATAATAAGGAATTGACGATGAAGAAAATGAAGAATGAGGACTGAGGAATAATAAAACTGGGGAACAAGGAGGAATAAATAATAATGAGGAGAATGGGAAACAATACCAAATGAAAAACAAAATGAGGAATTTTTAATTCGTTAAAAATCCGACAACTTTAAAAAATTAGTCAACAAACAGAGACAATAAACACTCAAATCAAAAATCAGCACTAACAAACAACAAACAGTAATCAAACCAGAAATCAGAAATCAGCAGTGATCCAACAATCAGAAACAAACAGGTTTCAGAAACGAACAATGAGAAATTGAAAGAAGAATTGAAATAAGAAGACTGTAACTATTAACTTTAAAAATCAAAAGACACTAGGTGAAATTTGAAAACTAAAAATGCATGGTGAAAAATATCTAAAATCGATATTCAATTCCAAAAAGATATTGAAGATTATAAATTCTGACTATATATATTCACAATAATAGTACAAGAAGATACGAAAATCCAATGTTCAAAACAACGGCAAATATAAACACAAAATAGAAACAAAACAATCAGAAACACTACACAAAACAACATTTAGAAATCAGAAATTCTATTAGAAATCATGTTTGGGATGTTTGGTTGATAAAACAATAACAATAGCTAAATTGAATTTAATTTCTTTGTATTTCTTCTGTCGTTTTCTCTGTGTTCTTTCTTCTAGTTAATACTCCTTTCATCCAGTTCAGTCCTTTCCCTTCTTTTCCTAACAGCGATCTTCTCTCTCCTCTCTTTCGTTATTCAGAATCTTTCGCTCTCATTTTCCCATTTACTTTTACTCTCCGTTTCCTATGTAGTTCTCCACCTTTTATATTTTTCGTTTTTTGTGTGTCCTCCACTGTATTATCAGACGTCGGTTACTATTCCCCTCATTGTCTCATTATTTCTTCTGTTGCCTACATTCACACTTTGTTTTGTAGTTCGTCTTCTCCCGCCGCTTTTCCTTTCTTCATGCTTCATATTATCTTCATAATGCTTCTTCATGAATCATTTTCTTCGTAATTTCTTCCTCTTTCTCTCGTTCTCTTGTTTCTTCTCTCTTCTGTCTTATTTCCGTTTCTTCCTTTCCGTCTAGTAATTCTTTAAAGTATTCTCTCCATTTTTCTATCGTTATCTTTTCATCTGCTCTGGAATTTTAAACGACACGATCTGTAGTGACATAATGAATACAGTAATCAATTCAATTATCCCCATGATTTTTTTAAATTTAAGTCTTAGAGAGAAAATAGTTCGTTATGAATTATTTCAGTAAAAAGACGCACTGTTAAGGGTAAACCGGATGATGTGTGCCCGCGACATAAACTTCCGCACTTTTTTCATTTTGGGGGTCTAAAGTGTGCGCACGTTATTTCCCTGAAATAGCCCATTCGCGTAGTTGAAACTCTTATTTCTCTTGAACCCAAGAAATCACATCAAGGAAAAGATAAAAACCATTCCGTGTAACCATGTAAAAAAAAAGTCTTTCTATTACAAGAAATCCATAACAGTAAAAAAAGTTATTAACATTAATTTGTTGTGAGGATTATTTAATACAATAAAGAAAACCTGCTAAAATGCCATTTATCTAATCAAGAATTTATCTGACCTGTTAAATGTGTTTCCTTGAATGTGCCAGCACGACTCTTGCGTTCCTAACAATGTCGTTGAGGCCATCTTTGTCGTTAGTGTTTTAACTGTTTCTGCAGTTGGCTTGTAGGACAGGTTAGAAGTGCCGTTTTGCACAAGAGTAATGATTTATATCAGTGGAGCGGACAAATTATTGTTATTAGTTTAAAAATTATCTATTATGTACATGTGTTCTTATCTGGTGAAAGTTTAACATTATCATATATGTAATAGCTTACGCTGTTGAGTGTTTATCGGACTAATCGATCAGACAGAAATATTTTTATTTTTGGAGCAAAAAGCATGGTATTATCATTTTTCGCTTTGATATCTCTGTTCATTAGGAGGTAATTGGGAGTGGAAAAACCATTTCACGCTTCCTGGAATTACTCTTTTTGGAGCAGAAAATAAATAAAGCCGTTGTAAATAAGTTTGTTAAATTGGAATACATTCCTGTTGGTCCATGAATTAGGACATCGTCGTTTGAAGTTCATTCATTACCTTCGAGTCCAACGTGCACCTGTCTATTATATAAATTAAATAGAATAAGTTGTAGGTGTTCCTACAAATTTTCCATCAATTTTTACTTATTTCCAGCAACATATGGTTCCATCCAGGAACTATTTTGTCGTAACGCCTCCTTCAATTTCTAATATCACTATTAAATAAAATATTATCCCATAATCGCTGCTACGTCTTCGTCCTTTGTCTGCAGTCACGTTAGAAACTTGACTGGACAATTTGTTGTTAACCGCATATTGTACAAGCTTTGAAGTTCTTTATTACTCTTGTTACTTTGCAAAACTCGTAATAGCCGCAGTGACACTTGATACTTGTTTTCCGTGACGCCCAAACAATGGCCTTTGATAAAACCCATTGAACATAACTTACTCATTCGCTCATAGAAAGAATATAGCCGGCAGTAAAATGCTGTATCTTATCAGTGCGAAAAAGGTAAGACACTTACATCACGGGCAAAAATACTGGTTCCGAATGGGTTATCACGAACACCGTGCATAAATTTTCATTAAGGCGTTAAATAGCAATTAATATTGACGGAGAGGTCCGCAGTGTCAGGATCTAGACCTGCACTCCCACACGCCGAAATTGTGGTAAATGTTCCGTTTTTCAGTGGCGGGTCGTAGGTTGGGAAATTGGTGACGAGCTGTGACGAAAGAATATTTTCATGGTGCTCCTCTTCACTTTGTTTCCTGTTTTTCAACATTGGTGAGAAATAACGAAACCCTCTGGATGTTTTGTAAATGTTCAATTATTTCAAGACGGAAAAAAAATACTGTCTTACTAGAAATACACTTAACGAAAAACTTGACCAAGACAACAAAGTTCAAACATTCGATTCAACAATCTAAGAATCAAAAATGTACAAACATCTTACTAAGGAATACAAAAAAAAAAAATAACATTAACTCATCCACTTTCAGGATCCTCGCCAGTACATATTTAAAAACCAAAGGAAAAGTATTTTATAAATTACTTATGTATAAGCCATAATCTGGAAAACATTCTACTGAAAAGAATTGGGAAATTCAAAATGCACTAAAAACTTGACAGAAAATATTAGAAAAGTTCCTAATATGTACCAGAGAAATGTAGTACATATATGTATTCGCAAAACTCCATAAAACCTCTTTAATGAAAGGGTTTAAAAAATTACAATATCTTTGCATATTTAATCGATTAAATTAGCATTGCTGATTTTGGCTTAAATTTTTTACTTAATTAGAGAATAAAAGTTTTTATGTTTAGTGCCAATTTACAATATTTTATTATCTATGAGCGAGTTTAACCGTCATCTTCAGCTGCTTTGGGACAACACCTTGAATAATTTTTTTATGAAATACAGGGGGCTGTAATAATATGCACAAATATGCGGAGATCATTTAATTTTAGTTTAGAAAATTCTTGTTAAAGGTGAATGTTCTATTGTTAAAACCTTCGACTATATATCACCTAAAAAAAGCATTTACTAATTTTATTGTCAGTCATGCCTATAAAAACTAAGTGATTTAATACCTGTTACTACGCGAAAAGCGGTACAAGTGTAGACGTGTAATACTTGTGTAGTGACATAACCCTAGCTAAGACAACACTTAGATTTTATCTTGTCATTTGCACGCTATTTCCTTGAATTATTTTTTAAAATGCAAATGCAAGAGGAAGTTTGCCAGAGACAACTAATAAACGAGAGCGTAATTTGTTGGCACCTTGTACAATTGTACAAATGCATGGTTTCTTGATTGGTAAAAAAGGTAAAACCATACTGCTCGCTGTAACCACTCCCACTTCCCCCACGAGGTGTCAGAACAGTAAACATAAAGCAGTACTGACAGTCCACGACAAACTAATAATTTAAATGAACACTTTGATGTAAAGATACCGCACCGGCGAGCCGCCACTGCTGTCTTCCGACTCCAACACGCTACTGTACCCAACATAAACATAAACACAGCTCGTGGCGTAGTGAAAAGTGTACCGTGATCCCATGCAAAACTGCAGGCTCAGTAGTTTGGTTAATATGAGGTCGGTTGGTAGTGTGCCTTAACCCGACGAACGTGCATTTGTAATAAATAAGCGATCGGATCAACCGCCTCCAACACGATTTGTACTGCTTATTTAGCAGGATTAAGTCACTCCGTAGCAGCGAGACGGCACGTCACGCAGCAGTCCTGCAACGTGATCCTCGCAGGATCGAGCGCCTGCCGAAATCGAGTCGAGTTCTTGGGCGGCCGCGAAATGTGGTACTCCTTGCGCGCTGGTGACAAATCGCTTACATCAGAACGCAAACATTAAATATTAAAAGTTCAAATAAATTCGCCGTGGCGGGAAAAATATCTTTGCGCGCGATAAAACCGGTAAATGTAAATATTTGAGAGCGCAGTGCGTTGGGAGGCTCAGACATGTGAGTTTATTGTGCAAAATCGTGAAGTGCGGTAATTAAGTGAATTTACATTGTGAGATAAAGGTTAAAACATGAAATAGAACCTTGAAGATGCCGGGCACTGAACGCGCAAATGTCGTCAGCAAGCAGGAAAGAGCGAGGATCAAGGAGGTAAATCGGGAATTTACACTGTTGGAGCTTTGGGTTTTCCTTTTAAACTGTAATCTTTGTTACATTAGTAATTAATTAATAATTTCCCCAAAAACAATTTTAAAATTTATTGACCGACGCACGTTTCGCCAATGTTGGCATCATGAGGCCCATGAATAAACTGAAAGTTTATTTAAATTTGTTTTTGATGTTTTAGGGGAAATTACTAATTAAATGTGGTTATCTACCACCAAAAGTGAGCCAAACAATTGTTTTTGTGACCTTTGGGTCAAGTCCGTTATTTTAATGCCGAACTATTAATATGAATTAGGTCATTCGCCATGTCATCGCCTTTAACAAAATTCATGAACTTGACTCTCAATACCAAAATACTCGGATTGCTGCAACAGAATAATCACGTTATGATGTGGGAAGGCTACACTGTAATTCTTTTAATTCCTATCAATCTACTAGTAGAAAGTCAGCGACATAAAACTAAATAAGGATAAAAATAGTAATCTGTTGTATGCCCACGTATATAATTACGATTAGTTTCGTTCTTGTTATTACATCAAGCTGATGGTACTCAAACTAATTGTTTTGCCATTGGGCAAGTTTATAAAAAATGCGATTGCCACCAGGATTTAGCATTTTTGCTATATAAAATATTAAGTACCTTTAAATAATTTGAGCTTTTGAGAGCATTGCACCGAGTCTGTTTTTATTCATTTAATGGTTTGTATACAGCAGTAGCTCGGTTTACCAAACCAAAATTGGACTCACAATGGAAGAAACTTACAGTTCACATGTAAGAGTCTCAAGAATTTTTTTTCTTAAATTAAAGTCCCCTATTTCACCGTTAGATCGGTAGCGTTAGATCATCTGAATCATAAAGAATTGTGAAATTTCTAATATTTTTTCATCGTTTTAAATGTTAGTGGTCAGCTATTATAAGATAGGCCAAAGTGACTTTCCTAAATCTATTAATTAATCTATAATAATCTATAAAAGAAGTAAGTAAGTTGTGCTAACATCTTCGTATTGGCTTGATCAATGTGAATTTACTATATCAAATATCAATTGGCTGGTCCCCAAAACGGTCTTCAGTCCTAGATTAGATTGATAACGGCCAAGTTCAAAATTTTTTAACTATACCGGTAGCGAAAAACTCAAATCCAATATCTGCATAAATCCTTAGTAGTGTTCCATTTTTTATTATATTTTGCATACGGGTACCCTGAGATGGTCAAGTTGTAGTTCTTCCTTTTTGGTTCCTGGAAGTCATAGGAGAAAGATTTAAAGAACAAATACCACATTCAAACAGACCTTTCCTGGCAGTTGAACTCGATCAGTACCCACCGATGTAGGAAACCCGCCTTGACTTTCAATTATCAACTGTTGATATTAATTAGTACAATCTCAAGGCTCCAGTCGGCTTCCACACAAACAACTGTAAATACATTGTCACCCTTTAAAAATAATCGCTAGGAAGCAGATGGTCCATCCTTCCGAGCGTGCACCTCTTGTATATTTTATTAATACAAAAAACTTTTCGCAGATGGCCGCTTAACATATACACAGACCTGCGTTCTTAAGTGAAAACTAATAACAGAGGGTGTTATTTTAGTGATCGTTAAATCTGAAACACGACTCAACATTACCGATATCCTTTGGTACTTTGATTCCCCACGTGTGAATATTGGGATCGGGGTCCAAAAATAGAGGAAGTTAGCAACAGTAGTAGCATTGAACTCTTTGCCGTGTTGTAATTTATGTTTCATTGTTGCTCTCCGTTCACTGGTTTTCAATGTGATCTAATCAGTTAGTACTAATGATAGTATTTTGTGTAATTAACTGATTATCGTAAATCTTCTAGCCATGTGTGTCCAGCAACGCGTGGACTTCCTACTTCAATATTGATTTAATTATATTGGAACTTAGCGAGATTAAGATTTAATGTAAAGTGAATCGCTTGAGGCGCTGCATCAATCAAAATTAACTCTAGCTGTCCTTACTGGGATGTTCCAAATTTTGTAATCACTTCTGCATATTCAGATGAGTAATTTTAATTTCTAATCTACAGTTGGGAAAGCGTTTATTTACATGAATTTATGACTGAGTATCTAAACAACATTGTTTAAGATTTTTTTGCGTTAAAAGGAAGTCGTGTGGTTTATTTAATGAGATTAATTCAAGAAAGTAAATAAGCTGTAGAATGATAATGAGAACGTAACGAGGAAAAGTAGTGTCGGTTATGACGTGCTAATGTTGACATACGGATCAATTACTAATTGGCATAATAAATAAAAAATAGAGTAAAACACGTTTTGATGACAGGAAGCAATGGGTGAATGCTGGAGTGCAGTTTTGACCATAAACAAGTGATGCGGTGTTTAGTATTTGCTTCTCATACTTAGGATGACGTTATCTTGTCATGTATGTTCTGCTAGTTCTCGTTTTGGACACGTTCAGTCATTGCCGTCTCGTGTTTTTTCCAAAGTGTAATTATAAAAAGGATGTAGTTCAAGAAGAATAAGACAAAAAAAAACATTCGGTTTACGTTTATTATCTTAACTCTTATTTCCTTTAATCACATTTTTCAAGTATCATTAGGATAATAATGATAAAATACGTCGTGAGTAAGAATAACTATTTATTATTAAAACATTTAGTCATCAGAGATTTTGCAAAATTTGCTTTGTCCATATTTGGAGTTCATTTGTTTTCTACTGGTTTCGTGCAGATTCCGGGTTAACGTGCTTTAATTTTTTTTTCTAATGGTTCTGAGAAGTCCCTTCCAAAAATGGGCAACAATTTTGCCGCTAACAATAATCTATATAAATATTGGGAAAGTTTCTATCAAATAGGGTTCCATGTTTCACTTACCAATTATTTGTTCTTAGAACTTTTGATAAGAATAGGCAGATCTTATAAGACATTTGAATAGAATTCATAGAAACGTTGAATGACAATGAAGTAAACAAAATAAAAATAATTGCAATCATTTTACTATTCTATTTATTCTTCGGCAACATTTACCACTCAGAGTCCGGAACTTGGCGCCCTGGAACTTGATACTTCTGTAACCTTATCAGCCGCATCTGAAGACACATTTGCCCCCTCCAAACCCTTGTTCGATAAAATATCTCGCACGCGCCACACTTTGGTGCTTTGTACATCCGGACAAGGGTATCCCCCAATCTACATAATATCATCAGTGTTGCCAAAAAATTTATTTGCAAAGCGATTACCTATTAGATTAGACGTGTGTAACCCGTCATATAATAAATTACATAGTCATAAAACTACAAGTTCCAGCAACTCCCTGCGATGTTGACGTCCATCAGTCATAACAATTCGTCAAACTATTCATGAAGCGGATAAACGCAGTTACATAATTGACTCTTAATTATTTATTAGTAACATTAGCGGTTGCCTTGAGGCTAATTGCAAATGTGTGACGTAAACGATGGCAATATGGGATCGGTTTGACGAATTTCTTCGTGGGCTATATTAGATCAACCATCTTACAATCCTTTTTCATCAATGTCGTTCACACTTCGTTTACTGTCAAGGAGCTGGAAATGAGTTGAGGAGATTGTGGGTTTGTGTATCAGTTGAGGAGATTGTGGGTTTGTGTATCGATAATAAATTTTGAGTATGACGTGATCGATCTCGACGAAAAGTATTGTGCAGGTTTAAATATAGCAGAAGTCGTTGACCATCTGGTTCCATATTTATTTGATTAGCGGTTGGGATGACCAGAAATAATATCGGTTTAGACATGTTGTTGTCATAACCATTAGTTGCTAAATACGTCAGTAACGCACTAATAAAACGACAAGGACATTGTGGGGAGATCTAAATTACAATCTATTTTAAAAATTACACATTTACAATGTGAGGCAATACAAAGTTTATATCTGTGGACGAAAGGATAAGCATCTATATTTTCTCTTTCTCTTTGGTTAGATTTAGTGAATTATAATGTCCCTGTAAAAGCAATTTCACTTTACTTTTAAGATCTTTCTGCGTTTTAAATCAATTCTAACAGTTTTCAGTGTCTTCCAAACTTTCAAGTTCTGAGGCGTTGATTTTACAGGTTTTGACTTTCTCAGGCTCTAATAATTTCAGGTTTTCAATTTCACAGCTCCAGTATTGAAATAAAAAAAAACTAAAAGAACTAGTTCAACAACTCAAATAAAAATGAAATGTTTTTCTCTTTCACCTCCTACAAACTCATAATACATCAAGAAAAGAAAAAGGGGAAGAACAACTAAGATACAGAATTTAAGGACCTGGAAAATTAAAAACTTTAATTGTTAAAATTAATTAAATTAATTAAAATCTGAGAAGTTCAAAACACAAAGAATCTGGAAATTGGAGATAAGACACCAGAATTTGCTTTTTAAAAAAAAAGAGAACCGACTTCAAATAGTGAAAAATAATTGAATACATGTATTATTACATGTACTACCCAATGATCTGTCTGAAATCGGTGCCAAGCCAAATAGGTTACAAATTTGTAACATATTGTAATTATACAAAAATATCAACAACGTTATAACGCATACAAAATTCGATATCATTCGAGACGACCGTCAACAAAGTCTGCCGTTTGGGATGTTTTGCTCAGCACGAGCCCCCCACCCACGCTTACGCATTCCGGTGCGTTCGCCGGGAGACCTTCGATGTGGCTGGAGCAGGCAGCCTATCTATCTACTACCTATTTGGCTTAGCACCGACTTCAGACAGATCATTGGGTAGTACATGTAATAATACATGTATTCAATTATTTTTCACTTTTTGAAGTCGGTTCTTTTTTTTTAAAAGCAAATTTTTTTACAATTTTAAGTGATAAGTTAGTGATACCTAGTAAAGACGCTTCTCCAATATTGAGGTCCTCAATAAAGTTGACGAAGAAATCGGTATGAACATAATTATATACATAAAATGAAGAAAAAATATGGGGATTTTTCTCGATTTCCATGGGATTCCCTGATCAGATCCTGATTTTTTGACAATGGAACCACGTCAAGAGTATACCCTTTCAAATAAAAGAAGAATTTTGTAAATCGCTCCACAACTGACAAAGAAATCGGTGAACATACATACATGATAAGCCAATCGGTTAAAAAGGGAGCGAGAATTTGAGGATTTTTCTCGATTTCCATGAGATTCCCTAATCAGATCCTGGATTTTTTAACAGTGTAACCACCTCTACAGTATGCCCTTTCAAATAAAAGAAGAATTTGGAAATCGGTCCACAATTGACGAAGAAATCGGTGAACATACATGATAAGTCTGTTAAAGAGGGAGCGAAAATTTGAGGATTTTTCTTGATTTCCATGGGATTCCCTGATCAGATCCTGATTTTTTAACAATGTAACCACCTTTAGTGTATACTCTTTCAAATAAAAGAAGAATTTTGTAAATTGGTCCACAATTGACGAAGAAATCGGTGTACATACATGAAGTCGGTTAATATAAGGGAGCGAAAATTTGACGATTTTTCTCGATTTCCATGGGATTCCCTGATCAGATCCTGATTTTTTAACAATGTAACCATCTTTAGAGTATACCCTTTCAAATAAAAGAAGAATTTTGTAAATCGGTCCACAATTGACGAAGAAATCGGTGAACATACATGAAGTCGGTTAATTAAAGGGAGCGAAAATTTGAGGATTTTTCTCGATTTCCATGAGATCCCCTCATCAGATCCTGAAATGGTGACAATGGGACCAATCTGTAAGTATACTCTTTCAAATAAAAGAAGAATTTTACAAATCGGTTTATAAATGACGGAGTTCTGCGGTAACAAACATTAAAAAGAATATATACAACCGAATTGATAACCTCCTCCTTTTTTGAAGTCGGTTAAAAATAAGAAATAAATAAAACACAAAGGACCATGATAAAATATGAGGAATATTTTGGGGAATAAAAATAAAGTAGTAACGCTGTATAGAAAATAAAGAACTTACAATTGTCAATATATAAAAATACGACGGTGAAAGAAGAATGAAACACAAAATGCAATAAATAAATAAATCAAACAAAATGAAGAAGAAAAGGTTGAAGAATCAAAATGAAAAATGAAGGGCCAAGAATACGATTAATAATGATGAGGAATGTGTGGTATAATATCACAGATATATGGTAAAGATAAAAGAGAAAGTTTAAAACACAACTAAGTCAGACGTGAAGTGCCAAAACAAGAGAGGAAGGAGTAAAAATAAAAGTAATGGTTTGATATACATAATAAGTGCTGAAAGATGATAAGATGTAAGAAAAGAAAAAGACGAATATTAAAGATGGCCCACGAAGTGAAATAGATAAAAGCAAACATTAAAAACGGAAAATTTAAAAAGGAAAGATTGTCATGCAGAACAAAATTTGAAGTAATAACTACTAGCTGAAGACTAGAGGATAAACTAATAAAGACTAGAAGTGATGAAGGATGAACCACAGAGAATTAGGAAAAAAAGAATCAGATACAAGAAACTAAGAATGAAGGAGGTTAAATATAAGAATGACACACGAAACTAATAACGCCGAAAAGTGATTTGGTAAAGGAACAAAAAAAAAAGAATTTTGTTTTAAATTAATTAGGGGAGCCAATATTCTGAGATGTTTGTTTTTGCATGTAAAATTGCTGTCTCAGAATAAAAATTAAAAACAAAAACAACAAGAGTGAAAGATGTAACATGAAATTGATATGAGTTAAATAAAAATAAAGACAAAAAAGAATGCCAAAGGTATATAGTCCAGGCAATGGGATAAATTGGCAATGTTTTTGATCGCACAAGGTCGGACAGAAATGAAATTTGGTGGTATGGTACACATAGGTCTCCTGATAGTACACCTGAGTTTGCGACCTCGGTGGCTTGCCGCTCGAGGGGTGGGGGGTGAAGACTCTGCACCGCGACGCTCTTCGGAAAATAGCGCCGTTGTTGTAAGTGCTATCGAATAAAATTTCAAATAAAATATGTAGAGAACAAAATTGTGCATAATTTTGGTTCTATTCATTTTTTATTTGCGACCAACAGTTTCCGTTTTACGGGGCGCCAAATTTAGGGGTTGATTTGCAAATTCCAACAAAATCAAGTTTTCAGCGTGGATTACAACGAAGATTGACTTCAAATAATTCTGCAATATTTTTTTTCTGAAAGAGCAATGTTTCCCGAGTTTGTGGATGTCCCATTTTATGGATTGGGTTGTATATTACGAAAGATATGATTTTTTAAGTGTGCCTCTCCCTACTCCAAAATAGGTTGAAAAATTCTTACGTTTATCGCTTAAACTCTAAAACTATGTGTCCTACGTAAACAATCATTAGAACAAAAATGAAAGCTGATCAAACTTACTATAAAAAGGTACGAGATTGAATCGTTCTCGAGATATGTGCCGATGAAAATCTAGTCCCAGCACGCACCAAAATAAAAATCCGAAGAGTTTCCACTCCCCCGGGGGAAGCTTCATCCCGAACGTGACGTCATGAAGCCTTTCTGCCTTTTTCTCGTAAACGGTAACTCCGATGAGAAAAGGTTTTAGGACCTATGTTCTCCATTAAATTCTGCATAAAAATGCTCTTATGAAGTTTTTGCCTATCTCCCACCCACCGCTCATCAATGACGTTGGAAAATGAGTTTAGTATTCAGCGTGAAGGCAATCCCCGTGTTTTGCGGCGGTTATCTCGAGAGCCACTATGGGAACAAAAAATTTATAGATACAGAACTGTAAAGCAGTTTTTTCTGTACAACGTCCATATTAAATAAATTGTTATTGGTCAAAAAACGGGGTAGGACTAATTTTTGCCGATGGGCTAAAAACAATACTCATTTTCCAATGTCATTGATGAGCGTTGGGTGGGAGATAGGCAAAAACTTCATAAGAGCATTTTTATGCAGAATTTAATGGAGAATATAGGTCACGTTCGGAAGCGGTTTTTTGGACAAAAGGTTGTTTGGGTGCCTGCTGGGAGTTCATAACCAAAATTTCAAAACTTTATAAATTACATCTTCTAAAAAGTCTATAGTCTAGGCAATGGGTACAAAAAATGGGGTTTTATTCGCAAAAGGTTGGACAGAAATGAAATTTGGTGAGATGGTAAACATCCACAGATTCGGAAAGCATTGCTCTTTCAGAAAAAAAATATTGCAGAATTATTTGAATTCGATCTTCGTTGTAGTCCGCGCTAAAAATTTGATTTTCCTGGAATTTGCAAATCAACCCCCAAATTTGGCGCCCCATAAAACGTAAAGTGTTGGTCGCAAACAAAAAATGAATACAACCAAAATTATGCACAATTTTGTTTTCTACATATTTTATTTTAACTTTTTTTCGATAGCGCTATTTTCCGAAAAGCGTCGTTGTGCAGAGTTTTTACCAAAAAACATTGAAATTAAAGATTTGATGTAAAAGAGCCTTACTTATGCAAAGTTCCTTTTTGCTCCAGTACTGTATTCAAAATTTATTTAAAAGCATTTTTTTTTTTGGTTTTGATTTGGAAGGTTTTGGTGTAATAAAATGAAATATTTTTACATGAATCTACCTTCGGAACGCTTTTCATGGAAACCCCTTGCGTTGTCCGTGTTCTAAGGCCTTTTTGTCGAATTTTTGCTCCCATTTTTTGACAAATAAATATATGTACTTTTTTATCGAGTTTCTGGGTCAGCTTTTATAATTGGAGAACCAGTATTTTGTTTTGGAGTTTTAGGCACGGAAATCATCTTTCACCCTTTCACTACTATAATATTATAATGCACACAATTTGTGAGTGCGAGGACATGAGAGCGAGATTTGCTGGCAGAACTGGGTTCTATTTCTAGAACACTCAACTCCTTTGTTGGTGGGTATTTCCCAAGGATTTCCCATGATGTGGGGATCGGCAACCCTTTTCGCCTCGATGACAGCTTGCCTTCTTTTAATATTTTGTTTTATTTTAGTGGTTAACAACTTGTATTGTAATTTTGCGATCGCATTTTGCGATCGCGAGCGTATATGTCAATAATTTCTTGTTTATTTTGATGCCCACAATCAATATTCCTTCTGTCGCGGAAAATACTGTAAAGGGTTATATAACATTTGCATAATCCGGTTGCAACCGAAGATACTTCAGACATCTTTATATTCCAATCGCGTTTTCAACTAATCGTCTTGTTTTCTTATGTGCTGTATTAAAGATAGCAATTGTGGGATCATCATTTAGTTTGATTGGCGTTATAAGACATTCCAGTCTCACGTGGAATAACTACATTTAGGTTGGAGCGGTAACCTCTTCGATTGTAAAAGGACATCTTGTACATTTCCTGGTCAACTGACAACAAAAGATTTAAAATTTTGTTTGAAAAAAATCACCATTAAATGGTTGGTTTCCATTACCAATGAATTTAGTCCAGAACTGAACCATTATTTTGGACATTTCTTCTTGTAGATTGTAACCATATCTTCAACTGAATGATTTCTGCTTTCCATAGTTTTAAACTTTTTCAGTTCTTTAATTTTTCCAGTTTCCTTTTTCAATGTTCAATTTCTGAGTACATACATATTTCAATGTTTCAGTTTTTTCGTGTTTCAGTAATTCTGTCTTTCGGTTTTCAGTTTTTCAGTTCCTGAGTTTTTCAATTTTTTAGTTTTATAGTTCTATACTCTTCCAGTTCTTTAGTACACTCGGTTCTTCAATTAATCTTTTTCAATATTATAACTGAGTACATATTTCAATTTTTTCGTTCTATAGTTTTTTAGTTTTTCAGTTTTTAGGTTTTACTGTTTTCTAGTTTCTCAAAAATAATGCTGACTTATTCTCCAGTTCCTATTGTTTTAATCGATCGTTCTTCAGTTATTCACTCTTCAGTTTTTCAGTTGTCCCATAGTTATTTTTCAGTTCTCCAACCTTCTATGTTCTTCCATTTCTCAGTTCCAAATTGTTCTCATTTCTTCGCTTTTTAGTTTCTTGAATTTTATATTTTTTAGTTCTTCAGTCATTCGGTTTTTTAGTTTGTCAGTTCTTCAGTGCTCCAGTTTTTACAGTTCTTTACTTTCTCAGTTTTTCAGTACTTGGGCTTTTCAGTTCGTCAGTTCTCAGTTCCTGAGTTTTTAATTTTTTTAGTTTAGTACCTTCGGTTTTTCAATTAATGTTTTTCAATATTATAATTCTCAATTTTTGACTATTTCAATTTTTTCGTTCTAGTTTTTAGTTTTTTAGTTTTTCGGGTTATCGGTTTTTAGTTCCTGTTTTTCAGTTGTAAGTCCTTGTAAAGGTGCAGATGTAAAGGTACGTATCCACCAAAGGAACACAGAGCAACTTTCGTGTTTCCATTCCATGTTTTTTTAAATGTTGCTGTGAGTTCCAGTGTGTTGCTCTTTGTTCCCGGAACATAAACTAAAACTTACTCTAAGTTGGGTGTAAATTTGAACAATCTGCAACAAACGTGTTTCGGAAACATTTTGTTGCTCCAGTGGAGATACTTGGTAACCTAATTTCAGTCACCTTTCTTAATTTTTGGGTCAATTTTGAGGGTATAAACCATTCCAGGGCAATAGATCGTTTTTCTTCAAAATATTTAGAAGCTGCATTCCCCCGTGTTCTCTCTTTGTTCCTATAGTTTTTGGTCGTACCCAAAATTTATGTTTCCGCCTTCTCTTTTTTTTTTGATAAAATAATGCTGCAAGGGCTACCTCACTTCATCGCATACTATCTTGATTCGATTTGTGTTGCTTAACTGTAGTTACTTTAGTAGAGACAGTTCGACAAAGAATATATTATGTTGCTTTGGTAGATATGAGTTGATAGAGGTTCCCAAATTTTGGAACAAAGTGCAACATATAGCAACAAAAAGTTCCTCAGTGTTCCTTTGGTAGAAAAGAAAGCCCTAGAGAAAGAGGTTTGACGGAGTTTTGACAGTAGTTTGCACACAATTTATACCTTTAATATTGATGTATTAAATTGTACCTGTTAAATATATGTAAGGCTGTTACATCACGAATGAACGTCGTTGATGAGCTAGTTGTCAACCGCATGCGCTCGTGAGGCACGAGCCTGCGAGATAAAAAAATTCAATTGATCACTGCGTATAAAGCTATAAAGCAGATGAACAAAGAACAGATCTTCCTTAAATGGATATCATAAAAGGAGAAGAGACGTATTTGTCAGAATTTTTCTAAACATAAAGGAATACTCTGCAAGATATGCAAATGCTTCGCCTCAAAACTTAAAAGATTAAATTTGCCAGTAAAACTGTCCTTTGGCATGATATCGGCAATAAAGCCATCTGGCATCAACGTGGAAAAAGCGCTTCTATCAGCTCTCCACATTTGATTTAAAATTTCCGTAGTAAATTTTCAGTCCATGCAAGCATGCGTTGCGCTCGTCTTTGATCGCAGAAATTCGCCTGAAAGCATGTACATGACTAGGATGCGAGTACATGCGATGAAAAATCGAGAAAAACAAACCGAATTCGCATTCTCTTTGTCGGTGAGTTCATGTAAAACATGCTTTGCGTTCGCAAGAATTAAGCGCCTATTCTCCTAAAAACGTGATCCAACTGTTAAGACGCCAGTCGCCACATGTTCACCGCGTTCATGTTTTATACGGAATGAATTTCAACGGTGATTGGACAATTTAAAACACATGTCGGAATTAGCACGAGCTTCACGTCGGGAAGCAGGAAGAGAAGTGTTTATGACTTAATAAAATCAGTCGAGCTGAAATCTTTATAGGCGCGTCATCAGCGGGACCTTTTCAGAAGTTGCTGAAACTCGGCGGGGATGTGCTTGCCGCAGTTGTTAAAGTAATTGACCGGAAATTCTGAAATTTGTGGAAGCTCGTTTTGTGCATTAAATGAATCGTTTGATAAGCTGTTGCAGGTTCAATTGGGGTATTCTTTTCATGAAATGCCAAATCTTGAATTATTGTCTTGGGTGTAATGATGTAATAAAGGCAAGAACATCCAATCTTTTTACATATTACAGTTTACAGTCTAGCAAGTTCAAGCATCCAATATAAGTTTCGTAATTTTACCATTCTCGTTTATCGCACCGTTAAGCCGTCACTAGCTTCTCTTTTTGATTTATTTTATTGATGATAATATTTTGCAAATAGCGGTACTTCATACTTGCATTCCCGAGGCCATCATGCTTCACTGAGACAAAGGACGTTACATTGTTCATACAAATTATTTTTATTATTCAATAATGTGTCGGGACCACAATATATTAGGTTTTTAATGCGGTGCTACAGGTCTTCTTTATGCTGAGAGGTCAAAGCAAATCATTTTTAATTAGCGTGCTGTCGATTTTATGGATTTACTTATTTAAGGAGGTTGGTTTATTTGCGCATCTTCAGCCAAACTTGGGGCTTCCATTTAACCATATGGTGGATTTAATTTTTACACCTGGAGAAATGGAGTAGGCATCTTAACTGTAATGTGACTCCAATTTAAGTGGCATCCTAGCAAATTCCTTATAAATAGATATACCTGCGTAAATAACAACAGCTGCTGGGGTTTTTACACAAACTGTGTAACCAAGCTCTTTAGAAGAAGAAAACCGTTCACTTATCGAAAATTAAATTTATATTTATAGATTTTTAAATTCGAAAGTCGCAAATTCGTTATTATTTAGTGCTCCAATGGAATCAAAATATGTATTACATAATATAGACATAATGTTTTAACATTTTTGTGCTCATTATGCACAAATCACAACGAAAGAAATCCGAGATATTGCCATAAATAACGCATTTTTTTAAGCGAATGATATTTTTATCAGAAAAAGTGGCACTGATAAGAGCAGAAATAAATAGATAAAAAATTATCGTTTCATTATCATTATCATCATTTCAAACATTTTTGAACAATTGATTTATTCCCACAATCTAAATATTTAATGGGCTGGCTGATATCATTGTGGTAATACAAATATAGTTTTTGATGAAAGAATTCATGACGATTCTCGCTGGGTTTTAAAGACATCACTAACCTAACAGTATTATATCTAACTAAACTATCATACTCCACATCAAAACTGATATAAGATCATAGGTCATTTTATTTAAAAATCCTGACTAACTTTGATGACAAACTTGTTAGGATGTATCAAGAATCAATCATTGAAATAATACTTTAAGTTAAATATGCAACATAATAATAATTATTTCACGCACTGATTTTGTTATCAGTGCATTGTCAATAATATAAGCCATGATAATACCTGTTTATTCACATTTTCTAAGAACCCTGTTTCTTAACCGGAGACAACATAATATTATAACGCAATAGAATTTGTAAATAACCAATCATCACTGAGAACCTAGTCACCAGTAGCATGCCCAAATCTCTTGAAAACAGAAAGACATTGACCAACATGTTTCAGGAGGCTGTTCAGAGGTACACCGACACGAGTTGGCACATACATCGACAAAGCAAGAAAAAACCGACCAGTTTATCGACAAATTCTCCTTCCAATGACGATGCCGAAACTAAAATCGAAATTGTTAAAGTGTCTTCTAACGGCGTTGCTGCCGTTCCATCCAAAAACGACAAAATCGAACCGCATCAAGTAGAGTTTGAAACGAGCGACGGTCAATACGAACCGCTGAAAAGCCAAGTTGAAGTTGTTTTGGTAAGGAAAACGTGTGATTGTCACTAACAACGGTGATGACTAACTAGCATTCGGAATGATCCATCACTTTAATTTCCATTTGTAATAACTGCACGTTTAGTTTAGAAGCCAGTACACTGTCTGTATGAGGTCACACTGTTTTTTCACTTTTCATGCCATATGGTAGTGGTGTTTTTTCTACGGCACAATACTTGGAATGCGAGGGAAAACCAGGTTATGCAGTATTTGCAAGTATAAAGAAGTGCCTCTTTAATGTATCAAGAAGAGGAATATTTAAGAAAAGAAGAAAACTGTATTACCTTATTCTTGTTTCCTCTTTCGAACCAAGTACATGATGATGTTGAATTGGAGTCTCAATTCATCTGTTTATCTATGTACTTTCGGCCAACAAACCAAATAGACGGAGTAAAAATTCTTAAGTACTAATTTGTTAAACTTTGTGGTTTGAAAAGAACCAAGCTGTTTAGCATTTCATTTAAAAGTTTTTTGGAGATTCCATTTTCAATATTCCAAGATTCAAAATGTGTGTTCTGTTTTTAAATTATTCACTTCGGAAACTTCTTATATAAAAATCTTTCAAGTCTTATTTGCAGTTTTTGGAATCTGGGAATCTGAATTCCAAACTTTCAAGATCTATTACATCCCAAATATGAAATTTTCTTAACGTTTAGGAATTATGAAACACCTTGGAATTTATAATTTTAAAGGCCCTTTAAGAAAATTGAACAGTTTCGAGGTTCAGATTGTAAATTTTACCCTGCCAAGGTCTTAATTGTTTAAGACAAACAACCTGATTTCATGTTGAGTTGCGACGGGTCTTAAACGTCGGATGCTATAACGCTCAATATCATGTGAAATGAAACATGAAATTGATCCTTACTGCCTGGTTTTTAGATAAGATGTAAAGGCCCGTCGCAACTCAAGATGAAATCAGGATGTGAGTCTTTCAAGAATTGAGTCTGAACTTTGGAGGATTGATCCACAGATTTCAGAATTTCAAGATTAAAAAATTCTATATTGAAAACTATGATTTCATGTTTTTTTTTGACTACATATAAGATGTAACAATTTTCACTGTTATCTTCTCTTAATTTCTCTTCATTTTCGACGAACAAAAGAAACCCTTGTCCAAACAAAATTTTTAATGCCGTATTTATTTTTGGAGCACTTTTTTTGTAATATTTTATGTTTTGGACTATCTTCTGGTTAATTCCTTTTATATGTTCTCAGTTTTACGAACGAATTAAAATTATTAAATGTTTAACTCCAATCATATAAGATCCATTTGCTATATTACTTTGAGCTACGAGGTCTGCATAGCAAAGCCGGGTACTCGAGTCTAGTTAGATGTCACTCCAAATAAGCATCTAACAAGAAGCTGCCTTCTGGAAAGGAAAGTTGGAATCCTAAGCGGGGCGCGCCGCTATAAGGATTTGGAGGATTAGGTTGTTACGTACCAAAAATTGGTTTGGTAACGCCCCAAATCTAGCTCTATTTAGATGGGGTATGCCTAGTTTATAACTTTTTTTGTTTCTACTTAAATGGACGCCACCAGTTTTTATCGCAGAAGAGGATGGTTACGAAATTAAACTTTAGTTGAAAAATTGGAAAACTTTAATAAAACTTGAATTTAAATCAAAATAAATTATTAATTATAAATTAAACAAATTAAATGGAATAGTCAGTCAAGTTTCATTCATCAGCAAAATTCAGTTACACAAAACAATTAAAGGAAATAAGAAGTTACTCATAAAATTAATATTTTAAATTAATTACCGAATTGAATTTAAAGGCGTCGAGTTATAGCTATAATTCGAGGTAAGTATAGTGTAAGCCACTTGGGTGTCCAACAACGACGATTCGACGATTTCATTAGTTTTATGTTACATGATAGAGACGATAGAGTTGAACTAAGTTGTGACTTTAAATTATGAATTTAAATGATTATTATTTTAAATTATTGCTAAAAAACGACATTAGAAACGACAACAAGAAACGACGAGAAAAAAATGTCTTATCTGGCTCTGGAACTCTGGTTTGAGGTGTGTGAGGACTTCCAGGGGGATACGACGACGATTCTCTAGCCCCTGGCACCAACGAATCCTCAATCGAATCGTTCACGCTGGAACTTCCAAGGAATACCGCAATACCACCCTCGAGGGCGTAGTTCCACTTAGGTGGTGAAGATCCTAGGGTTCACCCCGAGCCAGCACGCTAATGAAGAAGATTCCCCTTTAAGTACCCCGTTTAATGAACAGAAAGGCCCTTACCTCCAATGAGGGACCTGGACGACTTCCAAAGAGAACGAAATGTGGACGCACCACGTGCACGACTTATTCGGTGGTTTTAATCCCCATAGGTCGAAAATGATTCCGTCGATTTACCAATGTTTTCAACGAGACGAGAATCGCTCATACTCCAGTAAATCTAGGTTCGATAAGCCCGTTTCCAGGAAAAAAAAATTTTCTCAACAATTCTATATATTTTTTTGGTCGCTGAATCCGAATTTGAGGTTTGCCCCCTCGCCAGAGGTGAGCTAACTTCAGGAAATGCAGGAAACTTCAAAAATTTCGGACTATTTCCAGTTGTTTGCTTATAACTCGAAAACGAGGCGTTCTAGCTAAAAATTAATTATACAAAATTAAAGTAGATAAAATTTCTTACCAGAATATGGTATTAGATTTGTTTCTCTCTCTAACGGGACGGCCGCTAGAGCGTTCTGAATATAGACCACTTTTTCGTTTTGTCAGTTAGTCGACGAAAGGAAACTTTCCTTCAGTTGAATATTTACGTGAATGTTTGAGCTTTATGTGCATAACATGTCTCGAAAATGCTTCATTTGTGAAGGATCCTTGTTAGATGGATCAGAGAGGACTGTATTAAACAAAAGGCGTTGCAGTCTTTCATTGAGGTTAGTAAAAGAGGTAACGATGGAAACCAAGTTTTATTCAAATGGAGCACAGAACTTGAGGTCCACGAAAAATGTAGAAAGCAGTACACCAAACAAAAGGCGATTGCTGCTTATATTAAGAGGAGTAAAGAGGATGGTACTGCGCCTTTATTACGTTCAGAACGCATTGCTTTTTGTGTGGTGAGGAAGTTCCCCTAGATATGGAACCAAACAAATGCAAAAGCCAGCAAAGAAACGTAATCCTATTTTCCACATTTTCCACAAAGAGCGAAAAAGTGATCTATATTCAGAGCGCTCTAGCGGCCGTCCCATTACCGATAGAAACAAACATAATACCACATTCTTGTAGGAAATTTTGTCTACTTTAATTTTGTTTATAGTGGTATTTTCGTAGAAACGCCTCGTTTTCGAGTTATAAACAAAAAACTGGAAATAGTCCTTTTTGAAGTTTCTTGCATCTCCTGAAGTTAGCTCACCTCTGGCGAGGGGGCAAACCTCAAATTCGGATTCAGCGACCCAAAAAACGTATAGAACCATTGAGAAAAAAACTTCCGGAATTTTTTCCTGGGAAAAAAACTAGATTTACTGGACTATCACTTCGATGAAACGGATGAGTTAATCCCTTGCGGATAATTCAAATTTAATTGCATCTACCACCACGTTTCATCAACCACCGAATAATAATGTCTCTTTTGACAGAAAACGCCGGCCGGAAGAAGGCCTCTAACAAAGTATGCGCACAAGCGACGCGGTGACGATTGACGTACCGCTGCTTGACAGGTGTGAGTTTATGTAGATGTAAACAAGAGAAGTTCTTCATTATTTCCCGACGAGACGCAAGAAAATTTAAGGTATTACCCAGTCGAGGTTCCAGTAATTTAGCCCCTTGGCGTTTTAGGCAGTGGGAGAAGTGTTGCATACTTCCAGAACGAAAGATCGAACCAGATAACACCAGCACAGCGAAGAATGAAGAAGAAAGACGATACATTGAAAGTAACATTCCGTAATGTCGAGCACAATTACGGTTTAGAGTAGAAATTAGTTCGAGCGAGAATAGAGTAAAAAGTACGAAGAAAATTTTAATTATTAGTCAAGAAAATTAGTAAAAGTCAATTAAAGCAGCTTTAAATTAAACAATGTACTTTTCGTGTTTTTTTCATAGCAAAATCTTTTAATAGAATAATTGTCAATATCAATATGTATGTCATGTTCAATTGCCAGAATAGCTAAATTTGATAGTCTCAACGTGGACACAGTCGATCTGAGATAATTTTTGATTAACTTTTCTCCCAACTGGCATTACTGATGGCAGATGTTAAAAAAATTCTCAACATTATGACAATGTTTGGTAAGCCATCTTCAAGTTTGGACTCAATAATATATTTTAATAAACCCAGAGAGCCGGACTTAATGAGCTTTTTTTTACAGTCTGGGTCTGTTACGCTATACCTACGAAAGCTCGTAGACGTACGCGCTCAAGTTGAAATTCTTCTTTATATTATTAACGTTTTGAGGAGCTTTTTGCAGCTGTTGGAATCTTTCTCGTATTTCAGCAGTTACTCTGTCTATCGAAGAAAACATTGTTCGCGTCAAGTCATCATTTTCGTACGATAAATCAACATCTTTACTTCCGTCGCCAAATATATGCTTCCTCCTAATTCGTCTTGGGGGTTCAAAAGAAAGTTCAAGCTCTTCACATAAACTTTTAGCATATATTAAAGCGTCATCCACGAATTCCTCTCGTTTTTCTTCTAATACGGTCTGTAAAGCACTTATTTTCTGAGCACATTGATGTATATTTAGTACCTCTGTTTGCAAATAATTTTGAGCATCATTGACTTCACGCAGTACCGGTTGCCAGAAGCCTAAGTAACATAAAAACGTGTTTCATTCGTTTCCGTCAGTTTTTCCAGGGCAGTTAAAGTTTCTTCGTAATGATGTCTAATGGAATTTACAGCATCACCTCTAGCGCTCCAAAGTGTGTCCTGAACCCTCTTCAAACTTTTTCCTGTGGCTACAAGAAGAACTTCCCACCGGTGCGTACCAAAGAATGTCACCAAATTTACCTTCACTGAAGCTGCATATAGGCAAACTAGGTTTAGTCAATGATTTAAGCAAGGAACAAATTCGGCATTGGGATTGATATCTTTTATCCTCTGTTGCACACCTGTGTGGCAGCATTTCGTAAGCTTGCCCTCTACAGTTCATAATGTCGAGCCCATCAGCCTTAATTTTGCTTACTATCACGTCACTTATACCTTCCGCAGTTTTGCTTTCCGCTAAAATTTCTATGCCGCCCGGGGCCATGGCCCCCTCTGCCCTCCCCACGCTACGCCACTGAATACCATCTCCCCTTTTTTGGTAAAATGCTCTAGGATGCCCCAAACAGCACTCCCTTCACAGCGATGTGATCTAAATCCAAAACAATTCATAAAACAACCGAAAAAGAAGTAACGAAATATGTAAGGTTAATAAAAAGATAAAATTATCTTCACAAGGTGCTCTCGGGGTTCACATCGATCATCCACTTCTTTCACCATTTTTCCAGTTGGCTGAGGGCTTCCTGCAGATACCGGATCGCCAAGCATGACTGTTTGGATCTGGTGCTGATCGCTGTGTCGTCTGTGTAGGTAGGGAGTGTCGTGGAGAGAGCCCTGATGGACGCCCGCTTCGATGTCGTGGGGGCGGGATGGAGCGTTCCCGATGCGGGTTCGGAAGGTTATGTTCTGGAGGAAAGAGTGGATGAGTTGGGCCATCTTTAACGGCACTCCGCACATATGGAGCTTGTGAACAAGTCCATCGTGCCAGACGGTGTCGAAGCGGCAGAGCTGGTCGGTAGTGGAGTGCTTCGGATGAAATCCCAATGGACAACTTGCATAAAATTTGGTTATAATCTTGAAAAATAGAGAAAAAAATTACAATTTTAACGGTGTTTCATTTATGATGATTGGTTGCCAAATAACTTCACAAATTAACGGTGATACAGAGCGCAGTGAGTGGGTGACGTCACGCAACAGTAACTGCCGCGCGTAGAAGAAGCATTGTGTGGTCTGTTTATGAGCGATGAAATGAAAAATTGTCAAAACAGACTTTTTGACTCTAGCATGAGTGGTAGAAGTACTTGTTTGGTTTTTGTGTGTTTTGTGTTTAAATTAATACGCTATGGCTGAAGTCGACAGTAAATAGTATATTAAGTATGGAGAACGGTAAGAGTTTGTTTTTTGCACGATTGGAGTATCTGGAATAATACTCCTAAAAACTTTTGATAATCGGCGCGAAGATTGAAGCTCAAAATATTGGGTGGCTTTTCGATGGTTTCTATAGTTTTTTCCCAAACAAGTAAAATTGTGGTTTTTGGTAGAATCGTTCATAGTTCTGTTTTCGAAGCAAAAATGAGCGATTCCGATATCGATAGTGATAATCTACCGAATGATTTTGAAGAAGCGTAACAAGAAGGATTTTCGGCAATAATCCCAGAAAAATCTAAAGTCCGATATGAACAGACATACAAGGTTTTTAAGGAATGGCGTGTAGCAAAGAAGATTGCTTTAACTGAAAAGGGCTTGTTAGCGTATTTTGTAGTAAAAAGTGGACAACTGAAGACAACGGGCAGTTTATGGGCGGAGTATTCAATGCTAAAGCGTACAATTTTTCTCTATGATACTATCTACATTTCTAAGTTTGTTACAATAATTGCTTATCTTCTAATAAAAAAAAAATGGATATAGACCGAGTTTTCACCAAAGAAGACATGGAAAAATTCTTGAATGAAGCACCAGACGAACAATTTTTAATTCAGAAGGTATGTTCAGATGATGAGCTGGCAAATTTGGATTCTAATAAAACATTATTCTTGTATATTTGTAGGTAGTAATGAAAAAAATGGGGGGTCTCGGGCACTTGTAGACGAGAGGAATTATATAATATTAGAATATGAGTGACAGAATAAGAACGTGAAGGAATGTTTATAGTAAATGTTCCAAATACAAAAACGAATATTTAGCGAACGTTCACAGTTATTGATAGAGAAAATAAAGCAGTTCAATATTTGGAAAATACATAAGACTTTGATCAAGCAACGCAAGGTCAGATCATTTATTTCTGAACTACCGAAATGGTAAATAAGTCGTAGGAAAAGGCACAATTGGAGGCTAGCCCTCAAAAATAGCAAAGTATTTAAAGTTGCAAGCAGCTGAAGCTTTTACTGGGTACTGGTTTGGACACACATCGGATACACTTTTAGTCAATAAAGGAGTTAATGTGCTGGGGCTAAAAAGACATGGCGGGTGGCGTTCGTCGACGGTGGCCGAAAGTTATGTGGAAGATTCCCTCCATCACTTCAGCGAAATACTTACCAGTGATTTCATTTTTAGAATTTTTATAAATTTACTCATTGCTTTTACAGATGCAGGACATTTTATTTAGTAAACCACACTCGTATTTTCTACCAATGTTGCACTAAAGGTTTGACAATGTGCAGCATCATAAGCTTTTGATGCAGTAATTCGAGCATAATGTAGTTCATAACACAACGGGTTTTTAGACTGCATCATCGTATGTTTTTCTACTTCCATGCAAGCTTCTTCAGACATTTGTAATCTGCAGAAATTTAAAATCAGACGCATACACGCCAGAACTACATTGTGCAGCTCGTACGGTGGAGCGCTCTTACCGTTGCGTGACGTAATTTTTTGATCGGCCAATCACACTGCGTTTTAGGTCGCGTACGAAAGCGCTGACTTGCAACGAAAGTATTTTATTTATTATTCGATTACAGATGAACATTGAACAAAAATAAATAAATTACGGCTTTCTGTTACCGGATAGCTTTATTTGGAGAAAGTTTCGAGGTAGAAAAAAAATCATGCAAGTTCCTCATTGTTCGTCTGGTAGGGTGTTGATGCTCTCCATACAGTGCGAGAATCGTGTCCGTATGATTCCTGATCGGGTGATGGTTCTGCGGGTCTTTACCGGGTTTTGGAATGAAGATGCCCGTCCATCCAGTGCGTTGACGGCCTTGTCCGTGAGTTCCTTCAGTGCCATGTTGGGGATGTTATCACAACCTGCGGTTTTTCTCGGCTTCACGTGGCGGATTTCTTCGGGTGAGGTGGGGGTTATTTCGTTTTCAGGAACTTCGTCTACAAGTTTCCGAACGTTTTCTTCCACTTTTTTTAGGTGGTCTTCGTCGGCGTTCTGGAAGTTGTTTCTACATTGCACTTACAGGCTGTCTGTGAAGGCTTCGGTTTATTGTCTTCGTCGATGATTCCAGATGGAAATGACATCGTCTGGGGACAGCGATTCTGAACTCTTAGAGGGCTGCTTTGACTTCCCATTGGAGTTTGTTTGTCGCAGTTCTGTTTCCTTGCTCGATTTTTCTCATTGATTAGATTTTTGGGAAGGCCTCTGTATGAGATCTTCGGTGGCGTCCGTAATTGCTGTGGAGATCTCGAAGGCTTCGATTGCAATGCCGCATCTGATTTCGCAGTGAACGCCGAGTTCCCTCCAAATCACTCTGCTGGGTCATTGGCCTCGATCCCGATGTGCCTGAGGACTGCGCTGGTCCGAACTGAGTTCTGCAGCCACTAATAGCTCAATTTGTTGGACGACGTTCTTGACAATTGCGATGTCGAGGATGTCGAGGACTTTTTTCTTGTAGTTCATGTTCACTCCGTGGGAGACAGTGAATTCCTCGAGCTCAATCAAGGCGATCTGGAGGGATTTCGGGATTAGGTAGCCATCAAAAACAGAAAGAAAGTTAAATTAGTAATTTATTGGGAAATTTGAGCAGGGCTTGTGTGCCAGTTCTTTCTTGTCCTTGGTTGCGAGGACGGCCGTAAGGATGTTGTTCTTGTGGGCGGAGAAGCCTGCTTTCGTCCTCGCTTCGAACTTTCAGAGTGTTGCCTTCTGGAGCGTGGTCCGGGGTTTTATAAGGTCCAGATTTCGCAACGGGTGATACCTCGATGGGGTAGTGGTACCGGGATGGGGTGATTCTGTGTGCTATTTTCGTTAGATTCTAAAATTATAAAATGTTCTATTTTGTATATTCTAGTCTGGAAATTTAAAGTTTGAAATAATATTCAAGAATTGCAAAACTAAACATTTTTTTTTATATACCAAGGTCGGAAAATTTGATACAGCAAAATTAGAAGATTCAAATACTCTGAGATTTAAGGTTCTCAAGTTTGGATTTCTAGATTCAAAGCACAGAGATTGCAAAATTTTCAAAAGACAGACTGAGACTAGTATGTATGTATAAACTTTAGAAATTTTTAAATTGTTAAAAATTGAGAAACCATAATACAAAAATATACTCCGTAGTTGCGTTTGTAGTTGGCTGTACTTTTTTTTTTCTATTTTTCATGGTAAACATGTTCCTAAGCTCCGCATTATTAAATTTATCTGTAGTAAAATACACATTACTCTCATAGTAATGATTTACGCTCGAACATCGTTGTAAGTGTATGAGAAAATAAGATAAAAGATGTAACTACGAAAATGCTCTTGTAAAATAAGATTGATGATTTCCTTCTTAGATCCTACTTACGTTATTAAAGGGGATTTCAAAAATGCGTAATAATTTATCGAACCTGGTTTGTTGTTAAAACGATATTTTAATTTCTTCAGGTCTGTTTTATTTTTGTACGAGGATGTAGTAATTACAGTCTTTACTAAGAAAAGTTTTCTCATTTTTACTACCTCGCTGCGATTAAATTAATAGGCGATCTGTTTATTATTTGAAGCTGCTTCGTCGGGCATGTTTTTTCATTCTCACCTTTAGATTTTAATTTGGAGTTGAAGATGCTGTATATTTGCACTCAATCTTTCATACCGTCATAAACTAAAACAAAAATAATCTTACCGCAGTTACCAACAATTTATTACACTTTTCCATTGTGTAATCCCCAAGCTTCCCGAAATTTAAGACATTAACGATCGGATTGAAGATTGAGGAGTGTATTTCAGGAAGCTACGTAAATAATATGTTTGCTGCCCACGCCACCATTTATCAAAAGAAATGTCGGCAAAGACTGATCCCACAGGTTTCATGTGAACGATTTTAGACGAGTGTGATAATAAGCCACGGACTGCGGTTATGGTAAAATTACCTTTCGTGACTTCTTGTTTTACAAAACAATGTTTTGAGCGTAGAAAAACTGGAACGGTGCAAATTAACCCTAATGAGCGTAAAATACTGTGTATTATCTCGACATTGATATTTATTTACTGCAAAGTTACGTGCTGGTAGGAGAATACGATATAATTATTGATGGTTGTTAAATATGGGTTTGTTTATAAGCGAGTACTTACTGTATGTACTTTGGGACTCCGTTTCTTGTAGGAAGCAAATTGAAAGCTTGAGTAAGGTGCATTGGTTATTTAAGTTTACTAGGGTGGTTCAAATTTATTTCCAATTTTCATTGGATGGTCCACAGATTTTTATGTATTAATTTTACATAATGTAGTACGTTTCATTTTTTTCTCAAGGTACACTAACCATTGACTCCTTAACAAACATTTCACTTAAACATAAATGAACAATTACATATTATATTGTTATGAGTTACAAAGTGCATCTATAAAAATGGTACCGTATGATCGAAAATAAATATCGTGGAGACAGCTGTAATTATTTTTCATCACATTCATTTTCTGCAAAAAATTGAACACACGTGTGATTTACGTAGTTAGAGAAATTCTGATCCTCCCCCCAACGATGCTGCTAACACAAAAAAAAAAATCGTAACCTTTGACCACAATTTTTCGTCCACCTCCCGTGAAAGTCGTTTATTTAAATAGCTTCGTGACGACCGCTCTTCCTCGTGCTAGCACATTATCGAGTTAAACGTATAATTTGTTTGACCTTTATTAGTAAATTGCCTGCTAACCCAATTTGAATTTACTGGTATTACTGACCTACAAGGCCGTAGGCGCGGTCCAATCCGGATATTGACTTAATACTTCCGTTATACTGAACATCTTGTTTTCGTGATAACACACCTCCATCGATGTGCTTACAAATTGCTGTTGCATAAACGTACAGGTGTTGGTAATCGTGCGTGTTATTGCATGAGCAATTTTCATATCGTTGAAAGAAAATATTGTAAATATTGTTTACAAGGCCGGTGGCGTGTTGAGGCACCTGTTTTTGACGTTTCTGATTATTTATTTTATTTATAAATTTATTTAAGTGAAGGAAAAACTTACCAGTTATAAAAAGCCTCTCTTGTGGAAATGATGGGAATCAAGAAGCTGACAGATTTGTGTCTTATGGAGCGAAGAGCATTAGTTTTTTGTGGATGAGTTAGGGTCTATGTGTAGCTTGAAATATCGGTATGTTGTGAAAAACTTCGCTGTATGGATCGAGATGTGATCTCAAGTTGCTATTTCTATAACATTAAATTATAAACCAGAAGAATGTCGATGAATCCAAGTGGAGTAAATTTAATAAAAAAATTAAATATATATATTTAAGTCGAACTCCACAAACTTATTTAATAAGCGCAAAATTACAAATTACAAACATGTTTCGGCAGAACACTACTGCCATCATCAGCCCTTAAAGAATCAATTCAAAATCAAGAACAATTCTTTAAGGGCTGATGATGGCAGTAGTGTTCTGCCGAAACATATTCTAATTGTAATTTTGCGCTTATTAAAGTTTGTGGAGTTCGACTTAATTATATTAAAATTTTAATTAAATTATAAATTACAAGATTAGTATGCAAACTTTTTTTCTATCAAATCAATGATGATTAAATAGAAACATGACTACCTATGTATATCTCTTTAGTTAAGTATATAGATAAAATTTTTAATTATTTATTCAATACCCAACTTACGCGCCATAGTACTTGGCAAATATTTTATTGTTTACTGAAAATTATTGTCATTTTATCAGATATAATTACAGTATTTACGATGAGATCATCTGATTATCGGTTAAATTTTGTCTTTAAAACCTTGAGATACAATTTCTTGATATATTGGTATTTGCATTATCTTCAGTCGTTAAAAGTTGAATTGCTGCTATGGTAATTATGGTCATAAAGTGAAAATGATGCATTTAATGGCACATTTAAACGTTCTTGTTTTTATTTTGCTCATGTACCTACGACTTGAGCGCATAGTTAGAATAAATTTGTCATCAGAAACTTTGTAGGTAAGATTCTTCAGCATTAATTAAAACACAAATGGCATACTAAATACTGGCCAAATTATGTAATTTTAAATTTTTACTGTCTTATTAAAATTTAATATATTTTTTTAACTCATAGTTTGCAGAGATATTAAGTTTGGGGTCCCAAAATGTAAACGGATTACGAAAGCGGTTAACCAGCTGTTCGCAGCCATCACTCTGATAAGTTATCGAAGTAATAAACCTTTTGGCCTGATCTCAGAGGCTTACAGTTTGGGTTTTATTTCTTGATTGAATAAAAATTAAATTTCTTCTAAATTGAATTGAAATTGTAATAAAAACTTTCATGGAATATTATAGGCATTATGCTGATTTTGAATGCAGGTGTAGAAGCCCATTTTCAGTGGCGTTATTCAAAAATCAGAAAGTCCTAAAATTGTAAACCTTGCATATTTGTCAACCTTCCAAACGGTTGAGTTTTTCAAACGCATTTTTTTTTTCCTAACAACGGCCTTTGTTGTACCAATGAAAAACGTCGTAGTCATGTCGCATTGTTTCTTCAAAAGCCATTGTTACAATGAAAGTGCTTGAACAAATAACAGTGTAAGCTTCAGGCGTTTGCACTTTGCAGGATTTTGCAATTCCAACATGTCTTTACAAAACTGAAATTATTAAAGGAAGACACATGAAAAGAAACAACTGTCGAAACACAGAGACAGCGAATTAGCATTTAAAATTAGAGGCGCTAATACCAGAATTAGAATCCCTAAAAGGTCTATAATTTAATTGAAGTCTTAATGAAACACTGATGTCAACACTTTCACCAAAGCTGTGCCATAAAATATACGGGGTCCAATTAATTAATAGTAAATAAATTTGAAAGATGAGAGCATAATGGTACGTCATTTTATAGAAACCACTTTTTAATAGTGACGTCCGTATTATATCAACGTGTCTGGAATATAAATTGTTAATTATGAAGAGAAAAAGCTATTGGTGCCTATTTTTTAATAAGAAGAGTGTGGTGAATTCAAATTGAATAAATCCTGATCGATCTTGGCTTAATTCCACTTTAACACGATACATAAATTACCGCCTATATCACTATTTTATTATTCACGTTCATAAGAGCTTAGTTTTTGTGCCTACGTCGGAGAAAGAACTTCTAGTCCCTAGGGCATGAAATCCTGTAGCGCTTCTTTAACGAGCAAGATGGAAACAAAAATACCTACCTTAAAGTTTGTCACATTTCTATAGTTCAATACATTCTTCGCAGACCATCAGATTGTTCATCGCTTTGTTTCTACTCCCTTTAAATATTGTTAATAAATTGTCTTGCATTCTTGTCCTTGTCCTTGTAGATTTTTAATTGCACTTCCACTCGCAACATTCGTTGAGAATATATGTTAAAATAAATCTGTTTTTTTTTTCTGACGCACCTAAACAAGGGTGCAAACAAGCATGTAGCATATTTTTATAACCCCTTCCGAAACCCCTTAGGTATTTCGTGGTCGTCTGCAGATGCATCTAGCCATCCCGAAACTCACAACTTCCTCCTCTCTCCATCTGGTTTCCTGAAGGGTTGGGGCGCCAGCTCAGTCTCAGCTCCTATCAGGCATCTGCATGGGTGTTCTCGTGTTAAAAACATGTGTAGGAGCTTCAGATGTACTGTACGTGTGCCGAATTGCTTCCCTTTCTCGTGTCGTCGGTTGAGCACGTGTTTTCTTACTCTTTCATTGCACACCTTGACTGATTCTTGGCTCGGGGGCGGTTGCGGTTGATGAAGGTCAAAATGATTTATTTAGTAACTGTATGCACACACGGGTGACTTGAGAGTAGGTAAATGAGGTAGAATACGGTAAGAATCAGGGCCGTACTGACCTAGTTTTGGGCATAAATCGATGTCTAATTCTATGATTTACAACTTCAACCCAATGCATAATTTCTGTTCGCAGAGATCTTTTATTCCAAATCAACAACAGGAGACAAAAAAGTATTCGTAAGCGTTAGGGAGTTAAGAATTTCTGTTATATAGGTGCATTGTGCTTATTTTGTAATTTCTAATATGAATCTGACATTAGTACTAACTAAAATCGTCTGCACAAGCAAGTTTGTGTATTCCTCTATGCTGCCATATACTATTAGATGTACCTTACATGCCCGTGATTATGCCATATTGTTTTACTCTCTTCTATTGTCAAAATACAGTTTGTGTTTTCCTTTACTTTTCATTGTGGTCAGCCCCTTTAATTTTTCTGTCTTGTTTTCCAAGCCACCTCATGTAATTGGTATCGTCGTTTCTTTTAATTGTCTTATTAGATATTTGTCTATACTTTTTGCATTATTTTTCTTTCTAGAACAATTTGACTTCTTGTTTTTCCTTGTTTCAGTGCTGTTTTCTAATTTATTTAGATTAAATTCTTGTAACTCGGTTGATTATGAATAAAATAATATACAAACCTCTCTACTAAAAGATTCATTCTTGCGTCTAAAGAAATAGTTCACCTCGGCCTTTTTCCTTCGATACACTTTCCACTTCGGTATACATACTGTTTTATCTGCATCTGACCAAGAATAGGATTTTTCCCCTTTTGGTCTACAGTGTCCCACATAAATGAAATCAGTTACTTTAATCTACATATCTAAATACAAACAGACAAATCAGTATAAAATTTTCGTAGATTGTCATGCCATGTTTCCGAAAGCCTAGTAGATAAATTTAATCCTCGTCTCATTCCAGTGATGCGCTAATAGTGATCAGACAGTAAGCTTGAAGAACATTTTGGAGTATTTTCTAAATTGAATGAAGTTTTACATTGAAATGGTCGTATCATTAATCCTATATCTTAGATAAGACTTTACTACAAGTTTCCTGCTTTCTTAATGACTAATGTAGAAGTTGGAACACGTATAAATCATTAGCGAGAAATCAGTTTTTAATAAAATTACACTATCTCTATCTGCTTGCAGTTCGCACAAGACTTTGAGTGACGTGTTGACAGATCTTAATAATAGTTTCGCGATTTAATATCTAGAAGATATCTTTATTTTCTCATCAAGTTCGGGACGAAACTTTCGACTACATTTTGTCTTGAACTCAAAACCACACCATTTTCTTGTGAAACACAGCTCTCCGCAAAAACGTGTCATAACTGTTGCCGCCACCAGTTGCACCCGACCTGCGCAAATACTTCCTTATCAAATGGTCAGTTCTGGTTAGCCGGAGTCCGTTTGAAACGGTGTGAAATTTTAGGCACACCCAGAACCGAAGCTTTTACGAACGCCGGCTCCCCCTGAACCGGTCCTGCAATTAGCGTTGTCTTGGCACCAAGCGTTTGATCGTTGCCGTTCCAGCCTTGCAAAGGCTAAGAACAGCAACTGGAGTCAGTGACTCGACGGTAGGCATCTGCGAGACTTCGGCGCGGTTTCCGCCACATCCGACGTCCTAGAGCGTCGGGACGCTCAGTGGCGGCGTCGATACACCGTGAAACGGGCGTCATTTCCGTTGTTCGCTCTCACTTTTCTTCGAGTGCTGTGTGTTTCCGGCTCGGGACTCCGACGGATATTGTGTACATTTTCTTCGGAACGACTGGTAAAGTTTATGTTTATTGAGGATAATTTGGGTAGTTAACTTACGTGTAAACAGTGATGTTTGTGGTGCTCACTTCACCTAAATTGGGCGTCTGGTGTTGGGTAATTACCGACCACTGAAAAAGAAATGTGTACAGTGGAAATACCGAGCGTTTCGTTCACAAATAGACGTAAGTTAATTGCTTAATCCATAAATAAAGGCAATTTAACGAATCGATAATATGTATTAATTTATTACATCTATGACAAGTTGCAGTTTTATTTCCAGTCTTCGATTTAAAGCTTTTGACTTTGCTTCGAAATTTTTGGTGTTCTAATCGTCGATTAGTGATTGGTGTTTTAATTAATTTCTGGAGTAATTACCACATTATTGTGGCTCATATTGAAATCCCTACAGTGTACATGAAAGTTAACGACTCCTTCAGGCTCTTTTTGGGAGCTCATGTGATGTAATTTACAACATTGAATTTTGACACACAATTTATTGAATGAAGCATACAACGGATTTATAGCGTGTTACTGCTTTAAATTTAGTTTGGATTTAATGAACTTGTTACGAGCTTACATTTCCGTATTCAGCACACGGCCTTCGGGCCATAGGCGGTTCTTTACACTTGTCCCCCAAATATTTTTTTCTGCTCTTGGTATTAATGATTTTTAGTGGTGTTAAATCCATGTCACAAAATCGAAAACCTCTTCAATAAATGGATCTGTTAAGATAAAAACTTGTTTGTTTATCATTTTAAAACGTTTGTGGAACTTAAAATCTGCAAAAAAATTTATCGCATACATAACATTTAAGTCAGTGTTTGCAAACGAATTACCAGCATTTTTTAAAGCTTTTAGTATTTCTATACAGGTTTTTATTATATCTTGTATACTTCCTACGCTAAGACGCTTTAGAAACTGATATGATGACTATTATAAATTATAGATAACCGAAGAAAGATTTTGTATGTCCTTTGAATTCAGTCTACAACTGCATATACATTTAGTTCTTTATTAGTCAGTTTCCAAATGTTTAATTCTTTTTTTTTTAATATGTATACAGAACAGCCGATGGCCGATCTTCAAATTTACTACATTTTTCTGAAATTATTAATTCTTGAGGAACATTATTCTCCAACGGAGTAGTTGTTCCTATAAGATCCAGAGATCTTGTATAACATTACTGGATTCAGTATCTCACCGCCTTCTGCAAGAGCGTCGACAGGCGTCGGTATCCGCTGATCGTCGTTTACCTCTTGGCTTACTTTTGTTTACGGGAACATTGGCGTGAGAATGGAGTGGAGCGTTTCCTGCTCCTTCCGGCGAAAGACTTTGATGGATATTGTGTACACTTTCTTCGGAGCGACTGGTAAACTTTATGTTTATCGAGGATAATTTAGGTAGTTAAGTTACGTGTAAACAGCGATGTTTGTGGTGCTCACTTTACCTAAATTGGGCCCTCGGGTTGTCGAGCGAGAGTAATTGCCGATCAGGTGTTTGCTTATTGCAAGCACTGGAAACGGAATTGGAGTGAAAAAGCTTCTTGTTTGACGAATCTAATTACTCCGTAAGGTGTAAGACCTTCGACCTGGACCGCAAGGTTTATTCGTTTATTCATGAATTAATTTGGCAGCGTTTCAAACAGATCCCTCGAGAGAATTTTTTGGGTGAAGGTCACATTCAGGGCGGAGGGACCAGAATTTTATCGAGTTATGCCGCTTTAAATGACACATGCATTGTCGCTGTTGACACCCGCTGCATTTTATTAAATTGAATCGGGAGATTGAATTAAATCAACTATTGTTTTGTCTTGTTTTGTTTTAACGAACACATCTGCTGCTAGTCAGGGGATTTTTTGGTAATGAGCCAGCCGTTGTGTTGAATGGGTTTCAATGACTTGATAAGCCTGATAGAACAATAAAGAGGGATTAGGCTGCAAAATTGGTGTATGTGAAGAATTCTGTATAGTTTAAAAATATGCGGATAAAACAATAGAATTGGTTTGTTTTGGAAAATTGTTGTTTTATCGGCTATGAAATAATTTTTGATCTCTCGTCGTGATTGTAAAAGCATACCAATATCAGAGTAATAAACATCGAAATATAACACTTTAATCTCAAGTTAATTCAACAACCGATTGTCAAATTTTCACATCAAGTTCTTGAAAATTTTCCAAAATCTGCTGCGTACACAAATTTGGTAATAACGATGATGTCAAACACTTTGCATCCATTGACTGTTCTTTTGTCTAATTTTGCAAAGCTAAAATATAGTAGATAAGTTATTATCATCTTTCTTAAGATATATGATCTAAAAACAGAAATAATAATTTTACAGATTCCCATCTTTCACATTGAAAACCAAACATTATGAGAAATCTGATGCTGATGCAGTTTTTTTAATCCTCAGGTTTTCAGATGATTGTTAGGATCTCAACTTTTTATACTTTCAAGTGTTCTCTCCAAGTTTTTAGGTTCTCGTTCCTTAGATTTTGATAGTTATAAGTTATTTTTCTCCTCTTCAAGGACCCAGGCCTTCAGGTTGTCTTCTCAGGACCTCAGGTTTTCAGGGCATCAAATATAATTTTCGAGTGTTCAGGTTTTGTCGTTCAGATTTTCAGATTGTGATGCGTTCGTTTCTTGAATTTATATTAAATTTAGGCTTTGAGCTTTCTCTCTTCCAGATTTACTAGTCTCAGAATTTGCGTAACCAAAAACTTATTACATAATTTGGATTTCTTAAATTTTTAAATGCCGGAATAAAAATTTGAAAGGCTATTATTTTGTTATTTCACTATTATTATTATGAATGGGAGACATGAAAGTTTAAAAAGAAATACAGGGTGTTTCAAAAAACGGACAGAGCTGTTCGGTGGTTTTTATTTAATTTCTAGCTGACCCGGCGAACTTTGTACCGCCTCAGAATCAATAAATTTTGTGCCAACTTATTAGCTGAATTTAATTCATTTTTTCTATAAAAGGATAATGCACACAACGCCATCTACTGGAATTTCCGGAACCAGGATACAACGCTTGTTCATTTTTGTTTCTGTCATGTATCAAAGATGGCGTTACATACGGATTCCATACAAAATGTATGAGAAAAATTTGTTCGTTAATTTTTCTGATGTTTTAATAGTTATTTTCCCTCGAAAAAAGTCAGGCTCGAGATATCATCAAAAAATTTGTTTGTGGAGTCCACGCGCAACAGAAGTGAAACTTTGGAGTTTACTCCTTAAAAATCGATTTTATTTGTTATTGTTGCCCTGTACCAGGGGGGCTTTGTTATTGTCCTTGCCCTGTACTTATCTCCCCGCCCCCTGTAATTTTTCCGATGTTTTAATAGTAATGCTATTCATGCTATTCGGGGCGGAGTCATATTCAACAAATCTAATCATAAAAATCGGTCCAGCCGTTTTTGACTTATAAGCCAAGGGTGCCTCTGGGCCCCCATGTCCATGTTTCAATAGTTATTCTGCTATTCGGGGCAGAGACAAATCCAACAGATCAAATATCATAAAAGCCCTTCTTGAGTTATAAACCGAAAAATCAGTCCAGCCCAAGGAGCCCCCCTGAGCCCCCATATCCATGTGAAAAATAGTTTTAAACCATCCCTGTATTATGACGAACAAAACAAAAAAAAAATTCAAATCGGTAAAGCCATTTTTGAGTTTTAGCGTGACATACGAACGGCGATTCATTTTTATAACTATAAATAAGGAAGACATAGCTCTGTTCTTTTTTAAACACCTTGTATAGATATAAAATATGAATAATTTGATGCAAATATCAAGATGAAACGTCTCTTTAATCTTTGTTGTCTCTTATATTCTTTTTCGTTCGTTATTTTAGTCGCTTGTGTTTTCAGTATTTTAATATCTTTAATCTCTTCAGACTCTTGATAGTTTCCCGAGTAGTTTCCTTTTCACTGTGATGCCTCTGATCGTTTTTCTAAGCACTAGTGTCTTTAGTGTTTTTATGGTTAATTTCTTCTATCATCCCATTTTTTTTTTGTATTTTTGGTCTGTTTACTTTGTGTTGTCCTTTTTATTCTTTAGGGTTTAGCTGCTTTCTTTTTTACCTGTTGCCTGTTTTATCCCATTTGTCTATTTGTCCCTTGAGCCTTTGGTCTTTATTTTCCTAATAGCTACTACTAGTCTCTTAGGTATCTTTTTAGTTTCTGTAGTTTGTTTTGTCTTTATAGTTTATGCGTTGTGTCTTTATTATATTCAGTTACTTTAACGTTATTTAGAAACACTTATAGTCATTTTAATCTGTTATGTCTTTCATTTTCATTTGTGTCTATTTGGTTTGTGTTATTTTTTTAGTTTCACTCTCTGATTTCCTTGTTTTTTTATCTTTAGTTTCTTGGACCCCTTTGCTCTTTTTAATTTTTTAGTCTTCTTTGTCTGTTTTGTCTCCCTAGTCTGTTTGGTCACTTTACTCTTTTTAGTCTTTTTTGTTCTTTTGCTTCTTTCGTCCCATTTCCCTTTTTGCCTCTTTGGTGTCTTTTGTATCTTTGGTGTGTTCACTTTGTGTTATTTCTTAGTAGTTGTTATCTTTTTGTATCATTTGTCTTTTTAGTGTATTTTATCTCTTTAGTATTTGTTTCTTTACATTGACTAGCCTATTTTATTTATTCTGATGCTTTATTCTGCTTACTATATTTTAAGATAGATCTTGCTTTAGTGGTTTAAGTCGTTTTTAGTGTATTTTCCTTTTTCTCTTTTTGGTGTATTTTGTCCCTTTTGTCTGTTTCGTCTTTTTGATCTCTTTGGTATCGGTTGTCCAATTAGTCACTTTAGTCTCTTATATTTCTTTAATGTATTTTATCTCTTTTAGCTATATTGTTTCTTTTGTCTCTTTTTTTACCTGTTGTCTGTTTTATCCCATTTGTCTATTTGTCCGTTGAGCCTTTGGTCTTTATTTTAATAATAGTTTGACAAAAACTGATGATTTTATCACTATCAATAGTGCTCGACAAGTCAAATATAATATTCAAAGAATTACTCAGATAACATCTATTCATTGCGGAGTTATATGAAGATGAAGTTGACAATTCTTCCAAATTCCAAAATACAAATGTGAAAAACATAATTAAATGCAAAAAAGACAGAAGTCTTCAATCAGACCTATCACTTACGATGGAATTTATACAAATACATTGCAGTTTTGTTTTCTTTTTTCAACACCTATAGACGGTTGTCACATAAAAAACTGTGAAAATAAGACAGCTCACTTCTTCTTTTTTGATCTGTCTATTTTTTTTATAAATTGTTTCTTTAGTTCTCCTTTTTCTCTATAGTCTCAGGTCTCTTTTTCGTTTTGGCCTCTTTGATATGCAATATCTGTTGGCGTATGTCTTCTTGGTGTATTTAGTCCCTTTTTTGTCTCTTTTGCATTTTTGTCTCTTTACTGAAGAAGAGTGCGATAAATCTTTGAAGAAGGTCAAAAATGGAGAGGCAGTAAGAATTTTCAATACAAATAATTATGTAGACATAAAATAGACATGTTGTGGGCTTTCTAAAAAAAAACTATAATAAATAAATATAGCCACCGTATTTCCTAATTTCATTTGATTATTTTAATCTATCGATATTTCATTGATTCATTATTTTGTGTTTATGAATTTTTAAGAGTTAAAAAATCTAAGACTTCAAAAGGCCAAAAAGGGAAAAAACGGATGTGAAAACTAAAACTTTAACCATTTCTCTTTCATTTTTAACTTCTTATTTGTTCTTTCTGACCATTGTAAATATTTCTATTCTTTACTAATGAACTGCAAGATAAAGAAAACGATTAATGCATTAGACGTTTGATTACTTGTAAGACCCCATTATAATGTATTTATTACCTAAAAGGATTAATACAGGGTGTTACTGGATAGAGAAATGGTACTGCGGTACTTGTTTAACGCTGATGACACTGCTTCTATAAAGACCGGTCAAATTATTCAACCTTTTTTTGTAAACAATATCTAACCTTCTCTTCAAAGTATTTTGATCCGAATCTCTAGTCGTAGGTCATTAAAGTTTTGCATTTTAACATAACTCGAGGACATCCATTTCATGTTTACATTCTTTAGGTTAAAGAATAGTATTACATACTAATCTCTTTACCTTTCAGTTGTACATTTTCGAAATAAATGTTTTCTTTCGTATCCCGAAATAGTTGGAAATCATTTCGCCCATAAATTGTGTGTCACTTGGGAATACAGCCAATTTGTGGCTACAATATTTACATAATGGCATAAGAAACTACTACACGAAATGTAATCAATAGCTGACCCTGTGGGAGGCCACTATCGTAAATTGGCACGACGAGAAGTTATAAAATAGCGACATTTAATAATTTCTTGTCAAAGATTTTTCTGTATTAGCAGCCAGACTTAAACAACACACAAATCATACGAGCAAATTTTCGACGGACGTGTCTAGACTTTTGAACAGGTTTCGAAGCAGCCAGGTCTGCTAGACCCCGAAGGTTATTTAAAATCTACACGAAAGTAACACTTTGGAGAAATATTCGCTCATGGACCTCCACCGTTGTCACCCCACTTGTGAGGTTAACAGCATTGCTCTCTTAAATATTCCAAATAAACGAAACACGCTAAATCATCCTGTAACGATGCGTTGTGAAAGGTCCTAAAAAAGCAGAGTACTGTGTTAACGTAAAGTGACATCTCTTGTATACTTATTGTATATTCAATCGCACGGAATATTTTAAACCTTTTTTCGCCACTTCATGCGTTGAACCGAATGCAAATCCCATGCAGAGCAATTTACAAGCGCTTAAAATTCGCAAGACGTTCAATTAGGAGCAATTGAAGAGTCCTAGCACGTGCTTGAAGACTAGCATTACAATTAAACGATTTACATCTTTTAAATAGGTATGCGTGGTGACAGACGGAATCAAGACCATTGTGATAGACAATTTTAGTAGTTCTTACACAGTGATGACGAAGTGGTGCCAAGAGAAAATTGATAAAATAGGAGTGAAGCTAATCGCAAATTTTACTTGGACATATTGCGGGTAAACTTATTTCACCGATATTGGCAATACAGGTAGGATCTATCTACATTTCCAAGTATCTAACACACTTGAAGTACCCAGTTGGTTTCTTGCGCGCTGAATCAATTTATCAATCTTAAAAAGAAATTTCAACAAACTGATTTTTCCAACCTTTGCTCACAGACAGAATTATTCTAGTTCTGAGCTTTTTTCTTGTACTTTTTGAGGTGTATGTGCTGTCGCACAAAATAGAAGTGCTTTCTAACTCATTATAATGCAGTGAACATCATAGTGTTGTTTGTAAACATGATAAAATTGACTATACAACATGACACATGTCATCGGATACAAGAACATTTTTTCTAGAATTTTAATGTAAGTTCCCTGAAATACCTAACCATTGTGAATTCCTGAATCATTTTCATAATAACTGATCTCTTTGATTTTTAATAATGATGCAAAACTTTAAGCCAATAATCATCTCCTAATTTATTGCGATACATCAATTATTAATCAACACTTGATTCCAAAACTTTGATGGATATTTCCTCTACATGCTAGTATTTTTATTGCTTCCGTGTTCAGACGTCGGAAGTGGTCGATTTGTGGACGAACCGAGAACCCCCGGCGTTGAAATTATCTCATTCGAAATGCCTGTAAATACTTCTGTTATCTCCTCGGATCTAAACACCAGAAATGAATGTAACCCCTTGAATCATTTATACAATCTTCCCATTTATATCTCGTCGTGTTTATTTCCCCCTTTTTTCAGCTGGAACCGATTAAAAATCATGTAAAACAGTTTCGTTTTCGTTGTATTTATTAATTTCTGTTTGGAATCTGGTCCCAACATTTTGAGCGTCCGCCCACGCTCTTTAGCAATTTATCTCTCGCGAAAACGCTCAACACGGCATCGATTTAATTCATTTTTCAACCCAAGGCGCCACATAAATCATCCGTTTTTTCCCCGCTGAATTGATAATTTTCCGGGTATGTAGCGGTGATTCCGTAATGATCAAATGGGATGAAAATGTAAACACCATTTGTCAAATTGGGTTGGTGTGCTGGTACGAAATGGTGGTGCGTCTATAAATACAAAAATATGGAGAGAGGGTTGTGGTCGTGGAACATTAAACAGCAGCATTCCAGCAGGAGAGTGTAAACACTTAGAAGGCAAAGGAAGTTTTAAAGTGTTTAAAAGTCTGAAAGGGTTCACATTCTTCAGCTTCCACTCCTCGATTTGCGATTGGACTGGTTTAATTTACGAGTGCCAGGTAGTTGTCGGATGTAAATTTTCGTTTTTGCGGTGGGTCTATTGATGGCTGCAGTTGCGAAGTTGCAATTGAATTTCGTTGAACGAGCAGTGTAATTTAGGTACCAAATTGTTCGAATGTTTAATCAACTTGCAGAACTTTGGGGTTTACTTTTTACTACTGTTCAAATGATTTTAGAAGGCTGTTGGTGCTTAAATTAATGTCTTTAATCGGTGCTTAAATTAATTCTGATGTAAAGTCCATATTTAAATTCGTATGGAATTGGAGCAACTACCTCTCCAATACGATTAAATAAGACGTTAAAGCCTTCATAATCACTTTAATAAAGCACCGCATCCATTCAAAATCAGAGAACAATACTCCGTAATGAAATTTCCCGAAAGAATATTCTTTTATGTGGTAATTCGGAGGATCACAAAAAGACCCCGGACTCCGAAACCGGATTACGACTCTGGACAATAGCGGAGACAGCGGAACCGATTTGCTTCATGCGACAGTGTCATGTCAAATGGCTATTACGACATTTTACAAGGCTCACACCTATCCTATACTTGGAATAAAACGTAAAAATGACCATAAACTTCGACATTACTTATGCATGCGAAGCGGCGATTGCAAAATCCCAAAAAGAGCGGTGACGTAAACCCTTATTTACCATTCTAAACAACGCAGAACTGGTCGGACGAACAATATATCATCATGTTACCACTTTTACCAGTGATTCTAAATAAGCTAAGCTTTTAATCTAACAGCGGTCGATGTTGGGCCATTGTGGGCCATTTTGTAATTCCTTTAATCCTTTTGAATATGGCCCTCAATATTACAATATTTATTACGTAATAATTTTGAAAATTAATATTATTGTAATTACACGTATTATACAGGTGTCTGGAAATAACATTCCGATATTTTGTGGGGTGATTTTACATCCAAAACTATATCAAATCCTACATGTTAATATTTTGCTCAAAATGCTTCCTGTGAACTCTGGGACTTTTCGAAGAAGGTAACTGGATTTTTTTATTCGGAGGTATTTATACTTAAAAAAACTCTTCACAATTTTTCATAACTTTTTAGAATTTCTTGCAATTCCTTAGGACTGAGGGTGCTTGATTTCTAGTCCTTAGAAGTTTTCAGAATCCCTCAGGACCCTTCTGAGCTTACCGTCTTTTGTCAGGACAATTAAGAACATTTCGGTTATCTTTAGGATCCTCTTTGGCATTCTGCATGGCCTTTAGTACTTCAGGATTTTTTGAAAGGTTTGCGGACTCACGTTTGTCGAATATTCTTCAGGATGTCCCAGATCCTTAAAATTCAACTCTTTTGAATTAATTATAATTGTTCATTCACTTTTAAGCCCCGTCCAGGATTCTTTAGGATTCTTCAGTGCTCTAGAGGATTCCTCAGGATTTCTCAGTAGCGTTCAAGATCCATATAAGATCTTTAGTATTCCACACAATCTCTCAAGACTCTTTAGGAATTTTTCGGATTCCATGTAATTTTTCAGACCATTTAGCACTCTTCAGGTTTCTTCAGAATTCTCTAGGACTTATCAGGGCTTATCAGAATATTTCAGAACTTTTTACCGCTATAATGACCCTATCAGGACTCTCCCAAGATTTAGTCGGAGTTCTCAAGGCCTTTTAGATTTCAGGAAGCTTGTCCACAATTGCTTTAACTTTGTCTTTAGGATTCATCAAGGCCGAGCAAGATTTTTAGGGTCCCTAAAAATTATTGGGGATTCTTTAGGTATTTTCAAAATTTGTAGGAAATTTAGGACCTCCCAAAACCCCCGACGGTCTTTTCAGGTCCCAAGGCTTTTTTCACAGTGTCTCTCAGTATCCTCTAGGATTCCCTTGCATTAAGTACTCAGAATTATTCAGAACTCGTATTTCATTGATATCTTTATTTTATTATACTCTTTATGTTTTTCTTTGTGTTTTGTTGGTTCGTCTTTCTTATTCTTTGGTTTTTATTGGTTTCTTTTCTTATGACAGTCGGAATGATGAAACGTGACAATTGATGTGTGAAAAACGAAATCATGTGATCATGATGAAACGTTCAACAACAGACTGCGAAATCAGTGCACTGCGAACTGGATCACAATCGACCGAAGCAACCGTTCACGCTCTGAGTTGCGAATTTGCTGGTGAAAACACAGTTGTTCCACAATATACGTTTCAACTGCGCTTCCTCATAGAAACTTCATATAGCGTTCTCACTTGGCACATGTGCGAGAATTGAAATTGAATTGTTTAAATTCGAGGCGTTCGCTTTTAATAGAATAGATAAAATAACTGAAATATGTGTAAATTAAATGGGAAGGATGAAGAATAGAAAGTAAAAAGAAAATGGTCAAAAATTAAAAATAAAATAAGGATGTGAGTGAGAACCATTGTAGGAGAAGTCTAAACGACAAAGCAGGAAAAGCAATGGAGTAAGAAAGACGCGCAGTGAATGTGAAAACCAAACTTTGGACAGAACAAAAATTAAAGATTAGAGATAAGTATCGAACAAAATTTTTTGTATACGTTCAAGCAAAATGAGAAAAAAAATCTGGAATTAACATCAAATTTTGAGGTTAGGTTTGACAGCTGTCAAATTAAATACATAAGCGGATTTTGTCGATTATGTATTTTACAAGTTGAATGTCCATGATTTAGCCTAATATTTTCAGGATTTATTTACAGGATCTCTGTTCATTGCTTGTAAATAATATATCCCAAACGTTCTGTTTTACATTTTTTTAGTCTTAAGGTTCAACGTGTTTCGTATCTTAATTTATTTCAAATCAAATATTTGATTTGATTTTATCAACTTTGTACATTCAAGTGTACAAACAAATTTTACGATCGTTTTGTTAATTCTTCTCCTTTCTGTAACTATTGATTTTCTAGCTCAAACGATGAATTTCTCATGAAAATTTGACGATCACAGTTTTAAGGTGATTGATTACTGTTCCAAGTTTATTTATCAAATATTTAAAAATAGTATATTACGACCCAAGGCCAGGGCATGCAACTTTCTGTCAGCGTGTCGTATACTACTTTTCTTCAACCCCCAGCAAGCCCAAAAATCCGCTGTTCTCGGAGCGAGTGCGGCCGGGAAGACCGTACTTTCGGCTAGGGGATGAAAAAAACTGAGCACTTTTTTTAAAATCAGGTTCAAACATAACGCGGGGAATGAAGATTTAGGTGAAGGTTTAATAAATTAATTGAGGACACTTTAACAACACATATCAAATTGTATTGCAATCGTGACTTACCTGAGCAAATATATCTCAATCTTCAAGCATCTAAACTTTCTTGTTACATTTCACTCGAATTCAATAGAGAAACATTTTATATCAACTGGCTTCCCTCGGTTTTATAAATTATTGTTCCATATAGAGCGCAAGTTATACGTATTTAGGTGGCAAATAAAGTGATTTCATAAATTTATATTGCATTAGGAAATGTTTTCATACGATTTTCAATTCTAGTTTTGATCTTTTACTACCAAACCCTTCATCAAAAATTTCGTAAATCCGCCACTGATCCACGTGCTCCACCACACTTTGGCAAGGAGTTAACGCCACATTAATCTATTTATAACTATTTTTGTTTAGAAATTCGCACTGATCACATTCAGGCTAGCAGCGTTGCATGGAGCTCGAAAGCCTGGGGGTTTTATGGCGTGGCAGTAATGGATGCGGTAGGGCAATATAAAAATATTCTCATGCATGTGTGGGTTCATAAATTATCGTCGAGGATATTGCTCGCAAATCGAAGGATATCGTGTTACTTGCCGCATGTTGAGAAGCACTGCTCGCAGATACGTCAAGAGCGTACTGCCGAGTCCGAAAAATTCGCTACCAATTAGTGTTAGTGTTGGGTTTAAACTCGCGCGATTAAGATCGCTCGGCAGAGCGGAAAGTAAGAAATGGGTGAAGCTAATCGGGGATGATTCTGGGATGAGTTAGGGCTACCATTATTTTATTGTGTAAAGTAGTGTCTAGTTGCCAGTTAAGATGACGACGTATTTTAAGAGGGATTTGTTTTACACTTATTGGACGGGGGTGAGTAAACAAATAAGTTGCAAATATCGGAGTACACAATGCGGTTGCCAAAAATTAGCCCTATGTCAAAAACGGTTCTGGTTATTCTCATCTTTCTCAAAATATAATCTCAGTATTAATAGCCTATGTTTACTGTTTACATTTTGATTTGGTACAAGAAATTTTGCAGCCAATTTTATTTTTGGGCATTTATCATGCGCGTCTGCGCCATTTTTAGAATTTGGAAGATTGTTTTCGCGGATAGGTTTGAGTTCTTTTGTACCTACATTTAAAACAAGCCAAAGGACTGTCTGATCTTGTGGTGGACAGAATGATGAATATTAGCGTTTTGTAACACATACTTTTTCTTTGAAGTCTTGCTCACACAACAAGATAACATCTAAAAAGAGTGTCGAGTCCAAAATAGAAATAAATTTCTTGGCATTTTTAATAAAAATTAGAACACTCACTTCCCATGAGCGAAATACCGCTCCCTTTTACAAGAAGTGTTAATTACACTTCACACGCGCAGCACCGCCAGACGTGAAAATATTTTCGGAAAACTCGTAAACCAACTTGCGTGGAACGAGCCAAGGCTTGACAATTACCGCTCCCTCAAACCCGAGATACCTCCACCGCCTATTTAATCACCATTCAATTAAAATCAGAGGCAGTTTATAATACAATGCCATTGAAATAATTGCAATCACGCTGTGATTTAATATGACAGCGCGTCGATGAGTAATGTCAATTATTTAAATTCGCCAAGTTGGATAATTTTCGTGTCAGCGGGACGGTGCAGCGATTATTTAATGTGATAATGTTGGCGCAGTGGTTTTTCTTTGATTGCCGACATGGAATCAGCAGTTTACACGGGGCCTCTTTTGCTTATTGTTTGAAAAGTTGTGCGGTATAGAGGACGGGGAATTTTTTCATGATATAGATGAATTAGACATAGGGTTTCATGGCAATTTGAAAACTTTCAATTGTATATGCTTTTAATATTGGGAGCGCATGAACACAGTTTCTACAATGATAGGTACTCAAAATTACATTGACTATACCATTCATTACTTTATGCACCAATAGAAATACGTTATCTTTCTTGGTTACTAACCTTTGTATTCGCCTAAAATTATGAGCACATTCTGGGCTGCGCTGCGGTCAATGAAAAACTTGGCTTTAAATTCATGCTGTAGCCTAGTTGTATACAATTCGACAATCAAAAATTCTCCAAGCTCGAATTTTTGATTGTCTTATTTTTGTATGATATAATAATATGAGAATATTCGGCATCGGGTATTTTTGGTAGCAATGATGATGCGTAGTCTGTCTCCCACATCAACTTCTATGCATTTTATTTTCCTCACTCTAAATTGCAACAACAAACTGCTTGTAGACTGTAATGTTCCTTAATGTACCTTATAATGTATTATAATAATAATAAAATAAGGAATTCAGTCCAAGTCAAGAACAACAGCAGTCAAGGTGTGTCACAACTATTGTAACTGTGAAATAAACCTACCTACACTTCACAATGAATATATGTCTTATAAGACCCGGAAGGTATTAGTGCCACTCTTGTCTGCGTCTTATTATAACTATTACTAAACTAGAATAGATTTTGAAATCAATTAAATTTAGTTTTTTTCCTCTTTTGTGATCGAGAGATTTTGGTTCTTCAAGCATGCTTCACGTGGTTCCAATTCTATTTTTATAAATTATTTTTAGCGAGTTAGATTAATAATCGTGCCCTCCTTCATAACTTGCAGCTTCACTGGTAACACCGACAAAAATTTCACCTGCCCCTCTATTAATTAACACCCAAAACATACTCTCAATTCCTCCAAATGGTAAATCCGACGGAAATATCACATTGATCCAAAATACCGCTGACACATTCTGAATACGCAGCGGTTGTTATTCGTTTTACATACAGTCTCTTCGTTCTAATAAAAGTAATTTTAATGAAACTATCAACAACATTCCGTGATAATTAACTTTGTGGAAGGCCAAGGAGTCTTCGTCACGTGGCTAATAATTAGCAGCCGCGTTTTATTAATATTCACCCAAGTACCTGCTAATAACCGCAATTATGAATTCTTCCTTTTCCGAAATTACAGCCTGTCAAAAATTCTTCGTAAAGGCAGCCGAAATGTATTTACACCGGCACGAAATTTACATCGAGCGTCTGCAGGAAGGGTCTGAAACTGAAGGCAATTTGAATATATTTGCAATTTCTTGTAACGACTGTGATGATGTTTTTAGTGGTGAATTGATCAAAGCGTGAGGAAATGCTTTCGAGATTCACATACTAGATGGATAAATTATTATCTTACTAGGTTAGTGTTTGTTGGGATTCTATAAACTGCTCCTTGGTTTCGTGTAATTGATGATTTCAACCAACATTGTCTTGGACTGTTATTTTAAGCTGTCCAACTATTTTGAATTGTAGCAGCCGTAAATAAAAATGAAATAAGAGACCTCGACGTCCAACAAGTAAAAGATACTATTATGATAAACTCAGTTCAAGAACATTTATATTCAGTTCTATATGGTTTAATGGTAACTGGATAAGATCTTTTCCCTTGGTCGAGTTTAAGTGACATCGGAAAGCCTACATTTTCGTTTCTCTAAAACTGTAACCGAAATTAGCTCGCAATTTAACCCTTTAAAAGGTTCTTAATCTCTTACATTTTCCAGTCACTCACTCAGTCTTCTTTTCATAGATTTTAGGTCTTTTTGACTTTCCAGTCTTTCTCCGTTTCAGTCTTCAAAATTTTTCGGCTCCTCAAATTTCTCCTTTAGAGAAAGCCTTCCTAGAAAATAGAACAGATGGAGACCAAGATGAAAAAAAAAAAAGAAAGGGACGAATAAACAACGATTTAACAATGAAAGAAAGAGAGATACAGAAAAATATAAGAGCGATAGCGAAGAGTGAAAGGGAAGAATGAAAGACGGTAAGAATATGCTATAGGAATCTTCAGGTAGAGAAAAATTGGCGGAGATGGAATGACAACACCGGGCGACTGGCAAATTTTTGAAGGAAAAAGTAAAAAAAAAACAGAAAGAAAAATTAATAATAAGATTGTTATATGTATTGGAATCTAGCGGGGAAAAGAAAAGTTTTTGGAAATATATAAGTGAATTCGACATAATTGCAACGGTAGAAACGTGGATAGACCAAAAAGAATAGAAGAGAGAATGCCGAGAGAATACGTATGGAGATGTCGAGCAACAGAAAGGAAAAACATGAAAATAAGAGCAAATTGAAGAAGAAATAATGACGAAGCAAGAACTACAAAGAAAAATCTGAAATGAGGAACAAAAAAAAGTTAAAACTGTCACAGTATACAGTAAAAAGATCAACAAATCAAAACAAATGTTAGAAGAGACTATAAGTGAGACGGGACGACGTACGAAGATTTGAAGTGGGAAACGGAGTGAAATCAGACCACCAATTGTTATAAATAGAAATTGTTGGAGAAGAAATTAAAAGAATAAGACAGGAGAAAGAAATAATCATAAAAACAATCTGGAAAGAAGAAAGCATACAAAAGTACAGCAATGCGCTACAACACATTGAAAGAGAAGAAGGAAAAAAAGGTACCGAAACAGCAACGAAATAACTCGAAAGAAAGATAAAAGAAGCGATGTCAACAAAGAAAATAGTAGTAGAAATAGGAGAGATAATGGGACGAAACAGATGGTGGGACAAAAAATGTAAAGACGGCAAAGATTCACCACAAAGAAAATGAGGAAATGAAGAAATTGGAAGGGATCGAGAGAAGAATACCGGGCGCAACAAAAAAAATACAAAGACACTTGTGAGAATAAGAAGATGAAATTAGATCAGTCAGAACTCGCAGAACAAGTCAAGGAAGAATGTATTTCTAAGAACAAAAATCTTTGACTCGTGTACTCAATTTTCTTCTCATAACGAGCGAATTTGGAAAAGGAGAAAGTTGATAATATGAAAACCGACAAGACGAGAAGCTCTTTCGGAAGTACTTACAAAAAATTAATATAATAAAGACAGTCCAGGCAATGGGTACAAAAAAGGGGGTTTTGATCGCAAAAGGTCGGACAGAAATGAAATTTGGTGGGATGGTAGACATAGGTCTCCTGAAACTACACCTGAGTTTGCGACCTCCGGGGGTTGCCGCTCGAGGGGTGGGGGGGTGAAAACTCTGCACCGCGCACTTTTCGGGAAATTGCGCCGTTGTTGTAAGTTCCATCGAAAAAAATTTCAACTAAAATATGTAGAGACCAAAATTATGCATAATTTTGGTTCTATTCATTTTTTGTTTGCGACCAATAGTTTCCGTTTGACGGGTTGCCAAAGTTGAGGGTTGATTTGCAAATTCCAACAAAATCAAATTTTCAGTGCGGATTACAACCAAGATCGACTTCAAATAATCTGCAATATTTTTTTTTCTGAAAGAGCAATGTTTTCCGAGTTTATGGATGTTTACCATCTCACCAAGTTTCATTTCTGTCTGACCTTTTGCGAATAAAACCCCCTTTTTGGTACCCATTTCCTGGACTATAGACTTTTTAGAAGAAATAATTTATAAAGTTTAGAAATTTTGGTTATGAACTTCCAGCAAGCACCCAAATAAAAATTAGAAGAGTTCCGATTCCCCCGGGGGAGCTTCATCCTCTTTTGTCCAAAAAACCGCTCCCGAACGTGACGTCATGCAGCCTTTCTGCCTCTTTCTCGTAAACGGTAACTTCGATTAGAAAATGTTATAGGACTTATGTTCTCCATTAAATCCTGCATAAAATTGGTCTCATGAAGCTTTTGCCTATCTCCCAACCACCGCTCATCAATGACGTTGGAAAATGAGTTTAGTTTTCAGGGTGAATTTCTAAACTTTATAAATATTTTTTTTCTAAAAGTCTAATTTGCTTGGACTAGATTTTCATCGGCACATATCTCGAGAACAATTTAACCAAGTACCTTTTTAGGGAGTAATTTTTGTAGGGAATTTTATCATCTTTAATTTTTGTTCCAATGATTTTTTTCGTAGGACACAGTTTTTGAGTTATAAGCAAAAAACCGATAAAAGTCAGAATTTTTCGACTTTCAACCTATTTTGGAGTAGGAACAGGCACACTTAAAAAAATCATATCTTTTGTAATATGCAACCAAATCCATCAAATGAGACATCCACAAACTCGGAAAACAGTGCTCTTTTAGAAAAAATATATTGCAGAATTATTTGAAGTCGATCTTCGTTGTAATCCGCGCTGAAAATTTGATTTTGTTGGAATTTGCAAATCAAACCACAACTTTGGCGGTAGCACTTACAACAACGGCGCTATTTTCCGAGAAGCGTCGCAGTGCAGTGTTTTCACCCCTCCACCCCTCGAGCGGCAAGTCCCCGAGGTCGCAAACTCAGGTGTACTATCAGGAGACCTATGTCTACCATCCCACCAAATTTCATTTCTGTCCGACGTTTTGCGATCAAAAACCCTTCATTGCCTGGACTAACTAATGTAATAAAATAAATATGTACAATAAATTGTAGAAGCTTTCGCATAAGCCAAAAATTTGAGATTCCCAAATTTGGAAATTTTGAGATTTCAAAAACAACTTGAAAAGAATAAATTTAATAGATTGTATAGATTCAAAATTCAAGATTTTAAAGCAATTTTGGAAAGAAATTAACAATGTTTAAAGTACCAAGATTATAATTTTTTAATAACATGCAAGTTCCCGAAATTCTGAAAATCCAGGAATCACAAAATTTTATTTTTTAAGCTTAGATGCAACTGTTCCAAGATTCCAAATTCCACAATTATTGAAAGGTACAATTCGTAGATTGCTGAAATTTTAAATTTTTTTAGAACTCAAAGATTCAACATTTACAGGTTCAAAGAGTCCCAAATTTCTACTTTGAGATTTCAAGAAGTCAAGGGCAAAATTCCAAATTCCATTATTCTAAACCAGAAGAATATTGATAAATCCAAGTGGAGTGAATTTAAATTAAAATTTAAATATATCTAAGTCGAACTCCACAAACTTTAATAAGCGTAAAATTACAAATAATCATAATAATACTCATAATTTTTAATATTCTTTAAGGGCTGATGATGGCAGTAGTGTTCTGCCGAAACATGTTCCATTTGTAATTTTACGCTTATTAAAGTTTGTGGAGTTCGACTTAGATATATTTAAATTTTAATCGATTATTCTAAGGTGTCGATATTCCCTAATTTGAATATACCAAAATGCCTGTAAATGTTCAACATTATCGAATTCTAAGAAGTAAAGATTTGGAATCGCAATGTACTTACTTTTTTTTGTATGTATGTTTGTATGTATTATAAGTAAATGAGTATAAGTATATAAGTAAATATATATAAGTAAATGCTAGATTACGTAGTAATGTACATGGTGATTCAAAGTTGCATAATCTTACTGGACAATTTACATATCCATCTACATAAGTATACCTATAGAATTACTTCTCAAAAATTAAAGTTATTGGACAATTATTTAAAAGAATGTGATGTTTAGATGTTTAGTGATGTTAGATGTAGCGCCGAGAGACATCTAGAAATTGCTAAAAAGGTGGATGCGCTCTTCTAAATAAAACTTACAATAAATTAGAAAAAGACAGACACTAGACTATACGGACAGCGTCGTTAGACATCTAGAAATTGTTAAAAAAAGGATCGCTCAGACGTTTTTTATTTTTGTTTGGAAATATATATATAATATACATAATGTACATAATTCCGTTTTGAAATCAGAATAATGAGTTTTTTTTGTATATCTGAATATTAGCAAATGAAAGCGTTTAAGACGTTACGGGGGAGAAATAAATACATACTTTGATAAAATACTTCAAGGACGAAGGAAAATCTAGGAAAAGATGGATGGAAAGTTGGTAATCATCCTCCATCCACATACTATAATAAAAGTGTTAAAAAAAGCAGACCACGATAAAGTAAGAAGAATTAGGAAAATTTTAATAATGTTTAAAACTTCAACTCTAACATTAGCAATAGCAAGGATATAGTTTTTAAATATTATATCTGAATTTTATTACATAAGTTCGGCTTATAAAATATCTACTACAATCTTTGCAGATTTGATAACCTCCACATCGATAAAATTGGTAGCAAAAACTTTCGCGTTTTCAATTTACGCTATTAATACCACGGTGTCATAATTATCCTGTAAAATATTATTATAGCAATGAAATTTTGATGAAGTTAACGAAAGTAGAGCTTCCGACGACGATAAATGGATTATTTAACTCGGTCTCATCTCTATAAATATTTCTTCTCTTATCATTATTTCTTATGAGTGAACAAATTTTATAACGTCATCTGCTGGGAGCATCTGTTAATTCAGTTTAATAAATTTAATTTACTATGAACCACTTTAATGGATCAGTGTTTTTGGGACGTTGACAATTCATTTCTGGATAAATTTAAAATGTTAGCACGTACATAGACTTCAATTCTATCTTTATATCTGCTTTTAGTCGCTAGTTTACGGACGAGTACCATAAAATTGCTTTACAGAATAAACGACCCCACACTACCATTGTTACTACTACCGTCTCGAATGTCGAAGAAGTTATAAATTTACACACTTGTATAAATAACGCTGCCAACAATTTAGTAATGTCTTCAACCGAGTGTCTGACCGATAATGGCCCAATTACCCACTTCTGTCATAAATATAAACAGCACTTCCTACCTACTCTTAACTTCTAGACGCATGTCCCAAGATAAATACATTTTGATAGCTGAATCTCGGAACTGAAAGCTGTTTGAAAACATTTTGCAATTTCCTCTAATCGCAAATTCATAGCTTTTTCGTGAAAGCGCGGGATGATGTGTTTTCACGTCGTCATAGTGACGAATTGACCAACGCGAAGACAAAACCGGGTCGTCAACATTCGCCAACAATGATAATGTTGTTTACCAAACGGGAGCGAGTTCGGCCGAACGGTTGCGGAAGATCCGGGAGCACGAGATTGGGGTGACTCCAGGAGAGGGGGTGACTCCGGGATGCAGACAGCGGGCGTGTCTCGCTCCGCAATACCGGAGTTTTATGTAGTGACCAGTAATTATGAACGGCTTTTGTGTTTGTTATTACACTCGACTGATTTACTGTGATCTCATTGTGATATAATATCGGTATTTGCGGATTTTTTTCCGAAGATGTCGGTTAAGAAGCCCAAGTTAGAAACGCCAGTTTGTTGCTGTCAGTGCAGGAAGAATTCGGATGTTGGATTGGAACAAGTCACTGCGAAGTTACTCTACCGTATCGCGTTTACAATTTGGCACGTGGCCTTTCATATTGAAAACGAACAGGTTGGTTTTGATTTCATTGATTCCCGCCAAAGGGAGTTTGGATTATAGCCTATCAATGTGGTTTGGAAGATAATGATAAATCCAACTTACGCATAAATTCGGTTTTAATTAAGTTGGTCGTTTTTAACTGTTGAAATGTCGTTGAATACGCTTTTTTACTGACATTAAAGAGGTAGTATAACACTCGAAACTTGACTAAAGTTCAAACTACTCTAACTTCGAACTCATATGTAACAACTAAAGTTGAGAATTTGGCTTTCTTACACATCTTGCCAGCAGTACTTTTTATATTTAACATCTATGAAAACCAGGAAAACAAAATTCGTAAATCATTAGGTAACATATAATAAAAGTTTGTCAAGCTCTCTCGGATGTATATCCTTTTTTTAGCGTGAAAATATATTGCCCTACGGGTTTAATTAAATCGCTATTTTTAGCTCTAGCAGAATACCTAAACCGCAGGTTTCATATTTGTTTTCTTCCCCGTTTTTTTCTAATTCCCAGTGGTTTAAAAACTAGTAAAAGCAGTGTTTGTTGCAAGAAACTAATAAATCTTACAGCGCAAGTTGAATTTGCAGGCGTATTAAGAAATTACAATATTGTAGGAAGCAATAAATCTATACTAACTGATATTTTTCGATAAAGAAGGAAGGATTAAGATGCTGAAGTCGATTTTAAAATGTCGATTTGGACTACGTATTTAGACGACACTTAAAATGAATGATGATATTTCTTCTTTAAATAAAAATTATAGTTTTTTCCTAAAGCCACACTTAAAAAAATGTCAAAAATTGAAGCAGAAAATGTGGTTTAAAAGTCATGAATTATTTATTGGACCAAAAGTAATTATTCGTCCTTTCGAAATCGTAGGTACAAGGATTATGTACTCCTATATGAGCCCAGGATATTCCCTGTTACAACAAGGGTCACAGTTTCAATTCTGTTATACGCGGCGAGAATAATAAAATTCGAAAAAACAGTTCCACTCGAAAATTAATCTTCTGATCGCATGCGCCAATAGATCTACGTATTCTTTCTGGACCGATTCGTGACTTTAGACGAGTGCATCGGAAGAAAGTATAAACACCATAAATTTATTATCACGGTATGATTTGTTTCATTGTTGGAATTATTTTGCAATAGTTCCTCTGCGAACGTGAGCATTATTGTAACGTGGGATTATAATTTTAAGACCTCATTAAAAAGCAGTGGCACCAATATAATGGACATCAACTCTAGAAACTACAAGGTTTTACTTTTAATGAGCCAACAGCAAAATATATATCAACAAATAAATCAAAGCATTATTATTATTAAGGGCATAGTTTTCTTCCGTATATACGACGTAATTATTTATTGTAGATGATTTTGTACATGTACTTTATTTATTTATTTTTTTTAGACATTAGTACTTTAATAGGTAATGACAAATGGCTATTTCTCTGCCATGGCAGTCAAAATACTTTTGTTTACCGCTCAAGCGAAGAAAACGTGTGCTTTGAAAAATTTTCGTCTCATTTAATTTCATGTCATTGACGTTAGTAAACTGTCAAATTTGTATTTCATGGGCGATTTTCGGCGATTAAAAAAAATATCATGTTTTATTCGGAGAAAAGTGCATTTTTGTGGCTCGTCTGTATTTGCCGGACTCGTGGACTCGGCCGTCCAAACCTACAAATTTGCCACGAAAAGTCCCACTTTTACTCCTAATAAAGCAATCTACTATCTCATTGACACTTCCTTTAGATCTTTACCTTTGCACACTACTCTGTTTGCCTCTTTCCATTGTCTTATCTTTCTATTCCATTATCTCACGTTTCTTTCAAAGATGTTTTAATTTTTGTTTTAATTTGGGTTCTATTGTTTCTCCAATCCTACCTTCTACCAATCTTGTATATTATCTTGAATCCCACCTTGACAGAATATGGCTTCGTAATTTTTGCGGTCACTTTCTGTTCCCATTTGTATATTTTCTTCTCTCAACCTTCACTTAGGATTTCTGGTACGCCTTCTTTTCACATTTCTCTTAAATACTTGATGATCTCGATGTGTTCTTGTTAATTATTGCTAATTTCCTGTATTTTACTCTTACTTCTTTCCCGTCTCCCTGTTCTTCCCTTCCATTCGATAATGATCTCGGTTTCTTTCTTTTCTCTTAGTTTTCCTTTTTGGTTCATCACTTTTTCCTTTCTTTCCCAATCTTTCACTTCTACTAGTACTTCGTCTCTATTTATACTGTAACAGTCCTTGATTTTGATTTCTAATACATATATTTGTCATTCTCTCTCTCAACCTGTTTATCCCATTTCTTCTTTTTCTCCTTAAATTCTTCTCTTTACCTTTCAATTTCTCTCCTAATTTCTTCTTTCTCTCTTGATTACTTCCATTAGTTCCCTTTTTATTTTTTCCAACTTCATTTGATGATTCTCTGTATTTCACTGTCAATTTTCTTATCTGCCTATCTGTAAAATAACAGCAAGATTGCCATGCTGTTATTTTACTTGTTTTAAATATCTTCTCTCCTTCTCCTCCCTGTCTTCCTGTTCCGAACTCCCCTTTTCGTTTCCTTTTTTCTTTTCTCCCAGGAATGCAGCTTAACTTCCCCGGCTAAACGAGCGAGTTCTAATGCCTCGTAGATGTCGCTGCTATTCTAATATTGATAAAAATATTGACTTGTCTTTTTCTCCAGGATTAGTTCTTTCTCTGTCCAACCTCTCTCTTCTCCTTCTTTGCTGTTTTCTTTAATTTTCTCTACTTTTTTCTCTAATTTATATCACTTTTATCTGCACCACGTGTTGCTGCATCAATCGGTAATACAGCAATTATTTTCTTCTGATTTGCCTCCATTACTTTCTTCTTGTTCAAAATATATTTCCTCTTCAGTTTCGTTGTCACTAAAGTTCTTCATTACTAAAACCTTCTTTCCGAAGAAAATCTAAAATCTATAAATAAAAAGTTTACTAGGATTTTTTAAAAACTGATGTGTGTGTTTTTGATTATCTCTTTGATGGATATCGCAGTGCATTCTGTTGGACAACTTGAAAATGGGTGGTCAGTATTTTGTAAATAATTTGATGGAAAAAATTGGGGGATTTTAGTTGATTCTGGATAGTTCATCAACAAGATTTTAGATCTACACAGTTTTAGAGGTCAGTTTAAATGACCTCCAGATATATTTTTCTTCGTTGTTCTATTTTATGGGCATTGATTTAAAGCACTTATCATTTTACATGTTTCTTGCTAAATTCTGTCTCTACTCCAATTCATTCTCTATTTTTCACAGTTAGCACTGTTAGCCCTAGACAGATCATCTAACTTGGTAAATTAATTGCCGATTGTATCATAATTCATATAATTATAAATAATTTCTGTCCTAAAAGCTTTAACAGTTTACTGATACGAAAAGGTCTTCATCACAATTGCTCTGCGTATTATCACAATACTCAACTTCATGTAACTACAGGAAACATTATTGTTATTTATTATTAACAGCACACGTGTATCTTTGGATTATTTGATCTTTGAACTCTCATTTAAGTCTGAACCCTAAAAGAAGTTTCAACGAGTCTGTTTCGGCGATTCGCAGCAATTTTATTTGATTAACGCTGGCATTATTGCCACAAACTAAAATAGAACGCACCCTCGGGGGCACACGTTCCTGCATTGCAAGGAATTACCCGGAGGTATCTTTTGCAATTCCGGAGCGTTATCAGCATACGTTTCACAAATGGGTAAATTGGCACAATAAGCAGATATAATCGGAAATGTCGGTATTTAATTGGGTATCAAAACTGACAGACAACTTCTGTAAATCAATTATATCAGGTCATAAATGCTATTGTGAGTTAACCGTGGAAGGGCTGGTACTTTTTATTGCTGACTTAGACATTTTTTTCACCCCATCTAAAAACTGTAATTTCTGCCTAATCTCACCACAAATAAAAATTTGGTCTTCCGTCGATAGACGGTGATCCATCCAAATAATCACGAAATTCCCCAACTGTTTTGAAATCTCTCAGATCGAAGTCGAACTGACGCAATGTTGTCCAAGTAATTAACAATCTTTGAGTGTTTGCCTTGTACTTGTTTGTACTTCACTCGTTTTGACGGCAATTTCCAGAAAACTTTGAAGGATGATTTGCGGCGTTATTAATTCACACCTCCGCTTTGCTTGCGTTATCAGCTAATGTCGTGAATTCATATTGTATTTGCCAGTGACTTGCAGTTTGAATATTCATACTATACATTGCAGCTTCTGGTAAATTCCGATCTGCAGCTAAAAGGCAAGGAGTGCTGTAACTGGCCATTAGCTGTCCTAATCACGTTCAACATCACGATGCGTGTATCAATTATTTTATTTTGCCCAAGATCAAAGAGTTATCATAACAGGAAAGCGCCGACTAGCTGATGAAGTGTTAAATTATGGTGAGCAGCAATAAGCTCGCACTTGTTTCTTTCGATTGAATTTAATAGCATTGAACTTCCCGACAATCAATCAACCAGTGATGAAACTAAAACATTGCCATGGCGGCAACATTCTCAATTTAAGTCTCAAGAGCAGTTTATTTATTTGTGTATGTAAATTTAAAGCTTCCATTACTAGATATGCTAATGTAAATGAGATAGGCGGCTTTTAAAGCGTACTTGGTATCAAAATGCCCATCAATACAAATATTTATCGCGTTTCCAACCAGTCACCTTTCATTTAAAGCTCGTTTTTCGCGTCTTGAGTTATTAGAAAAACGAACAAGACAATCCCAATATGACTGCTAAATCTTCATCTTTACTGCTACATGCTGCAATTTGATTCCCGCCGTAATTATTGGTGCAGTTGGTAATTACGCGAGAGTTACGAGAGTGTGTGCATGATTGAAACTAAGCCTTTCAGGTTGCATTTCCTTTACCAATAATTTCAAAGCGAACCGGCGCCAGCAAAGCTTTTTATCTTGTCTATATTTGCCTACTTTAAACATAATTTTTTTAAACAAATCCATTTTGAACAGGATGTTAACTGCAGATTTTGTTGCAGCACTCCCATGATGATCTGGCGAAAAATGGAACCGAAATGAATAAGGTAAGGCTGAAATGAAATTAGTCTCCTTTTAAGTCGGACGAGCATAAATTAGAACTCTTCTTTTGGTCGTAGTTAGATAAGTATTCTGGGTAGCGCCGGAGCATCAATTATGATTTATAGCACAAAGTAGTCTATAAACGTCTGTTTTTTCTGACCAGAGTAACTATTAAATTTTCAAGGTTTTGCCGCGGTTTAACCGACCGCGACGTGAAAACGGACACCTGTAGGAAAACATGTAAATTTAATTAAAGGGGTTCTGGGTAGGGAAGGCAACCTTTCATGGCTTTGATTATATTAAATCAGTTGTATTACTTTGAATTATGAACAAGGTAGACTGTAACCCTTAATTGCAATCGAATCAGTTTAAGGTGTTATTCTTTTGTTAACATTGACATTTGTTCGCTACTCTTAATCCCATATCCCAAGAGTCACTCATGATCTTATTCACTGTTCTCAAGTTTTAAGTTTAGATTTTTGGGTATTTCGTTTTCCGATGCAGCACTTCCGTGCTTCTCCCTTTTCTGAACCCGGTTTACGTAGGTACTATTACAACCTAAAATAATTGTAAGGTCCTGACAAATATCTGAGGTATGGTTATGATACAGAAAATACAGTTATGTCCCCAAAAGTCATATAATTATATAATACATAATATAAAAGAAAATTTCTTACAATTAAACAATATTAAATTAACGTTGCGATGCTTGGCGTTGGTTAAATAAAAACTATATGAATGTTGAAATGAAAATGTAACAAATTAAATTATGACTATTATACTACTCTTAAAAGGTTAAATTACATTGGAATGATTAATGAAGATTTACAATTTAACTGACGCGATAATAGATGAATAACTATAAAGCGAGAGCCCGCTGCAAAACACCTGGCCGATCGGGTTACAGGGTGGAATGTTTTTTTAAATATTAGTACTCACATCAACCTTAAGAAAAACCATGGTGTGCCTGGGCAGAGTCTGTCCACAAGTTTAAGGGGCCAAGAACTCAAATATTGTGACAGTTCAACAACTGGCAAGGGAAAAGCTTTTAATATGTAAGTGCAGCTTATATACCAATGTGATGTTTCGACTACGCTCGTTGGCGTAGTAGCCTACCTGATAACGTTTCTGCTTTTCCTCCGGATACACAATATAAGTATTAAATTAAACAATTAAGTAATGTTAAAAAAATGATTTTTTAATAAAAAAATACCTACATGAGCGGGAATCGAATCCTGAGTATCATTGGTATATAAGCTGCACTTACATATTCAAATCCGATGGGCCAGGTCTTTTGCTGCGGGCTCTTGGACTACTAGATGAAAAGTTTAACGAAAAAAAAAAATAACTACTACTTATCTTCTGAGACGTTTCAACGGTTTTCTGCTGGCTTTGGAGCTGACGTGTCCTTACAAATACCTTTCCTGCGATCCTGGGAGACAATCTTATTATAGATTTCCTGAGTCCACGTGTGGATTACGTCAGTCCAGGAAGTCACGTGTGGAAAAAACTATTTCAAATGAATGTGAAACATGAAACAATCCTACGGTGAATGCTGGTGGATCTGCCTATTTGATTGAGAGAGAATGGTCAATGTCTGCACGCAATAAAGTAGTTTATCTTACCCTTTTCTTCTCCGAATCTCAACACTTATCGAAATATCCGCAAATGCGATTTAGTTAAAAATTAACTGGACATCTCTATCGTTTAATCCGTACTTGACGCTGTTTTCCAATCTCTAACCCTTTGGACCGGACAAACCAAACGGTAGAGATGTTGCCTCGATAAGATGTCGATGAAAGAAAACCGTAAGTTCATCGCGCGGTATGCAAGAAATTATTCATGCTTATTGTGCGTGCCGGTTATCTGTAAACGCTGATTCGTTCCTGAATGTTCAATGACGAATGCGCGGCAAAATCAAATTGTAACAGTACCTTACCTGAAGCCTTTTTCTCTTTCGGATGTAAGGCATTTTGGAGTTTTGGACGTCTTCACATTTTTTGTCCTTCGTTTCTCCATTTGATTCGTCCTTTTGTCTGGCCCCTTATACCTCTTCTACCGAAGTTTACCGTTGCTCATGGATTTGTTTAGTAATCCTCGAGCGGTTGATTTTCCTCAACGGGCTTTCCTCTATTTTATCGTTTATTGGCCTTATCGTCAGACTTTCCCTTATGTTGTAATTTCTTACTATCTGCAATTTTTCTGAGGAATCTCATTTCGATGCTTTGTATCCTGCCTCTTTGACTTTGTGTTGATGTCCACACTTAAGATCCGGTTATGAGTACTGGTGGCAGTTATAAAGATTTGTATGTTTGTTGATTTTGAAATTTCGTTTTTCCTTAGAAAGGGATTTTTGATACTGTTCTAAAGTCTACCAGATGCCTTAAACCTTGTTTCAATTTTTTCGTCAACCCTTTCATCCTTTGTCACCATCGCACACAAATATTTATCTATCCACCTGTTGTAATTTATTTCTTCTTAGATATATTTCGTGTTTCCTCTTCTCCTTGTTTATAATCATTGTCTTTATATTTTTAGATTTCTTGCATTGTTTTCTCGTTTTCTACAATCATGCATAGCATATAAATGTTGTTTCCGTTATCCCTATCTTCTCCATGTTCCGATACTCAACGTAATTTTTTATTTTTTGTTTGGCTAACACCCTTAGTTCTTTCTAAACTCTTTAATTTTTCATGCTTTACTCTGACATAGTTTGTTGTTTTTTGTACATATAAGCATTTTATTCCATTTAGTGTTCTTCCATTAACTCCTCCACTTTCGAGTATTTTCCAGATATCCTATCTATCGACCCTGTCTAACGCTGTCTACTTCTTTTGCCTCTCGTACGGCTTTTTCGGCCACTTGTCTGACTATGAAGTTAGCGTCTATCACTCTTTTTTTTTGTCTGAACCCATGTTACCGTTTCTCTATGTTCTCCCTTAACCTTTTTTTATAATCCGTGTATAGGGTTTTGTGAATCCCTCGAAAGTTTTTTAGTCTTTTGGGTCCCATTTTTATGTATAGGTACAATGATTCCCACTTGTCATTCCTCGGATGCTGTTCCTTCTTCAGTTCATTAATATTTCTAGCACTTCCTGACTTTATCATATATACTATTGTATTATCCTGTTCTGGCTTCAGATACCTCTTTTGCATTGGCGTCATTTTCTTCTTTTCTCAGTAGACTGGTTCTGCATCGTCTGTTTGTTTGTGTTGTTATTTCTGTACCTTTTAATAGATTCTTAAAATATTATTGGCTCCATCTTTTCATAATCTTTAATTCTTCCTATACATATTCTGTCTATTTATTTAACTATATCTTCCACGCTTTCTTTTTCCTTTTCGTTGCTTTTTTTATTGTTTCATTCCCTCACCGTGTCTTTTTGTGCTCCTTGTTTATAATTCTTGTGGTCCCGCAATGCTTCTATTTTTTCCCGTCCCGTTATACAGTGTGGAAATTAAGTAAGGAATAAATTCAGTAACTCCGTTAGTATTTGCGCTAGAAATAGAACTTAAAAACCATGTGGTAGGGCTAATTATAGCGCATCCGACGAACGTATACAATTTTTTTTGACAGTTATGACGTCATCAATATTTTTTTAAGGGCAATCTATGTTTTTGATTTTACATTCGCATAGAGTTTTTTATTCTGAATAGAATTCTAAATACTCTATAGATTACATAAGGAAAAAATAAAAAAAAAACGGCACTAAAGTTCAAATTAGCAACATTTCAAAAAATTAACAGAGCTGTCTAATTTTATCAGAATATAAGGAAAAATCCATAGAAATCCAAACAAAACAAAGTTCGAAAAAGCAATCAATGAGAAAAAAATAAGAAAACAACCCTAAGAAAAAAAACTAATGGGGTTCGATCTGAGGACCTAGCCTGCCATTTTATTGGACCTCTACTTCCATCTTCTTGGAAACACTTCGTCCAAATAACGCCGCACCGGGGTTAGTGTGTTGGAGCACCATCCTGTTGCAACCAGATATTATTATTTAGAAGTTCATTTATTATTTAATAGAGAAACACAGTTCAGACACAATTATTTTGCACCAATTCAGAACTTGTCAACATTGTATTGTATGGTGTCTCTATGGTTTTTTTCTTAAATTCCGATAACATTAGACAGTTCTGTTAATTTTTTGAAATATTACTAATTTGAACTTTAGCGCCGTTTTAATTCATTTTATCCTTATTTGACCTATTAAGTATTTGACAACGTTCAAGACATAATAAAGAACTCTATTCAAATGTAAAATAAAAAACATTGGTTGTCATTCAAAAAAATATTGATGACGTCAAACTGTAAAAAAAACTGATAAAAAAAATTAGTATACGTTCCTCGGATGCGCTACAATTAGCCCTATCACATGCTTTTAAGTTCTATTTCTAGTGCAAATACTAACGGAGTTACTGAATTTATTCCTTACTTAATTTCCACACTGTATATCTTGTATGTTTTCTTGTAGCTGTCTTTTACCCTCTTTTTATATTTTATTTTGAAAATAACACTCACTCCAGTCAATTTTTTTTTATTCTAATGGGTTCCGGTTTCGGCCGTTACGGACTTCTTCAGTCCTGCGTATATTTCATATTTTATTCCCCTTGTTTTTTTTTTGACACTTCACAATCACCAGATAGTGGTCGCTACCAATCTCTGGTCCTCTCTTGGCTTTTATGCGTTTTACATGTTTCCATATGTCTTTAGCGGGCAAGAAGTAGTCTATTATTGACTTCTCTTTTTTGGGGGTTGTGCGCTGTCAAAAATTGTGCTTTGGATTTTTGGGAGTGCCTGAGAGACCTGAAACCATTTGCCTGAGGGGCCTTTCCTGTCGTGCTTTGGTTTTTCTGTTTTTGCCTTATGGGCGATCGACTTTTGGGAGCATGCCAGATGGGCAGTCGATTTTGGGAGTTCATTACCTGAGAGGAAGGAATTGCCTGAAGGGCATTTCTGACGAGGCTCAAGGAAAGAAGAAAATGGGTTCCTTTGTTTCAACCCGAGGCGTTTTTGGTGCTTGTGCGCAGCTGGATTTTTTGCAAGGGGGGCTTTGCCTGATTTTGCCCGAGTCGACTGAGTGTCTGACTAATGGGTTTGGGTGCTCTTCAGCCTTCTTGATTGATCGGAGTGCGATCTCGAAGAAGTGCTCTTTCAACAGTGGCCAATGGTCCATGACAGCATTCTGGAGGTTGATTCTGCGGTCGCTGCGCACTCATCTTCATCATTGATTCCTGAATTCTTGGAGTGCTAGCTTGACTTCCCATTGAAGTCTGTTCGCCGCAGTTCTGTCTGCTGTGAGCTCTTCTTCTCGTTCTGTACTTGTCTCGGATCAGATTCACGATTCGATATGGAATGGTCCGCCTTTGGAATGACATCTGCGAGACGTCTTGGCTGGCGCCCATCATGGCTCTGTTATTCTCGAAAGCTTCGATCACTGTATCAATTTGTTCGGCCTCCTGTATCATTAGATTTTCTGATTTTCTCTTAAGTTCTTGTTTATGTTTGGTGGTAATGGTAATGGACCTTAATCCTTTCAGCGAGGTTTGTATACTATTATACATACATTATTTAGTTCACAATCAGTCGAAATATAATAATTAAATCTCATGTATATAAATTTTGTCAGGTTTATTTCAGTAAAACAATTGGCATTATTTGTCAAAATATCTCCTCCCACCTCCCACCGAGTTAGAAAAGTAAAGACGCGAAGAAATTCTCACTTGCCAACATTTTATTACTATAAATCTCAAGGGTGGCCTATGGAGTTCGAAAAATGAATAAATTATTATTGCAGAGGACTGTTTTTGGGATTCATCATATCAAAAAATAACAGAAAATTGAGGTATCAGTGTGTAGATTATCTCGACAACTTACTCCATTTGTTTATTGATTTAGGATCGCTGAGATCAAAAGCGGCTTCATTGCAAATGTTGTCTCAACTCTTCACAAGAAAGCTAACCCATGTCATTTTGATAGATTAATTACACTCTCCTTATTATTAAACATATTGGTAGGCCTGTTTTATAAACACAATGAGCTTCCTGTATACCAAAGCAAACAAATTACACTTTTACTAAAAACGTCATAGAAAGCAGATCCGTTGATTTTGCTCACGTCTTTGACTCTTTCGTAATGAAGTGCCTTTTAGCGCGTTTTTGTCGGCATTGAAGCCAATGCTTGTTCAGATGTAAATGCACTTGATCTTTGCATACAGTTGATGTCACGTCTAATTTAAGCAGTTACATCTTCGACTTTTAAACGAAAGGCTAGTTTTTACTATTATGCAGGCGGCTTTTTATAACATCAAGGTCTCGTAATGGACGTTACAAGAAATGTTAAATAAACAATTTTATTAATAAAAATAAACAATCATATAAAGTGATCGATAAAAATACGTGTGTGTGAGCAAGGAATGTCGGCGATTTGCGTGGGATAAGGCGGTTGGATGATTTAACCATTGTTTGTTTGGTTTATATTTATGTTAAAAATGAAACATAAACAGACGATCGTTGTAATTTGTTACGATAACCAGAACAAGATATAGGTGTTGCAACAAGCTCCCTTTAAAAATCAAATTCGTCTACTTTTTGAGCTTTTGAGAAACTATTTTATCAAAATACAAAATTCTGTGTCTAAAATAGACAATTGTACTCAATAATAGGATAAAGTTAATTTTACGAGCAGCCCTGAACTAATTCCGATTTTCAAATCAAATCAAGCAAAAGATAACTCATAAAATGCGTCTATTTTTAGCCGAAGTATGTCGTAACATATGCTATTTTAAGATGCTTAATCTAAATATAAAATATTGAGTAAAATGTGGTAGGTTTATAATATGGTCATAATTATGTATAAACGAAGCCCTTCAAATGTTAAGCAGTGTTTAAGCTCTGATAAGTTTTTTTTAACCAAATTAAACAAATAAAATAATAATAAAACGGATACAGATAGTCATAAATGTTGGTCCAACGTTGCAAGGTCAATCAATAAAAACTAATTTTCTCCAAATCCAACAGGTCCACTAATTCCACATTATGGCCGCGTTGTAAAGGTCGTTTTATGCAGATTTGATTGCTATATTTGGAAATGATGTCATTTATTTACTACACATTTAGATAGAGCAAACATTTCGATCTGCCATGGATGATTGTAATAAACTAATGAAATACCGAAAACATATGATAGACAGGTGAGTTTATGTGGATCTAAAATTTAAATAACAATAGCTACGAATAAATTATGCATCGTTTCTGAAAATTACCGGAAAAATTAATTTCACTTTGAAAAACGCAGGAAGTGCTTCAAATTATTGTGTCCACTATAATGTGTGTTACTATTATTCTGTCTAGCAAATGTAGCGAAACTATTACAAAAAGTTAAGAGCTCTCAGCTTGGCTGATAAACTGAAACGAGCGTCATTGGCATGCAATTTTGAGGTTTGATATGGTGGACAATTATTGCCAGATCTGTAATAATAGTAATTAATGTTTGAGTCATAATAATTACAGGAATAATTAATTTCTAGGCCACAAAATGTGTAACTATATTTTTGCAAGGTCATCAATCAAAACTGTGTTTTCTGATTTTACCAATATTACGTTAGAACAATTTAAACAGTTGAGTAATAAAATTAATGATTCACAACAACAGAGCTCTGTTACGTGATGAGTTAAAAAAGAATGTAAAAAAATATTTGAAAAAAGAAAATACAAACCCGCTTTCATAGTTGAACCTAAAAATTCTGATCAGAATTGCAGCAAAACCAATGCGTTAATTGCTGACAAAATTGATCCTATTAATACGATTACTCAATTAGTCAAAGTAAACAAAACTTTTGGTATACAATTGGCTCAAGGAAAATTTTGATACTTCGTGCAATGAAGGGTATCAACGCGTCCATAAAAAAAACCTTCCATCTAGCAGGCTCTTCTTCAACTTGATAACACTTTTTATGACAGGCTAATTGTGGCTGGTGTCTCACTGCTGGTCATGATAATATTCCAGCTTTTATTGTATCTGCTTTTGCGTCCGTGTTTGCTCCGCCACTGACAATTTTATTTAAGAGGGTTCTCCAGCGTCATGTACATTTCTGCCGGTCGAAGTAAGTTTTCCCGCAATATATTTTTCTTTAATTTACAAATTTCAAAAAATAGGTCTTTAGCTGCAAAGATCTATATTTTATCATCACGCCCACAAAATTTTAACGAATAATCTTCAAAAATAAAAAAAGTTACATTCAACGTCCGGCAACAATGTACATTTATGTTCGTGTTGATGCTCTCGAGAATATTCAACAGCGCTTTTTGAAATTTCTAGCATTTAGAACATATGGTATATATCCCATGAGAGGATCTTCTTATGTTGCACATTTGGACAGTTTTGAATTCGAGGATTTGAATGATAGACATACCAAGGCCTTAATGAACTTTGTCAAAAAGCTGTTCCATTCTCGAATTGACTGCCCGGTTCTGCTTAGCACTTTTTTTCTTAGTGCCCAGAGTGGTATCCCATGACTGTCTTCTTCTATTTACTAACACCTCGCATTGACAAAGTGAAATATTCGCCAATTTATAACATGTGTGGTGAAGACAATATGCTTAGAAAAAATTTAATTAGGTTCTTCTTTCTATAATGTCTATGATCTTTGCCATTAAGGGTAGGTAGTATTCATCCTAGCTGCTTTTGGTGTCTTGACATAATTACTACATAGTTTCTCCTTTTGTTTATTCTTTTTTGATTGGGCTCTCGTGTCTGTTGACTAACCTAATTCATAATTATTATTATTAAAGTATTTTTTTTAGTTTTCTTGGACTTGCTGGTATACTTTGTATCTCAGTTCTACTTAAGAATTTGTTTTACTACTACATGATTATTTTATACTTGCTATTTTCTTATAAATTTGTTTATGTTTTATCAATCTTATTTTGACACAACCGATTTCAAATTCAAAGACGTCAAAAAAAATCTCCGATCAATCACTGAATGTCGAGGTGTCAACAGGAAAGTCTGCCGATTATTCAGTGGTGCCAACCCACTTTATTTCTTTCCAGATTAAATACTATATTCATAGTGTAATTACCTGATTGATGAACGGTTAGGAAGTAAGCGTTTACTTCCTACTAGCCGGGAAATTTTTTTACTAGCTAGCAAAAATAGTATATAGCGCAACGAGTGTAGGTAAGTTAGTCTTTACAGATACAAGGAAACGTGTTTGAATCACCAGCGCCAGCGAGTGATTTATACGTTTCCGAGTATCTGTAAAGACACTTACCACGAGTTGCGTTAGCTATTTTTTTTAATAGTCCCACAATAAAACAAAATTTAATTTATTAATGAATCTAAAAATAATGACAACTAGAAATTATTTCAATGGTTGGCGCTGAACTGTAAAAACTGTCTCGGTTGTTACGGTAAACAAATAAAAAAAATAATTTTTAAAAGCACGCGCATCGCTGTGAATTGTGTTCAAGCAGTGATATAGAGCTTAAAAATGAGTGAAAATGCAGAACTTGACGAAGATTTGTTTCTCCCGGAAGAGATTTGTGAAGAAGCTGCCGGAGCATCAGCGGAACTGATACGGGAAAAATCGAAGCATCGCTACGAGAAAGAATACTCAACATTCTCGACTTGGCGGTCCCAAAAGAATGTCAGAGGTGTGAACGAAGACGTCATTTTGGCATATATGTGCCAAAGATCGAAAGCCGTCAGCCCTAATTCACTTTGGTCATATTTTTCGATGTTAAAGGCGACTCTTCTTGTAAAGGAAAATAAAGATGTACCTACGCATTTCCACCGACAGGTATCACAAAGTACTAGTCTTTTTAAGGAGTAAATCAAGAGGATATATACCAAAGAAGGCAAAAATATTTTCTAGAGAAGACATTGTAGAATTTATGACCAAGGCCCCAGATGAAAAAAATTTGTTATTGAAGGTAAATTTTGTGCTTTTGCTTTTATAAAATGTCAGATTGATATTTATGGGGTATGCAGGTCATAATGATAATGGGAATAGCTGGTGGGTGTAGAAGGGAGGAGCTGTTGAACATGAGGACTAATGACATTGAAGACACCGGTTCAATGTTAATTGTAAAAATTCCCATCTGCAAAACAAAAAACCAAGGAAGTATGTTGTTGTTAGCGATGGCGATTTTAACGCGGTTGAAATATGCCGCAAATATTTCCGATTGCGATCTGCTAAAACTCCTCACAATCGACTGTTTGTGCAATACAGAGACAAAAAGTGCACAGTTCAACCGGTTGGTATAAATTCTATCAGCAAAGTACCTATGATGGTGGCTGAATATCTAAAGAAAGAAAATCCCCGCGAGTACACAAGTCATTGCATGCGGAGATCGTCTGCAACGTTACTGGTGGACAGTGGTGTCGATATTTTGACGCTAAAAAGACACGGCGGTTGGAAGAGTTCTTCTTCTGCAGAGGAATACGTTGGCGAATCTATGAATAATAAGGTTTGGTTTTATTTTAATGAAATAATTATTAGCAGATAAATACGTCTAAATTGATTCTGAAAGGTGCGGAGAAATCGGTCTTAGATAACAGAAATTGCACTGAAAACCACACGAACAATAATTTGGAAAATCAAGAGCTACCTGAATCTCAAGTTGAACAACCCGCCAGACATCTTTTGAAAAACGTGCATCGGTTGGAGCTTGAAAATTTTCCTGAATCTAGTTTTGTGACGTCAAGTGTAAAGGAAAGCTCTGATGTCTTGGAAATCGATGAAGTGCGTGGAATATCTTTTCCAAATTGTTCATTCAATAATTGTACATTTAACATAATAAAGAAATAAGATTATGCTGACCTAATTATCAATATTGTTAAAAAATGACAAAGTCATCGGTAAAACTTTTACCGATGACTTTATGTAAAACTGTAGTTACCATTGACTAAACGATTGACGTATCGATCAATTACCAAGCGACTATTAAAAAAACGGCATTGTACGGGTTCAACTCAAGTAAACTTTCGCAAAAGCACAGATTTTTATTTCAAGTCAGATTTGACAACTCGATGACATTTTACACAATCGTATGGAAAATTTGGATTCAGAGGCTCCTACGATGACGAATTTTGTTGCTCACATTTTATTTTTTATTACACCTGCATCAGAATCGCCGTTTAAAGCACGCCTGAGCGTGCGAATACAGGCGATTAAAGCACGGCGAGCTTTAAAGGTTGTCAAGGAAATATAGGTATCATTATAACTTCATCAAATTTGAAAACTTTTCATATTCCTTTACGTATGGGTCTTTTGACTTCGATGGTAGTATTTTGGATTCCGCTTGTTCGGCCAATGCTTCTATATCGGGTGAAATCTCGTTTTAACTCATTTTTCCTCGATTTTTGCTGACAGGACTAAATGCAATGACAGACGTGGACGCGAGAAAAACGTAAACAATAATTGTCGTAACTAATGGCAATATTATTACGCCATTTCGATTTATCACGACAAAAAATATTTCTAAGTTTTTAGTGCTTAATTTGTTTCTAGTATTGCTGGTATAATAAAAAATAGCGTAAAGTATTCGTGGATAACTGGTCTTTAAAACACTTGCTCTATTTCGAACACTCCCGGCTACGCCGTCTTGCTCGAAAACTCGCGCGTGTTTTAAAGACCTTGTTATCCACTCATACTTTAATATACTATTATTAATTTAATGTATTTGTAACGCATATTAAATATAAATTTTAGGTTTGTGCACTTCTTCTCCATATGAACTATGCCAAATTTCACAGTCCTCCGTGCCCGCAATTGGCTTCAAGAGGGATCCAAAGTTTTCGCTTCACATATTAATATATAGATTATTAGATCATCACAAATTTTTCTTTTTGGAATAATTCCTGTCACTGTTGGAAACCGTAGACTGAAAACGGCGAATGACATCGAAAAATAAACATTGAAAATCGATTTCTCAGGCTCTAAAACCTAGAAATTTTGCCTAAACTTGACAACGAAAAATTAAGTTTATTTGACTAAAAAGATTTTGGAATTTTCAAAAATCCAAAATAAAATAATACCATCATGTTGTAATCGGTATGTTCCTACATTTTTAGTTTTTATAGTGAGATTGTTGCTAGATTTTTTGTTTTTTTTTTTTTTGTAATGGGAATATGTAGTCGTTTACTATTTTTCATTATTCTTCTTCCCTTTCTGACAAATTTAAACTGTTATTTGCACCTTCTCCAGTTTATATTTTGTCAGCCAATTTCGTCCTTTTTCATAAACAGAAATGGTTTGGCAGAGAAGAGTGGTGAGTTATTGTACTGTAATAAAGTTATTGGGTCATTCGTATAAATTATTCGAAATACATTTGTACAAATTTAATATCAAAAGATTCTTAGCTCAAAAGAAAGCTTTCGTCGTGGTAAATCTACAATAACAGCGACACCAAATTATATATATGTAATACTAATTAACTCTAAAAAGCTGTACATAAACCCAAAAGTTTTATGTTTCTGAATCTGAACCGTAAATATTTGTATTAAATATTTATATATTTTTCTTTGTGATGTTATCTTCAAGTACCATTAAACGACGTTGGCATTAAAACTGCTTGATTCATCTTTAGACTCTTTCGTCGGCGAATGCTTCAAATTCCTTTTGACATTTTAAGACTACAAAATTTATTCTTTTCAAAATTTCGTTGCATTACACGATTTATTCCTTTCAGATGCTGCCTTCAACATCCTACAATGGCGACGCGCTCACGAGTCAGCCGCGATCATCCAGAGGGAGTTCCGCGGGCGGCGGCATGGATTTAAGTTATGTGACAGAAAGGATAATCTCTGTGTGGTTTCCATCCTCCACAAATTCGCATTCGTACAGACAAGGACAAAGGCAAGCTGCTCATATGCTGACGAGCAAACATGGAGATAATTACATGGTAAGTGGTCATTTAGCGTGCTCGGGGTGCTTCAAAGTTGGTCTTTGGCAGACAGCCAGAGGTATTTTGCCTATAAGAGGACGACAAAATTTACGAGACCAATAAGCGCCGTTCCACCGAAGTTAAGCTGCGATCAAGATAGAGGTGGAAACTGATGTTATTTTGTTGGTTTAACACGGGATTTCGTAATGAGTTTTGTGGTAAATTTATCATCGTGTCAGACAGGATTATTTGCGTTGATATTAACTTAAGCTCACTTGTTCTAACGATTGAAGAAGTATGCCGGTTCTATTCATTGCGGTTGGTACATTACACCTGTGCAGTAACAAAGATGAAATATCTCCACCACAATTCGGAATTTATTTCACATTTGTAAGCTCGGTATTCAAATCTACGGAATTTCTGTCTCTCCACCGGAGCGTGACATAGTCGCGGTCCAGCAGTTCTCGAAGATCGCATCTTTTATGTGTCGTAATTATGATTATGCAACGCCCTCGTGGTGATGCTCGTAAATTTCTTGCACTCTGTTCCTGTGCATTACAACAGGTTTATTCTTCATCGTCCATCCGGCTAAGTGGTATTAATTTGATACTCGTGAAGATTACATCAGATTTATTCACCGCAGAGTTTCCTCCGTTTAGAGTTACGTTCCTGGTCGCGTTTACGGGTTCTTGTTACCGCTTTTTATTCGGAGTTTACTCCGTATTTATATGGGAATAGAATTACAAACATTCGCATTTTACAGGTATTTAATCTCACCGAACCTAAACGAGCGTTAAGGAACGAACACAAGCATGTTAAAGAAGTCGGCTGGGCGCAGAACTTGGCACCGCCTTTGGAGAAACTTTGCAGTGTTTGCAAGGAAATCGACTCCTGGCTCTCCGGGGATCAACACAGGATTGCGGTATTACACGCCAGGTAAATATTTTACGTGTTAGTTACAAGACACGAACTCTTGACCTTTGCAATAGTCCATTTCTTTGAGAGGCATTGCGACACACCTGCTGTTAGTTGTTATGCGCTTCGGGTCCTGCTGTTCCGTTGTCAGCAGCTAGACGTTTAAAAATTTTATAGTCTGAACATCATAATAAACGTGTTTTATGTTGGGAGCGCTTTGTTAATTTCGTTTTGTTTTAATCTTAACATGAAGGTACGACGGTGTAACTAGAAGAATATTTATTGCTGTTGTTGGGGCGACTTTTGTTTTCCTTCCAACAAATTAGTGATACTAAATATGCTAGTGTTGACTAAATTGCAAACTTTCTGTCGTGTGGATATTATTGCTGTCGATACATTAAGTGGAGTAGTGTTATATCGAAATAAATATTTACTATGTGGTTTTAGTGTTTGTAATTTTATCTTGTCTCAGAAGCGCGAACATAAAGTTTGAAATTTTATCGTCAGTATAAGTCAAACAGGGATTTAAATTTAAACATTTAATTTGCAGCAAATGTACACCAGCACATAATTAATAAAGTTTGCAGTTTTGCCTCTACTTCTTTCTTATTTAATACATACATGTATGTATGTAGTTTGCCCGGTCTGAAGATTGAGAATAATAAAATGGCAATCTATTTTGTATGTTAAATACGGTGATTTATTTATGGTGATTATACTTTAATATCATATATGCCGAGAAATATATACAGTATGTACTAATAATACAATGAGTATGATCCATAAAATTATTCATCAAGGGCATCTATGGAAATCATTTGTTTAAAAAAAGTAGGGCGATTTATTATTCATTCATACCAAATGTCACAAATGTCAAATTTCGCGTAATCTAACTTCAGTTACCTCTGATGAACAATTTTATAGATCATAATAGTATATGTACTTATTCGAATCATTCTTTACTAGAAACGGCCTATGTATATGAGTTTTGAGAATTAGAAATCTGGATTTATTGAATTGGATCTCGCTATTTTAACAATTAATCGCTTAGAAAGAGATCCATGATCGGTTGTAGATTTTGTTCAAACCAGGTTTCTTATATTAATTATTTCTTGCTCTGAAGGATTGGTATTTTTTTATTTTAACTCTAAATCGTCAAATGTAACAACAATTATTTTTATAAAAAATAACCTAAATGTTTTACATGCATAGTTTTCCTTAGAAAATATGTGTTTCTAATTGTAAGATAAATGCAGTGTCAGTTTGGTATGTGAAACGGAAATATCACAAATGAAAAGAGAAAATTATTGCTTACAAATTAGGAATTGCGAAAAGCGTAATGGAAATCGAGAGAGTGACAATTTTAAATGCACACACGTTGCGAAGTTATTTATGAATCTACTTTACAAAGACATATTGAATTAAATATCTACTGACTGTTTCAGTTTTTGCTATATTGGAGCTATAATTTTGCTATATTGTAGAAAATGAATAATTTATGTCCAATTCCCATCTTTATATCCACTAAAGTCAGGCAGAAAGCCATCGATTTTATATTCTCCACCACTCAACCACATTTCCTCGATTTTAACATACTTCTTTCCTCCCACCAGGGGTAATAAAGACAAGCTCGGAGTCATCGTGGCAGCTTACATGCACTATTCAAGCATTTGCGGAAGTGCCGAGCAAGCTTTAGACCGCTTTTCAATGCGAAGATTCTTGGACGACAATGTAGGACCCCTCGCTTTACCGTCAAATAAAAGGTGCGTTAAAAGAACCCCAGATGTAATCAATCATTCTCGTCGATAATTACATTACAGATACGTAGACTACTTCGCCGGACTTTTATCTCATAATATCAAAATCAACGCAGCTCCATTATATCTCACCCACGTCACTGTGCTCGGAGCTCCTTGTTTCCAACGAGGGGGGTGCAGGGCCTTTCTGAAGTTGTACGAAGGACAAACTCCCGTCTACACATCAGGTAGGAACTTTTTTAGATTTTTGTTCGTGAAATGTCTCGTTAAAAGCGAATTTGTGAAATTAGAAATGTTCTTTGAGCAGAGTTCGTGCGGAATGATGCACGCCCAGGTATATTTCAAAACACGCAAATGTATATCAGTTGGAGTTGGGAATGCTGTTTTGTCTATGGCATGACATCTTCGAATTATCATTTAAAATATTCTTACTCATACCACATAATATTTGACATGGTTATCACAGATCTAAACTGTAGTAAAATAATAAAAACACAACAGTATTGAGTTCATTGCAGTTACATGAAATGCGAGTGTAAAGCTGCGTATCCACTTGTTGCGTATTGTATCACTGTAACGTTTCATTTTGATACGTTACGATGCAACGTATTGCCGATATAATTTCCGGTCATCACTCCGTGTCCGTATCAAATGCGCGAACGATATGATGATACGAATCAACCTGGAAAGAGTTCATTTTTCAGTATGTACCTACATTGCACAATGAGTACACCACAGTCAATAGCAGCAGCTGCGTACATTTTTATTCATTATTCTCTGTTGAAAGAAAAAATAAATCTAAAAATTGGTTGTAAAAGTTGTATACAAGCAGAGAAATATAATATAGTGGAACTAATAGATAAAGTTTATTATGTCTTGCTTGCTCCACTACATTTGTGTGTACTACCTGTCACAAAACTGGAAATTAACTAAAAAGACTAGCGATTTGCACTGAAAATGCAGATGCAACGTATAAACAATAAATTCCGTCCCAATGTAATTCATTTCGTATCGCATCATTTCTTTGAGGTAACGGCGAAAAACCGCCAATTTTCCGATCGAGCTCGATGCGTATCATGGTGCCATATTTCGATACGAAACATCGCAACGGTGATGCGATACGCGGATGGGCGACGAGTGGATACGCAGCTTAATAAAACTGTATAAGTTGGATCGGCAGATACTCATATAAAAGTACCATTTTTAAATGCTTCATGCACTGAAAACACTATCCGATTGCTCAAATAAAACGTTAATGTTAGAAATTACATGCTATTACTAAGCGTATGTAATTTTTCAAAATTACTAAGCGTGTACATTCATTATTCAATTCATCAAAACGTTTAGCATACTTGTTTTAAGTCATTTCAAAGTAGCAATCAAGTAAAATGTTACCAATTGAAAGAGAAAATGTGCGTCAATTTACAAAAATGCGTTTACTTCACAGCTATTAATTTATGTAAGTATGTAAATATTTCATGGAAGATGAATGTGACTTCTTATTCTTGACCTATAGGTCACGTGAAAATTAAGTAAAATATATCTGAGTGTTCATACAGCAGTTCTAAATTTCACGTGTTATCCAAAATGAAAACTAATTTACGAAAATTGTTTATAACATCAGTTGTATAAATTCAAGGATAGGTTATTTGTCCAGGTCTTTTTCCATTTTTGATACTCCTCTCGGACGTTCTTCATTTTCGGTTCATCTTTCTTATCTTATCTTACATAATTATTTGAAATCATCTTGGTCGACTTTTTCGTTTTCTTTTAATATCGTTGTTTCTGTTTCCTTGTGGGGGCCATTACTTTTACTTTTCTTTATATTCAGTCCATTTCACATTAATTTTATACTACTGACACTAGTACTTTTCTAGTAGTGTATATCCCAAGAACTTTTTTAGTTTTCTTTGGTACATTCTCGTATAATGTTGTCCAAAAAGAGGTTAAACATTATAGGCCATCCTCCATGTCTCACTCCTTCTTAAGACGTGAATAATTGATCTTAAGCCTTTCCTCATCACATTATGAGTCGTTATCTTTTTTTGATCAATAAATTTTTCAGTAAATTAGTTCAGGCAGTAAGGACCACTTTGGTGTTTGATTTCACATGAAATTTTAGAATCGCTATATCTCAAAAATGGTGATACTTAGGAAAAAAAGTGTAAGGACAATTTTTGTATAGAATTGTATGATATACCATTTTTGTCAGAACTATTTTTATAATAGAACTTACCGTCTGGCTGAAAAATGCAAAAACCCATATTTGCGAACTTTGACCTTGAATAAAATATCACAGGATCGACGGGGATTTTTCACATTTTGTTTATAATTTTTGTTAGCTTACCACTATTTTGTTTTTTATTTTTGAAAGTTGAAACTCAAAAGAGTTATATCTCGGGATTTGAGTTCCCCTAACCAATTTAGGCATCCTTTTTGTATAATCTTCAAAATGAATCGATGTTTTTTTACAGTTTTGAAGGACAGGAGTGTTACTCGCTTGGGCATTTCTCTTGTCACTTCATCCTTGACGTGATTCTATTTTTTATTAAATTTCTAATAACTAACTTCAGTTTCTTCATTTTAATCAGTTCTTCTTCGTTTATTGTTCCATTCCATTCTTCTTGATATTCTTCTGTAGTTTTATTCTAAATTCGTTCGATTGCTTTCACTTTTACAATGATCTTGCTAGCAATGATTCTTTGTTGTTTGTTTTCGTGATACTTCTGTTTTGTTAGAAAGTTTTTTCTTTTTGTTCTTCTTTTTAACCGACTTCAAAAAAGGAGGAGGTTCTCTATTCGATTGTATATATTTTATTTATGCCGTCCACCCAAATATCACTAGTGTCACGACGACCGCTAACATGTAAGACAGGCCTTGATGAAAACAAAAGATTTAAATGCTACCGGATAGGAAGAGAAATATAAAACATTCTCATTTTAAAGCGTCTTTAATATGTAGTTTATTTCGAAACGAGTGCGCTGACACTTTTCAGGGGCGAGGGCGAATTTATGCAGTACGAAGCGCAACCGAGGGTTGCAAATCAGCCCGAGCCCCTGAAAACTGACATCGCACTAGTATTGAACAGCGAAACACGAATTTACATCAAATTTTGAGATTAGGTTGACAGCTGTCAAATTAAATAAATAATGCGATAATGTTTATGTATGTAGTTATGTATTTCATTATTCACGAAACAAATACAAAAAAATATTTTATTTGATGTATCATGTTTTGCAATCAAGTTAATAATAAACAAAAGATACAGCGTCAAAAGTTTTTTATTAGTCACCCTGTATATATTTTTTTAAATTTTAATCTCCTTATTTTCTCGCTCACGTCAACTTTTGCGTTTTAATAATTTAAGTAGATGGTTGCGGGAATTATCCAAATAGAAGTTTATCTTGTTACGACGAATGTAGATGAATCCATTTCCGCTGCTCATATTCTTCTTGCAAATAGTCGCGTTAATGAAGTCTTTTTCTCGGAAGTCCTCAGAAACAGCTCCGATTTTAATGTTTTTTTTTTAAATATTTGCTTTTTTTATATTATTTATAACCAGAAACCTTTTGGAGCGGGGACATAACTATTAATATTATTTAAACAATATGTATGATATTTATTTAAAAAAAAAATAGCTTTGCGTTTTTTTAACAGACTTCAAAAAAGGAGGAAGTTATCAATTCGGTTGTATGTTTTGTTTTTTTCTTTTAATGCTTGTTACCTCAGAACATTTATATATTTATATTTCATTTATGTTCACCGATTTCTTCGTCAATTGTGGACCGATTTACAAAATTCTTCTCTTATTTGAAAGGGTATACTCTTAAGGTGGCTCCATTATCAAAAAATCAGGATCTGACCAGGGAATCCCATGGAAATCGAGAAAAATACTCAAATTTTCGCTCCCTTTTATTAACCGACTTCATGTATGTTCACCGATTTATTCGTCAATTGTGGACCGATTTTTAAAATTCTTCTTTTATTTGAAAGGGTATACTCTTAAGGTGGTTCCATTGTCAAAAAATCAGGATCTGACCAGGCAATCCCATGGAAATCGAGAAAATTACTAAAATTTTCGCCCATTTTTATTAACCGACTTCATGTATGTTCACCGATTTATTCGTCAATTGTGGGCCGATTTTCAAAATTCTTCTTTTATTTGAAAGGGTATACTCTTGCGGAAGTTCCTTTGTTAAGAAGTCAAGATCTGATCAGGGAATCCCATGGAAATCGAGAAAGATCCTCAAATTTTCGCTCCCTTTTATTAACCGACTTCATGTAGGTTCACCGATTTCTTCGTCAATTGTGGACCGATTTACAAAATTTTTCTTTTATTTGAAAGGGTATACTCTTGAGGTAGTTCCATTGTCAAAAAGTCAAGATCTGATAAGGGAATCCCATGGAAATCGAGAAAAATCCTCAAATTTTCGCTCCCTCTTATTAACCGACTTCATCATGTATGTTCACCGATTTCTTCGTCAATTGTGGGCCAATTTTCAAAATTCTGCTTTTATTTGAAAGGGTATACTCTTGAGGTGGTTCCATTGTCAAAAAGTCAGGATCTGATGAGGGACTCCCATGGAAATCGAGGAAAATTGTCAAATTTTTCCTTCCTACAAGAATTGATGAACAATTTTTAATTATTTTATTTATAAATGTCTAAAATAAATAATCCACAATTCATAATAATTTTATAATTTACTTTCGTATATTATTTGTAGAATAAGTATTGAAAAACAAATTTTTTTATATAAATATAATAAATAAATATTTATTTCCCCACTTCAAAAGGTTTCTGATTTTGAATAATATATAAAAACAAACATTCACAAAAAAAATCATTAAAATCGAAGCTGTTTCTAAGGACTTCCGAAGATTGCCTGTTTTATGTATTTATTGACGCGACTAAAATGACTTCTTCCTTTTATGACCAACATCTCGTTTAATTCGGAAACAGGCAAAACCAGACTTTATTCTTAATCTTACAACTGTATCCATCACGCCCTTGATTTATAATTTCTCTTTAATGTAGTTCTATTATAGTTATTATTTTATAGATAGGTCGGTGTGAGAACATCTTTAAAATTAACTTTTTGTTGGACCGAATTTGACTCACATATGCCAACTGAGCTAGATACTAAAACTTGAAAATGCTCATCTTGTCTACATATAACACTTAAAACTGCAGGCAAAAATAAAACTATAATATCTTTTTATCACCTTTGTTGCAACCACAAAATAAATCTGTGTGTTTCATGACCCAAAAACAACATTATTTCAGGGCAATAAAATAATTTATTGTCATAATTCCTGATGTTTAATAAGAAAATACAGCGAGCTATTTCAATCTTATGTTACTCCATTTCTTTTAACAACCAGCATGTTTTAATTTTTATTTGTAACCAAGGAAATGTCAGATTATCTGGAAGTTTTTACTGGCGTATAAATACAGGATATTTCAGAAATAAGTGCAATAAATTGAATCAGTAATAGAACACATCACATCGTGTTAAAATTAGTGGAAGTTTTGACGTTAATTTAGTTACCCGCCACTGAACCGCTGAACGATGATGATAACAAACGACAAAAACACGACTAAAAACTAACAAAATATTGGGAAACAATCTAAACCGCGCGAATTATTAGTAAATCCCCAGGCTGTAAAATCTGTACGTGATAGGGATACAATTGTTGCTGTTTCAAAATTCTCCAAATGCTATAATGCGGTATTCCAAACTGATTTGCGACTCTTGGGTTGGCGATTATCACCATTTTGCAAAACACAAACACAAGACACACGGCGAGTTCGGAAGCGTTGCACATAAAGTCTTTATGATTTTAAAGACGAAAGTGAAATACAATAACAAATTACCGGCGGCCACCCTCTGTGTCGACAAACTGATGTTAGGAACAAACCGCACGGGACTTAAAATGTTGACAAGATTCTCAGTAGGTCAAGTTAAAATAAATATCCATATGAATTATTGCACTTATTTCTGAAGCACTCTGTATAATATCGTTTTTTTTTTATCAAATAGTTCAAAATGATGCAGAATATCACAATTTCCAATAAATACACTTAAATATGTGTTTTTATCCTACTAATTGCTTAGTTAATGGGACACAGCCTAAATTGGCATGCAACATATTGTACTTTTTACCTATCTGTCTGGAATATTGATACTGATAATGATTACGCAAATTTATTTTGTGGTGGTCACGTCATCACCGCAATTACTTTTTTTGATCGTGCATTTTTATTAAAACCGATCACTCACTGATCATCAAATTACAGAACAGCACGTCCCGACGTCATTTGTGGTCTCGGGAGACTGCAAAAATAAGTTAAGTCGTCAGCTTTACCACAGCCCTGTCAACGATCATGTCTTTCTGCACAAGGACATAACTTTGCGTAGTAATAAAACTGGTATTTTATTCGGCAACTTGAATGTAATCATAAAAGTCCGTGCCCCGAACTAGGTTTATTTCCATCATTCGGGGTAACAGGAAAATTCAATTTCGGATCAGTTGAATGGAGGTTATTCATAAGTTTTTAACCTACTTATTGAGTTTGGTGATCCTGGGATTTAAGTTTGTCGAGCAAATTTTAAGTTTGTTGTGACTAGTAAAACTTCGCATCAAGCTGTTAGAACTTAGAGGACACGTCTTACTTCATCTGAAAGTTTTAAACAGTTAACACAATGTGAGAAGGTTTAAATAATCAAATCTGTGTATATCTGGTTGCTTCACAATTGTTTATTCCTAGTTTGAATTTTGCCAAGGCCAAATTATGCAACGTAAACTTCGGAGAACTTGGGGGAATATGCCGCAGGACATTAAATTTTTAAGAGCCCCAACTCCGGTTAATAAATCTGGGAAGCCGCCAAGCCGAAAGAAAGTTTTCCTTTTCTGTGGTGTTTTTTTTTATCGGTAATACACTTCAACAAATAAGGCAAGTTTAATACCACTTTTACGACAGACCGGCTCTATATTAACTCACGATATTGATATTCAAAAGCTCATAAGACATTGCCGTTATATTCAACCAACTCATTTTTGCGACATTAGTGTGCATCAGAACGTTCTAATGGAATTTAAATGGTATTATGTGTTGCCTACACAGCAAACGAAGCATTCATACTTCCCATGTCATTGAAACTTAAATTACCAATATTCCAGGAAAAGGAAAAGTTCACAGCTGTATTTTCAGAGTCGTGAGTACTCTGCTTCACAGCATGTGTCTAGAAATAATAAAGGTTGGATGGGTGCTCTTGACTGTGAGTGATTTCTAAAGATATCTCGAATGACGACCAGCAAATTTGCCTCCAGGTTCCGATTGAGTCGATGCTTAATACAGGTTTCCGGAGAAACTGAATAAATAGATTTATTTTTGAATTAAAAATAGAGCGGAGAGTGTAATTTAGATTTTGTTATGGTGGATTATACTCTCATCACTTAATACGACGGATACAGGAAAATATTAATATACAGAAATTCAGAAATTCACCGACATATCGGTCATGTAATGTTGTAATGGTTTCATAGATAATCGGACATTAATTTAAGACCTGAAACAGTTTGAGTCTCACTGGTTTTATTTTTACTCTGAAGTTTCCCATTGATCCGACCATTTCACAACAGTAAGAACTGCAAAAGAAACTGATATGATAACTTAAATGCCAGTTTATTGTTTACATTGACGAGTCCCAGTTCGTTGTAATTATTAATTACTTATTGTTAAAGAATTAATAATGGCAGTTCAGTATTAGTTTACGGCATCCGAGTGGTTTGATACCAGATGGTTGATGTGAGTCATTTTCAAAGACAGTTTCGTGCGATCATTGACATCAACCCCTTGGATTTTTATTTTTGGGACAGATGAAAGCTTTTGTTTAAAAATACCCCACAGACACGTGGAACAACTGCGAAACAGTTTTCCAAGTCGCCGAACACATCCGACAAAATGGAGTGGATTTTTTTAGGGGTGAGTGTCTCCTTGTTACACAGGGCTCAACGTGTTATCGCTAAGACAGGTGGACACATTGAACATCGTTTGTAAAGAAGCTAACGCTAACGGTTTGTTTTTGTCAAATCGCTTTATCGTCCTTGAACCCAGCAGTCCCCAAACATGTGTTTTAAATTATTTAAAATTTCTATTTTTTGTTGTGTGCCAATTGATTTATAGGCCTTTTGTGAACATGTGTTTAAAATTTCTCATCGATGGCACCCTGTATATGGAAGATTAGAAATTACACCTACTTACGATTGGCAGCACGAAGGTCATCGTTGAAATAGGAAATAAATTGCATTAAAAGATTCAATTTATAGTAATTATAACGTAATTGGCTTAAAAACAACGGCAATAATTATTATTTCAACATAATATTAGTTATCTACATTGTATACAGTTTTTTATTCTTTATTTTGTATGAAAATCAGTGTTGTCGTCTGCAAATTAATTTAAGTATGGAACTGCAATCTGAACTTGACTCAACTATTATAGCACGTTTTACTATAAATGCAGGACGCATTTAAATCATTTGTTTACTACTTTAAATGACCTAATAATATCGCTACGATTGTCTGATTAAATCATATTTATCATAATTGGTCTGTGTTCTGAATGTGTTATGTACTTCCGAGCCACCAGCCGTGATTAACTTTGTTAAAGCAAGTTACTGGTCGGTTCAATATTTTTATTGGTAACTTAAAAGAGTTCTCAACAAAGTTAAAATTAATTAAAATTACTTAATTTTTCCTAATTATGTATTCGAAAATCTTACGTGAATTCACACTGTATCTAAATAAGATTGGTATGTATTACATATACTGGTTCAAGGCCAAACTACTTCTCGAGAGACAAGAATGAAACTTCCACCGAGGTTTGTATAGTATTTTATTCACAATGATCCAAAATATAATAATTAAATCTCATTAGCAGAATTATTCCCACGTTTATTTTCAGTCAGGTACAGTTAGGTCAGAACAAATTATTAATATATGTAATAGTAATTTCTCATGGTTTAATGTAATGCCTTTATTACCACGCATTACATGTTACATTTAAAAATTTATTTAAATTTAATTATTAATTTTTCAGCGTTTAAAAAAGTAAAAGCGTGAAAGCTGGCACACTGTCCGACTTTTTAAAAATTGGAAGTCGTATAATAATTATTACTTTACTGGTTGTGAATAAAGACAGTTTTTATATTCAAAAAAATTTCATATTTGTGTTAATTTTGAAAAGTAATAAAAATTGAACTACCTACAGCGTGACCCAAAATAGCATTCGCGGGGTCCAAAACTATGAAGAAAAATCCCACAATGTTTCCTGTGTCCTCTGTGGCATTGAAATTCTGCATATGGAGGTAATTCTATGTGATGGTTATAATATTATATAGAAATATCAATATCTAGGGTTTTCTCTCAATTTCTTATAGGACTCTTTGAAACTCTGTAGGATTCTTTAGAACTCCCTAGGATTTTTCAGAACATTTCACCGCTCTTTAAGATTTCTTAGAACACTTTAGGGCCTTTCAGGACTGTTCAAGATCCAGTGGAGCTTTTCAGAATTTTTCGGGAATTATGAGGACTCTTCAGTATTTTTCAGTGCTTTCGGAATTGCTACCTATTCTATACTACAGGGCCTATTAACTAAGATTGGTTCTTAGCAATCGTGGGAAATTCTGAGAGCCCCACAGTGTTCTAGAATGTTCTGAATAAAAAAAATCCTAAGTAATTTTTAAAAATACTTTTAAACGCATATGCCTTGAAACGTACGGGTAGATCCGGGAAGTCCCGAAGAGTTGAAAATGTCGGGTGAAAGCTGAAATTGTAACATAAAGCATAAGAAAAGAAAGACAAAGAAGAAACTCAATATGGATGTAGAATGATTCCCGAAATATTGGAATACTGTTTCCTTATGTCTTATCATTTGGAGGGTGCAATTTTCTTATTTTTCCTTACCGTAAGGGGGGACGGCAATTTCAAATCCTCGAATTATACTTACGTAATACTTGAACATCTACTACATAAGAACTCAATTCGTCACATGCAGTCTAAATTTAAAGGCTTTGGATACAAAAATAAAACACAAATACAACGTCTAAATAATCAAGATGATACTTAGCGACTTACTCATTACACCTGATAGTTATTCTATTAATTCTGTTGTCTAATTTACTCAGTTATTTTTCCATCGCATAATGAAACGACAGTATTTCTCACAAAAAATTATTTTCCAGGCGTCTACAACGTGTCCAGTGGTGTCAGCCAGTTTACAGTTAACGTGGCAGGGGAACGCCGTCGTGGTCTGCAGCTAAGGGGTGACATCCTGATAAAGTGTTATCACCGCGGCGACGTGGGAAGAGAAACAGTATTCGCATGCCAATTTCACACTTGTGCGGTAGCCGATTACACGCTCAGCTTTACTCGACAAGAGCTCGATGTCGCTTGCAACGGTGAGTGTGCTCTGCTTCCATCATTCTTTATGTTTGGGCTGCGGAAGCCGTCGGAATACTGATGCCGACCCTTGTGGAAACTGCGATCAAGACGAATTTAGCTGCAGGGTGAATTCATTTAAATTGAACGACAGACAATAATAGGAGTTGAGAAGTTTCGGGGGGTTGGTGTTTTAAGCACTAAGAGAGGATAATTGGCCGCTTCAAAAAACTTTTCATCTAGGTATTAATTATGTAGTGTGTTTTGAAAATGCCATGCTACTAGGCTCAGTTATGTAATTTTTGAAATTGAAACATCTCTGGTAAAAACCTGAAGCTTGAATTGAATCCATTTGGTTTTTATATCTCGGTTGTTTCAACAGTTAGTTGTTTCAGCTATTTTAGTCCTGAGTTGCTTATTCCATCACCCTTATTTGTATTTCAAATCTATTTTTACTATTTTTTTTTATTGTACGAACACAACTAAAAATAATAGCGCGTTAATAATAATTGTCTTGGAGCATGACTAAATAACGAGCAGACAATATTTCAACACTCTTGATTCACACTTACGACATAGCGGAAGACACATTCACGGAATGAATCGTAAATTGTTCGTTCTCGTTCAAGATCCTCGTTTCCCGGCGGACGGCGCCGTCGAGTTGCATTTTTCTCCGGGCCCGGAGGGCCGTCACCCCGCACCCGCCCCCACGCCAGCCGTGCCGTTCACGTTTGCAGACGATCCCATCACTAGGGCGGACAGCCCGTTCTTTGTGGAGGAGTTCGACGAGGAAGGAGACTCCGACTCAGGTAATTAATCGCATGGGTTTAACATTGAATAGAATAACGGTGGGCAAACTTCCAGAAAAATAAAAATAAGCCGCCGATTCTTTTAAGTGCTAAGAACATGATGCATCGCGGGAATTTAGGAAAAATCCCTTGCATTTCACGTTTGCTTTCTTGTTCGGACGTGTGGATTATACTGGCACCTAGTAAAAAGTCGTTGGGTGTTTTGGAAGCTTTTGATTCTTTCAGTGTAGCGAGCTGTTGCCAAATCTGGGATTCGGAATAAGAATGCATTCGTTTTTTGGTGAATGTAACACGATGTTGACACACTGTTACTTAGTGTTCGCTCCAGAATTCTCTTTGGGCATTGTTGTCCGACGAACCCAACGAGGTCTATAAATTGCAATACAATTTTTATTTGCGGCAGAAAAAAATCTAAATAAATTTATATGTATTCCTGAATGTTTACACCTTAAATATATTAACTGAGAAAAACTTCATGCATTCTATTTTTTTAATTTGATAGGAAACGTCAAATTTGGTCGGTTGGAAATATATCTCAATAATTATGTTTTATTTTAATAAAATAACAATAATGTGCCACAAATACAATATCAATACAAAATATAGATATTTCACCATATGGGTCCATTCGACCCACACGTATGCAGAATAAGAATTTTTTCGAACCTATGCAGATGAGGGTTAAGCACCACTGGCAGAGGACATAATAATTATGTACCACAAAAAAAATATCTACAAAAATTGCTTAATGAGGCTGTCTGTGCTTGATATTGATTCGGAGCCGTTTCGGGTTTCTCTATGACCCAAGTTCCTGAAATTTTCAGCTTTCACAAATCCCCAGGTTTTTCAGTTTACAAATTAGATTTCTCAATATTTCAAGTTTGGTGGATTCACCAGATACCCACAAGGTTTGAAGGTTCCTCACTTCCTCACTTCTTTTTCATATTCCTCATTATCTTAGTTTCTCCCAATTCCTCATGTTTCTAAAGTTGACTGCTTTCTCAACTTCTCCAATTCTTAAATTATATTTCTCAGCTTCGTAGGTTCCTCCAGTTCTCAAGTTATGTTTCTCAAAATCTAAGATTCTCTAAGTCCTCAGATTTTCAGTCTTCAATGTTTCAAGTTCCCTAGGATCTCAATGATTTCCCCAACACTATTTTCTAACCGGGCGGTACTTAAGCACTGTTGCTTGGAGACTCCTTTAAGAAATACCTATTTCTTGTTTTATTTTTATTTCTTCGTCTTTTTTAAACCATTTTGTTAGTTGTTGTGGAGAACTCGCTGGCTGTAGCGCATTTTCAATGGGTGATATAACATACACTAAGAACAGTTAACAAATCAAAATTTACACTAAAATAAACAACACAATTGTAAAATCGAAAAATGGTTTTTATTTTAAGTTTAAGTCATGAGGGATGAGGAGTAAGCAATAATATGGAATGAGAAATTATTGTGAAATTGTTCCCACCTTATTCGAAATGTCAAAAGACTAAAATTCTAACCTCACATTTAAATCTCGCACGCAAAGTCACGCTAATCTGTTGGTTTATATTGACAGATAATTAAAATAAAGTTATGACAACACGTAAATGCAAAACTTATAAACCTCAAAAAAAAAAACATGAACAAGCGGTCGAAAAGGCCTAGCTTCAGTGGTCAAATAGTTCCCTATGGTCTTCTAATGAAGTCGTGAAGTAGACCGCGCGGGGCCAAGAAGTCCTCTTTATGAGATAAAGTATCGTCAGAAGGGAAAATTGCGTTGAGGTACACATCTGAAAGCACTCGGAGCAGCACACCATTTTATCACGGAGAGCCGACAGAATATCTCTTCACTGCTAGAGACAAAACCAAACGACGTCCTCTCTGCGAGACGCTCAGCGCATCTCCCCGAATTCCATTCCGGTAGGTGGGGTATACAGGGTGATTTTTAAAAAACGGCATGCACTGTAGAATTTTTATTTACGGGTCAATTTCAAAAATAAAAAAAGTTAATAAATGGCTTTTAATTTACTATCAGCTGACGATTTTAGATTTTGTCTAAATGTCATAGTATATTTTGGGCTACAATCAACTTTTTTATTTTAAATTGGGACCCATAATTTTCTTTTTTAAATCTGAAAGACCTCATTTTTCTTCATACACTCATGTGTAGTATGCACTACTTTTACTTAGAATTATTGTTTAAAAAAATTAGAAAAGTTAAAAAAAAAAGGAATAAAAGTTCATAAAATCTAGTTGTCTGTGGTGTCAAATAAGACAATGCCTTTATTATAACGTCAAAATCTTATTATAAGTTAACACTTTCTTCAAAATGAATAATTTTGATCATTTAACAGACATGTTGCAAGTGTATTTTGAATGCAGAAGAAATGCGAGTGAAGCTGTGCGTGTTTATCAACATCGTTATCCAGCAAGGCAAGTCCCAAGTCGCCAAAAGTTGTCGCGAATGGAGAGAAATTTAAGAAAATACGGTTCATACAAGAAAATAAAAGTGCCCTATCGAATAATACGTAATGAAGATTTAGAACTGCAAGTACTGTTAAGTATTGAAGAAAATCCTGACACTTCAATTACGGAACTAGCAACTAATTTAGATTCATCGTATTCGACGGTGCAGTACATTTTAAAGAAAAACAAAATGAAACCTTATGTTTCACAAAAGGTGCATGCCATAGAAGAGGGCGACCCAGCAAGAAGATTACGATTTTGCGAGTTTTATTTAGATACAATTAGACAAGATCCAATTCTGTACAGAAAAATACTGTGGTCAGATGAATGTACTTTTACCAACAATGGGTTGTTTAACAGACACAACCATAGACACTGGGCTCGTGAAAATCCTCATATCACAGTTGAAACGAACTTTCAGAGGCGGTTTAGTGTTAATGTGTGGTGTGGGATTTGAGGGAACAGGCTAGTTGGTCCTTTCTTTATTGAAGGCAAACTTAATGCCCAGAAGTACCATCGCATTTTAACCGAAAATGTGCAAGATTTTTTAGAAAATCTACCACTAGAACAATACAGAGCAGTATATTTTCAACAAGATGGGGCTTCACCTCACAATGCCCGAATTAATAAAGAATACCTGGAAGAAATGTTTGGAGATAAATGGATTGGAACCCACGGTCCCATTCGGTGGCCAGCCAGGTCACCGGAATTGTCACCACTCGATTTTTTCTTTTGGGGATTCTTAGAAGATCTAGTCTATGTTACGCGTCCAAGAACAATAGACCATTTAATAGAAAGAATTGTGATCGCTTGTAGAGAAATTTCGCCCGATACTCTTCTACGCGCCGTCATGCAGGTTTCTCAAAGGTGTCAACTGTGCAATGAAAAAAATGGGATGGTGTTTCAACAGCATTTAAACTAATAGATTTAACTAAATTCGATGTTTTTTTGTCATTTTGTCATTTCTTAATAAAGATTTGAAAAAATATCGTCACATTTTTTTTCATTTGCTTCTTTTTCACATAATAATAACGGCAATGTCTTATTTGACACCCTTGACAACTAGATTTTATAAACTTTTATTCATTTTTTTAACTGTTAAAATTTTTTAAAGAATAATTTTAAGTAAATGTAGTGCATATTACACATGAGTGTATGAAGAAAAATGAGATCTTTCAAATAAATAAATAAAAACTATGGGTCGCAATTTAAAATAAGAAAGTTGAATGGAGCCCAAAATACACTATGACATTTAGACAAAATATAACACCGTCAGCTTATAGTAAATTAAAAGCCATTTGATCTACTTTTTTATGTTTGAAATCGATCCGTAACTAAAAATTCTACAGCGCCTGCCGTTTTTTAAAAATCGCCCTGTATATCCACGAGGCAGATGCGCTGACAAGTGCGCCCCTCTGCTGGAGTAAACTTAAATTTCGTTGTTTGTATTGGGTCTGGGTATCGTTGGAACGTCACGATCATGTGTATGTGCTGCAGGTGGGGGCGTATTGCTAGAAATTACTTGCAACAAAATTTATTTTCAGCATCCCACAGCCGAAAGTCGGTCTTCCTGGCCGCGTTTCGGTCCGGTAACAGCGACTTTTGTCCCGACCGGTAAAAAGCTCGGTTTTCGCTTCTGTAAAGTGTAAGTTAAAAGTTGAAAATGAAGGATCAAAAATCCAAAGTCGAAAGTCTAAACAAATACGGGAAAATCCAAGACTCAAGTGTGACAATCGATCTTAGTGCAAATTTCATAATAAAAAAGCTATGAATAAGAAATTTGAAACTATAGATCAAAAGAAAAATAAAAGTTCCGGGTCAAAAATCTACGTAAATGAAAAAGGTGTAACAAAATAAAAAGTAAAAAAAAATAGGCATGAGTAACAAAGAATAATTGATAATGAGGCATAGGGAATAATGATGAGTTATAAATGGGGAATTATTAATTAATCAGAGTAGTGAATAATATAAATAAATATGATAAATAAAAGTTGTTGGTTCAGATTTCTAATCAACAATCAGAAAATCGAAAACCGGAAACGAGGAATCTTAAATCTACTTAAAAGTCAAAAGCCAACAAATATCAAAAATTGAGGATTGTGTTGAATATCGAAACAAATGAGACAAATGAAAACAATCAGAGCCGTCAATCAGCAATCAACCTTTAGAAATCAGAAATCATGTTTCTTGTTGTTGATTGAACACTTTAGTTGATATATTATTTTTGACAACTGTATGGAATGATGTGGGTGAGTTTCTACTGTGGTTCCAGCATAATTTGAGAATTCATGAAAGCCTGAAAAGAAATGAGAATTCGAGAATCTGATAACAACCGAACATGAAAACCTGAAAATGGACTGGACAATCTGAAATACTGAGAACTTACTGACTTCAAAATCTCAGGTCTTAAGGGGGAACGCCAGCAATTCGACCAACTATTGGCGACAAAGAGACAGGAATGGAGTTTCTCACGTAGGGCAAACGCCATCTGATCCGCAATAGACAGTCTTCACAACAGCCACTCGTGTATTATGCCGAGTATTGCCGAGCGCTTTTAAGATTACTTCATTACACTTTACAGCATGTATATAGTGGCCAATTTTACCACTGCCGTGGGTACCTGCTTGGGTAAGCAGGCTAATAGGGATCGGCACTTAGTTATAGTCCTAACTGATCAAGCCATAACTTTCAAACGTAATTCTTTTTTGTTTTGTTTCCTGGAAAATTTTTCAATAATAATAGCACGAGGTCAAAATTTTGCCGACAGTAATTTTTGCGATTCAGATACGAGTTTCTGTTGCGACGAAAATAATGACGAGTGCTTGCAGGAGTCATTACTTTCTCAAGCAACAGAAACGAGTCAATCTGAAGAGCAAAAATTGGCGGCAATATTTAACTTGTAAATTGTAATATAGCTACAAAAAAATGTCGCTGGAATTAAGCTTCTAGAAAAGTTGCCACTAAAATAATTATAAACAAGAAGAATGTTCTTAAATCCAAGTGGAGTAAATTTAAATTAAAATTTCGACATAGATATATTTAAATTTTAACTAAAATAATTGTCCTATTGATGGTTGTTTATTTTGAAATTTAATTATCTCATTGATGGTTCACAAAAACACAAGTTAAATTGTCAGGAAAATAAAATTCGAGACAGTTACAGAGGAAAGTGAAAATTTGGACAAACTGCAAAAATCAAATTTTTTGTATGTAGTCTCGATCATAATTGACGATAGAAACGATATATTTGGTTGATTCTTTTTTTGTTTTGTTCGATATATGTACTCACGGGACGGAAATAACTCAAATGAATGTTTTCAATTGTTTGTAAAAATTGATCCGAGTTCATTTGATTTATGACCAATCGATATTTTTCATCATCAGGAGTCACTTAATTTTTTTTTCTTTTCTAAAATCTTCAGGAAAAAAAATTTGGACAGGGTATCGTCTATCGGATCAGCTAGTATTAAATCTATCAGAGAAGTTACTGGAAAAGTAATAAACAAACACAAAATTTAATTTCAATTAAAGAAAGCATAATTTTTAAAAACAATGAATATATATTAATAAAAAATTCGAGTCTTACAACTCAATATTATTTACATTAAGAAGACAAAACTTGACTTTAAGTAATGTACTGTCAAAATAAAAATATTAAAAAATTAAAGATTTTCAATTTTGTAACGCACACCTCCACCAAGTGTAACTTGACCTAGCATCTCAATAAAGGGTAGTTATCACCAGTAACAAAATATAAAATTAATTTTTTAAATTACATTCTTAAATTGTTACATTGAAGTGTATATGCCAAAATAATTTTTAAGCGCGTTATTTATGTGTAAACACAATTCAAAAACATATTGAACATGTGAATTAACACTTTTGATGAAATATTATTCCCCATCATTCCGGTTCCGTAGACCTTACACAGTAATGACATTACATTGATCGTATAAGGTCTGCATAACAAACAAATGCAGAAACATAATAATTATTATAAAGAAAAAGAAGACCAGAGACTTATTTATACACCCGCAGCTGCCTACTGGAACGAAAGTCTCGAATAGGCGATTTTTCCGTCTTTTGGGGATTAACGATTTCTGGCAACAAACAGTATAAATAAAATTCGGAAAGTGGACGTTCCATCTGGTTTTCCCAAAGATTATCGTCTCTACATTTTTTTCAAATTTGAGTCCACGAGTTGTCCAAATAATGAATGTTCCGGACGGACAGCGAAGTGTTAGTAATAGGGTCTCATTTGGCACTCTTTGGGTACGGAACCCGAAAAATGCGAACCGACGTGAATCGATCGGTAGGTTCTTAGAATTATTTTGTCTCTCGCTTTCTCCAACGAGTGAACTGAGATAGACGTAACTACCCCGCCAGGTTCGGCAGAACAACTGATCTCCTTTGGTAGCGCCCGAAAGTTAGGCAATTGCATTCATATTTTTCGCAAATAGACGCTCGGGAACTTATTCCTCATTACTTGAGTATTTTTTATTTTGAGATGTACAGGGTATCAATTCAAAGTTAAAGAGTGTGTTAATGTCGCTACGTAGTTTTTTTTGTTCTAACTATTATGGTTTCGGAGTAATTCTCCGAGAAAAATTTAGATTGATTTAAAAAAAAATATTGCAAATATCTCTGCATAGCGATCTACCTTGTTTCTTTCTCCTTATTACTTTTAAAACTGCATGTAAATATGTTTCTTAATTGATCTTCAGTACGGTATAACGTAAACGCCGTCGAATCTCAATTCTACCGATCATGGCGTTCCCCCTTAACGACCTGGAAACTTGAGATCTTGACTATCTGTCTTTATGATCATCGATATTTCGAAAACTTTCACTATCCACTGCACATATCCAAAACCTTTTCACCCATGTTCATATAGTTATCGCCAATCTGTCGTGTACATCTCTCGCTTCTAAATCCTGCTATCCTCTCAGTTTATTTTTGACAGGATCAACTTTTGTCAATTATTCTGCTTCATATCACACATACTCTCAATCGGCAATAATTCTGCACTTTGTAGACACTGTTTATAATGAAAGTCTTTTGCAGTGCTAACCACTTCCTAAATTACAAATGGCAGATCTCCAGTCTAAACAACTTAATTCATTGTCGTACGGAAGTGTTAAATTGTTAACACACTTGTAATTAAGATTTAATGTTTGTGAAGCGAAATTTCTCCGTTCGTCGTGTATACAAAATCGTCTCGGTTTTTCTTTAACGTTGAAGATTGGACGTGAGCTGAAGAGGAACAGTTAACATCATCCTATCAAGCATAATTATAGCTTGCAGAATTTAATTTCTGGAATTAATTTGCAGAAATCAAACAAACCAAATATGTAAACGGTTAATTATAATTTAACGCGTTTCAGTGAAGCTAAAAGGTGAAATGGAAACTTTGACCTTTGTTTACCGACAAAGTTGGTGCAAAGAAGTATTTGGTATTACATAATTATAAATTGACAATCATTTAAAATTAAATAACTTCGTTATGAGTAGGATGCAAAAATAAGTAATTAAATAACTTTATTTAGGTCTAAAATGTATTCAGTGGTAGTCCTAATCTTCTGATATGAAACTATGTGTCCTAGAGGGTCATGTTGTCATTTCTCTCTTTGTTTTGTATTTCTTTTTGGGCTTAGTTTACACTTTAGTCTCGATATACCCTGTAATTCTATGACATTCGCCCCCATATTACGTTTGGACTTTTTCCTTTTGTTTCTTGAATGCACGTTATTACATCAAATGGTTGGCACAACAAATAATATGATGGAAGTAAGATGAACGCATGAAAGATAATTCCTGAATAACCACCGTGTCATAAAACTCACGGTCGTGATGTCATTTCCACCGATCGATGAATTTTATGACTGATAATATTCCTTATATTTTTATCGTTGATGGTAAAGCTTTATTCATAAAAACAGGAAATGTAATTGCGGCTGTTAAACACTTCTGCTATTTAAAAAATCATTGTTGTGTGCTATAAATGTCAGATTAATTGTGCTTCCATTAAAAAGACATTTTTTCCGAAAACACTGATGATGTTAGGTACATTTTCACGATTGAATACGCTTTCTTTTACCACGCGTAACGGAAACGGTGTGTCTCTCACGAGATGCGTGTATTAGCAGAAGAACGAATCTTTGCTTGTTGGGTATATTTGAACAGATTTAAACAAACAAGAAAACCTAAAAAACCTTGGTCAGAGTCTTGGCAGACTAAAGCCAGGTGTGGACTGTATAAATAACTCTTGGTGATTTAAACCAAGTTACGGATATCGTCTCCAGCTTCTCATCATATCCCGATGCGAGGTTAGGGTTCATCCAGAATCGAGAGATGGCTTTGCTTGCGCACACATCCGAAGATACGATGGCTTCGAAATGGCAAAATACACATTTTGTTAAAGTTAAATTATGTTCAACGACGCGTGAAGCGCAGCGTGACGTAGACATTTCGATTTGTTCCACATTTCAAGTCATAAATTCAATTTGCGTCGCACTAATAATCCTGATGTAATGAGCGTTATGCACAAACGACGTAATTTATATTAATGGGGAGGTTACACATGATGGGATGTGTTTACGTTGGTACTTGCAACCCCCACCCTAATGTGTACCGAGGGATGGGTCAGGTACCAGCACCCCAAATTGTAGTCAGTGAATTTTTAGCTCTCAAGTCGAGACAACCTATAAGTGTAGTTTTAGCTCTCAGTATGAGACGATCATTATCAGTGAACTTTTAGCTCTCAGTATGAGACGATCTAACTAAGTCAAGTTTTAGCTCTCAGTATGAGACGATCATTCATTCTAAGTAACATTTAGCTCTCAAACTGAGACAACTATCTAAATATAAGAATTACAGTAGCTCTCCGTGGAGACGACTTAACTTAAACCAATTTCGTTCAATATACAGTCCTAAGTTAAGAGTAGTTCTTATTTCATCGAACCAGCCTACATAACATTTTGGTCTATCTTCGAGCCGGATTAATCGCGAATATCAACAACGGTCCTTCGAGTAACTACATAAAGTCAGTGTTAGTGTGTGTTGTTTAACTGCACCAACAAATCACCAAGAGGCATCCATCATCGACCATCAGCATCAGAGGCGTACATCTACCAGCATCAGAGAGTCTGCACAGATCTGCAGTCAGTCTCAACTTCACGAGATCAGGGCAATTAAGGTCAGTGATTCTCATTCCTTTTATCTACATCACATCCTTGTAATATGTACATGTTTTCATAAGTGTCTAGAGAGCTTTTGAAAAATCTAAGATGACGGATATAGCGAATCTTAAAGTAAAACGCGGCACAGCTAAAGGGAAGTTAACCAGAGCCGAAAAGTTTCTATCGACTTTTACAGATAAAGATGATATCGACCTTTTAAAAACGCGAAAAACCATTGTGGAATCGACTTTTCGGGAATTTGAGGATTGTCAAAATCAAATTACTATACTAACCCCGAATGATGAAACAGTCGAAACTGAGTGGGTTAGTTTTGAAAATAGCTATTATAAGATAATGGCTGCTATCAACAAATGCATATCTAGTCGGATACCGCCGCCGTCGGTATCAGATTCAACAGCCGGGACGAGTAGGTTCAATTCTAACGCATCTGAAGTAAATCAGAACAGATTTTCACAAAGCAGTAATATTTTACCAAAAATCAAGCTTCCCACTTTTGGTGGAGCGTACTCGGAATTTCTCTCGTTTTATGATACATTTGACAGTCTCGTTGGAAAGGACAATAACTTAAATGATTGTCAAAAATTGAATTTTCTCAGATCATGTTTAACCGGAGAAGCGCTTCGGGCCATTGAAGCATTGTCAGTAACCAGTGCAAACTACGAAACTGCACTTAACATTTTAAAAAAGAGATTTAAAAACGATAGATTAATTATTCAAGATCATATAAATTCAATTTTGTCAGCGCCTAATATTATTAAAAATTCAGATACTTCATTACGACAACTATTAGACTCAGTTACACTAAATTTGGAAGCCCTTAAGGTTTTAAAGTTACCAGTAGAATCTTGGGATGCTATTGTGGTTACAATAATTCATTCTAAACTAGACTATAATACTAAGAAGGAATGGGAGTCTACTTTGAATAACTCCGAAATGCCGAAACTCGCTGAACTTAAAGAATTTTTGGAGAAACGGTGTCAATTTTTGACATCCGTGAATGTTATAAATAGGGTGAATTTTAAAACTCAACAATTTGGGCAAGCAAATAATTACAAATCGTCAGACAATAAATCTAAAGTAAATGTTTACCATTTACAAGCAGTTAGAGGTAATCATCTAACGTGCTGTTTATGTAAGGGTGAACACCCTATCTATCAGTGTCCTAAATTACTAGACATATCTATCAATGATCGTAGGAAACAAGTTAAGAACCTTAAATTATGTTTTAATTGTCTACGTAGTAACCATCAAGTTACAAGTTGTAAATCCAAATATTCATGTCGAACATGTAAGGAACGACATCACAGCATTTTACATCAAGACCGCGAACAAGTAGTTCATGAGCAAAGCTCTACTGTAGTTGACACAGTAAGTAATCACGCCTTTTTGATCAATAAGGCAATTCTTCTTCCTACAGCCATCGTACTTATAAAAAATAATGCCAACCAATTTAGCGAATGTAGAGCCCTTTTGGATGTTGGGTCTCAGTCCAATTTTTTATCGCAACATATGGCTACTAAACTAAATCTTAATTTGCACAAAACAAATTTAACCGTCGGTGGAATAAATCAAACAGTTTCAACAATAACAAAAGCCGCAGAGGTAACCATTAAATCGTGTGTTGACGAATCAGTCACTGAACAATTTAGATGTTTTGTAGTACTAAAAATAACCGAAGATTTGCCCAACGAAACAATTGACAATTCATTACTACATATTCCTCGTCATATCAAATTAGCGGATCCGCTCTTTTATAAAACTCGTCCTATAGATATGCTTATTGGGGCTGAGTTATTTTGGAATTTATTGAGGGACGGTAAAATTTTACAACATGGCCAACATCCGCATTTTCAAGAAACCAAATTGGGGTGGATTGTTGGGGGTTCTATAAACTATGGAAATTATTCAAAAACATCCTGCAATTTAAGTGCCGTTTCACGAAACTCTTTAGAAACCCAGGTAGCAAAATTCTGGTCACTGGAGGAAGTTGGCAATAAAGATAATTTGTCCGCAGCCGACAAAGAGTGTGAAATACATTTTCAAACCAATTTTAAACGTGCTGAAAATGGGAGGTTTATTGTCAGACTACCATTTAGAAACAATAAAGTTCATTTAGGTTCATCGTTAGAACATGCAAAAAAGCGATTTTATTCTTTAGAACGAAAACTAAATACTTCTCAACGCGAATTAAGGGAACCATACACCAACTTTTTACACGAGTACCGTGAACTAGGACACATGGAGTTAGTACCATCGGGAGAAATTAACAAACATAATTCTTATTATTTGCCAAATCACGCTGTAATCAAAGATTCATCTACCACAACTAAATTGAGAGTAGTTTTTGACGGATCTAGGAAAACTTCAAACAGTTTCAGTCTTAATGATAATTATTTACTTCCCGGTCCTAACTTGCAACAAGACTTGTTTTTAGCTATTAGCATTAATCTCGAGTTACCAATTATGTCAAATTGTTCCTCTTTTGTAAAACTGCAGAGAGTGATTGCATATTGTTTACGTTTTATTAATAATTGTCGCAATAAAGGCCAAAGAATTGAGGGTACTTTAACTTGTCGTGAATTATTGCAGTCACATAATCGAATAATTAGTTATGTACAGAAACGCAAATTTGTTGATGAAATTCAAACATTGTCTAAGAGCAAACAACTTAACAAAAATAGCAAAATATTAGCGTTAGATCCATTTATTGATACCAATGATAATCTGTTAAGAGTAGGAGGTCGTATAAGAAATAGTAATGTTTGTTTTGACAAAAAACACCCAATCCTCTTACCATCGAAACATCACATAGCGAAATTACTGATCAGACAATATCATCATTGGCAATTACATGGCGGGCAACAATTAACTTTAGCTGCTCTTCGACAAAAATACTGGCCCGTAGCAGCTCAGAGCGTAGTGAGAAAAATAATTTTTGAGTGCATTAAATGTTTTAGAACCAATCCGAGGCGCTTTACGCAAAAGATGGGCGATTTGCCAAACGTTAGGATTGAACCCACAAGACCCTTTATTCATGTCGGCATTGATTACGCTGGACCCATTTTAAATAAACAAGGCAATAAAAGAAGTAGAATAAATGTAAAATCCTATATTGCGCTGTTTATATGTCTTATGACAAAGGCCATACATTTGGAGTTAGTCGGCGACTTAACTTCCGAGTCATTTTTGAACGCTTTAAAACGTTTTATGTCTAGACGCGGTAAGGTTTTAAATATCTATTGTGATAATGCCACTAATTTTGTAGGGGCAAAAAATGAACTAAAGGATATGCAAAGATTCTTAAAATCTTCGGAATTTGAAACTAATATTATAGAAGGTTTAAAAACTGAAAACATATCTTGGCATCTAATACCGCCAAACAGTCTCCATATTGGTGGGATTTGGGAGTCAGGGGTCAAACTCGTAAAACGTCATCTAAGAAAAACGCTTGGAAGTTCTTTGGTCAATTATGAAGAGATGTATACTCTCCTAACACGTATAGAAGCGTGTCTTAACTCACGCCCTATTACCCCCTTGTCTAACGATCCTCATGATTTCGAGGTACTTACTCCCGGACACTTCCTAATTGGAGAATCTCTGACTGCCCCTGTCGAGGCTGATCTGCGCGAGCTACCAGTGAACCGTTTATCCCGATGGCAGCGGATCGAGCAGCTGCGACAACACTTTTGGGACCGCTGGACAAAAGAATACCTCAGCACATTACAACTGCGGAGTAAATGGAGGACACAACCCCAAAACACTATTTCGGAAGGGACCATGGTTCTAATTGCTGAGGATAACCTCCCTCCTTTGGTGTGGAAATTAGGCCGCATCATCAAGACACATCCCGGATTAGACAATCGTGTAAGGGTTGTGACGATCAAAACGGCTCAAGGAGTTTTTAAGCGCCCCGTAGTTAAAGTGTGTCCATTGCCCATAAACGTTTCATAAACAATTTATAATGTGCATTTAGTGTCATTTGCGATGTATCTAGTTTTAAGTACAACGAATCACTACGTAGCATTAGTTTTATTCAGGTTAGCTTTGTGTGTGTTTTTCTTTTCTTTATTTGTTCAGATTAGGTTAGATTAAGTTTTTTAACATTAATGTACTATAGTTTTAAGATTCATTATTGTATATATTATTCCTCGTTTGGACATGTTTGTTTGTTTATATTGCATGCTCTTATATAGTTAGCTATGTTTAATCATTGTCAACCTAGAAGTCTCCAACGGGGGCGGCATGTTTACGTTGGTACTTGCAACCCCCACCCTAATGTGTACCGAGGGATGGGTCAGGTACCAGCACCCCAAATTGTAGTCAGTGAATTTTTAGCTCTCAAGTCGAGACAACCTATAAGTGTAGTTTTAGCTCTCAGTATGAGACGATCATTATCAGTGAACTTTTAGCTCTCAGTATGAGACGATCTAACTAAGTCAAGTTTTAGCTCTCAGTATGAGACGATCATTCATTCTAAGTAACATTTAGCTCTCAAACTGAGACAACTATCTAAATATAAGAATTACAGTAGCTCTCCGTGGAGACGACTTAACTTAAACCAATTTCGTTCAATATACAGTCCTAAGTTAAGAGTAGTTCTTATTTCATCGAACCAGCCTACATAACAGGATGTCTGGATAATAATACATATTTGCCGTTTTGAAGAGTCTACTGATCGTGATGAAACCACTACATTTAACTGTTCGTATTAAATGAGTATAATGGATATGTTCTCTTTTGAAAGTTTCTCAAATATGTTCTTAAGACTGTCAACAGTCAACGAACAACAGGTTTGGGTAAACAAGAATCGAATTTTTTAGCAGCCAAACAAAACACCTCAATTTTTTAAATGTAACAAGTTTTTAAAATAATTTAAAATACTCGCTCAATTTTAAAAACGCGTGAGGTGTTCTCCCTTAGTACTTTAATTATTTTATTCCGCCGTGAGCTATCCCTTGATAAGTATCTCAAACATTTGGTTCCTCTGCATGTTCGTTCTAAGTTTAGTAAGTGTCTTCATTATTTTGTTCCGCTGACAGCTGTCTTTTTAGTGTTTTAAACATTTGGTTCCGCTGCCTCAGTTCCTTTTAGTTAGGGTCTTAATTATCTTGGTCCGTTGTCAGTTCTTCTTTGTGTCGATTCCGCTGCCTGTGTTCCCTTTAGTAAGTGTCTCAATTTTTTTTCCGCTCTCATTTAACTTTTGAGTGTAACTTTTGGTAAGTGTCTTAATTAGTTCGTTTCGCTGTCAGCTATCTCTTGAGTGTCTTAAACACTTGGTGCCGCTGCCTGTTCTAAGTTTAGAAAGTGTCTTCCTTATTTTGTTTCGCTGTAAGGCTATTCATTATTTATTCTCTTCCGTTGGCAGCTCACCCTCGAGTTTCTTTGACATTTTGGTTCCGCTTCCACCGTTCCCTTTAGTTAGTGTCTTAAACATTTGTTTCTGCTGCATGTGCCCCCTTTAGTAAATGTCGTAATTTTGTTATTTGGCTGCCTGTTCTCCCTTTAATAAGTGTCTTAATTATTCTCTTCCGTTGGCAGCTCACTCTCGAGTTTCTTTAACATTTGGTTCCGCTGCCTCAATCCCTTTAGTTAGTGTTTTAATTATTTTGCTTTGCTGGCAGCTTTTTAGTTTTAAACATTTGGTTCCGCAGCCGTTCCCCCTTTAGTAATTGTCTTAGTTATTCTGTTCCGCTGCCCTTTCTCCATTGTCTTAAACATTTGGTACTGAAGTTTTTGAAACATAGTTGCTTTAAATTTCTGGACATTTGACATGAATATTCTTCAAAAATAAAGTAAAACATTGATCACACTTCTGACGGATATTATTTGATTTGTGGAAATAATTTTGACGAAATCTGATTAAAAGCAATGCAGAACCCTAAATGCAAAACTGACACGGATATATGTCCAAAAAAAAATATAGGAAAAAGTGAACACAATGGGCATAAAGAATTTTAGGTGTTTATGGGCAGTTATTACGAAAATCTATAGGTCAAATTTTACTCCCAAAAACCTGCTCAGCTTTCAGCACAGCCATTTTATTTCTTCAGTAATTGCAGTTCTTTGTTTGGTTTTTTGATTAGGGGGCAGTTTCAAAAGAAATTATCTGTAGGTGTCCATCCTGCAGCATACCTGTCTGCGTATAGTCTAACCGCAGCTCAGGCATTTTTTTACTATAAATTAAACGCAAATCGACTTTTTCGTCGTTGGAATAATTTTTGACAATTGATTAGAAAATCACGTCAAAAAATTATGTTGAAGTTGAATTATGATTTATTAGAGATGTGTATTGGGTTGCATCTGGCCAATGTTAGGCTCGTAAAAACTCGTGTATAACCCTGTATAATGCACATTATTAGTAGATAAATACTTTAGTTACCAGTTTTTCAGCAGAATGGGAAAAGAATGACGCTAATAGCCTCCCACGCGTCCAATTTCACGTTGTTTCTACTTAAAACTCCTGCAACAAACCAATTATCGCTGGAACATACTCTTTTGATCTTCGCACTCCTAATTTGAAACAGTGCTTCTACACTAAGTTGTCCAACGTATTTTTCAATTCGGTTCATCAAGACTTCGAAAAACAAACTCCTGCCACAACATACAAGACGCACAACATATCACGTGGACAATGGCCTTTCCCGTCAATTTTATTATCAACATCCACATCTCCGCTATTAAATATTTGTACACTTCATCCGGCGTTTTTGAAATTGCCGGCAATCAACTAAATATAATTCCGCTGTAATGTCGACCTGCACCGGCCTCACGTTATTTCTGTCCATGGGGGGGTACCTATTTTAGCGTTTGAAAATAAAATCAGAAGTCCGAGATCGAAGCGTCGAGACGGAGTGCTTCGTATTTTTTCGGTGAAAATGTCTTGTTTTGATTTTCAGGTAAGAACGGCAAAGTGTCGGTTGTTGTGATATCGCATGTTTCGCCTAAACGTAAACAAACAATGCGTTAATTTTCGGCATAACCTTGATGTTATTTGCTGATTAATGGATGCTGCGATCATCGAGAGCAATTTGTTGTCTCAAGTGGCAGTTCACGGAGCGATTTACGTCGGCGTCGGTTCCTGTTTCAAAATCAAAATAGAGAACTATAATTTTCCGTAAGAGATGTTGCACATTTGTGGGGTGTTTATTCCAGAGCTTGAATTATGCTACCTTATGTTCAACAATATGTTCCATATCATGCAATGAGGATTTAACTTACAAATTTCAAACGATTTGCAAAATAAACTTTAGCTATTTGCGTTCAAATCGTCTGCTCTAATTCAACACAAGTGTCTCTCCACATGTGTTCCAAATAGCTTAACCAATTCTTATCAAAATGCTTTAATTTAAATTGAAAAGTGATGAGAGGAATTATATTATTTGTGCCACTACTTTTAAATCGTTCCGCTAAATCGTAGTACTGCACGCTCTGTCTTCTTTTTACTTAACAGAAAACAGATTCGTTTATGACATCAGCACATCATGTAGAACATCATGAGCTCAAAAATATCAGGAATCTAAAAAAAAAAAGCGCTGAACGGACATGAATGGAAAAATTACTGACAAGGATTTTTTTTTTCTAGCAAGTCTGGCTTTTTTCTGGCAATAGCGATAGGGGTAGGACGATGGTGCTATTTTGTTTCCTAAACTTAAAATACGAAATTCTGTCTACATTTTCAGTTTCACGTACAGGGAAATATGACCTTTTTGGAGTATGTTTCCTTAAGGGGTCGAGCGCGTTACGCGAGGCACCAATTTCAGTGATCCACGGAAGTTGTCGTGTGTGAAAATTTGATTTTCCGTTTATCACTCATAAAATATGATATACTCTCCACATTTCAAGTTTCACGTACAGGGGAATATTATCTTTTTGGAGTATGTTTGTTTAAGTGGTCGAGCGCGTAGCACGAGGCACCAATTTCAGTGATCCACCTTAACGTCTGTGAAAATTTGTTTTTCCGTGGATCATTGAAATTGGTGCCTCGATACGCGCTCGACCACTTAAAGAAACATATTTCAAGAAGGTCATATTTTCCTGTATGTTATTGCCGTTCTACCTGTGTAGCAATTGCCAGAGGAAAGTCAGAATTGCCAGAAAAAAGTCGGAATTGCCAGAAAAAGTCGGAATTGCTAGAAAAAATATCGTTGTCAGTTATTTTTCCATTCATGTCCGTTCAGCGCCTTCGTAGCTTTTTTTGCTTGGAACAGTATTTTTTTTGTTTTTGATTTATTTCTGCTCCTGTTAAAAAGGCATAGTCCAAAGGTGAAATATGTAATCTTATTTTCTTGTTATGTAAACTGTGAGAAAATTCACACAGTTGCTACTGCCAGGAAGAATGTCGCACTTTATAATATCTAAAATTTATTTGCTCGAGCATTATGTATTATTACCCTCTCCTGATCCAAATACGTGCAGATCATTTTGCTTGGGCCTTTATATATCTTTGGTTAGTGGGACTTGAGTTCTATTGGTTTCCTCCATATTTCTATCCAGTTTATTCTATTCTGAGCTGATCCTGGTATGTCTTCCCACCTTACCCCTCTTTTCTAAACTTTTCTTACTTCCTCTTTCCACGTTCTTTTGGTCTTCGGTTTACACTTCCTCTTGTTTCGTACATTTTTTTCACTAGCGCCACTCTTTGCACGTGTCCCATCCCTTTTGTGTTGTCTCTGCCGCTGGTAATATTTTCAACTGGTCCTGTATTTCATGTTTCCTATTTTATCTCTCTTATTATTTTCCTGTTGGTAGCTGACAACTTGCTCGTTTGCTTTCCTGTTGTCGTCCAGTTTTCACAGGCGTAGGTGGGCGTTGACTGAAAAGTTTCCTTTTTTTTCTGGTTAATTTCATCCTCCATGATTTCCTTTCGGATGATCGGTCTAAGCAGGTGAATTTTTCTACTTGTTCAACAGCCTTTCCTCCAATATCGATTTAGTGTATTTTATTGATCATTCCTATTACCATTGTTCTGGTTTCATTTTCATATCATCTTTTTTTGATCTTCGAAGTATTCTCTTCATCTTTTCTATATTAATTTTTCTTCTGTTACAATACCTCCGTTCTTGCCTTTTATATTCTTAAGGATGGCTTTTTGTTTCTCATTTGTTTTAGCACTTCGTAGAATAGTTTGTACGTGCCGCTATTTTGTAAAAAAATTTCCCCGCTTTTAGTTTACCACTATTTTTATTTGTTTCGTATTTAGTTCGTTTTGGTTTTCCTTTTTGACTTCCTGCAGCAATAGTTGCCCCTACTCCAGTTTCCTTTTTATTTCATTCTTCTATTCTACTAACTGCAGGGGTTTAGTGGTTGTCTTGTAATTGTATGGCTTTTCTTGTTGAAATGTTTGAAATTAATATTTGCAACTATGTGATCATTTTCTCTGCAGCAATCGTTATTATTTTTTGTTCTGAATGTCTTTTCATATTCTAATATATTATATAAAAACTTAAATATTTGTTTGTTCGTATTTTATGCGCTCCTACACCGATCCATTGTTTCCCGTCCTTTCATCTTCATATTCTTTAAGGTTTTTATTCTCCTCTTTTAGCTTGCCGATTTCTTTTAACTCTTTCAGTTTCTGTTGACTACTCTTTTCACTACTCCTTTCAGCAAAGCTGTTAAATCTTGTCTGTATTTTTTTGCCTCTCTGGGGTGTTCTCAACATCTTATTTTTCCTTTTAAATTTTTATTCCAATTCCAAACTTTCTCTTTTTCTTTTGCTTTCTTTCGAAGTGTGATCGTCGCTATCCATTCTTCCTTCCTTCACTACTTAAGTTCTTGGTCGCACCTCGTAGTAACAAAATTGTGCAAAACTGGACTACGATATTTTCTTAAAACTGGGTGACAAATCTTTTTGTGTGTAGGATACATTTATGAGTTTGTTAGAAATACATGACGAATATTAGGTCATCGATATGTATTTTCTTGAAGTTTTTCTGCAACCGTAATTATTACAATGCACCTTTGGACATAAAGCGTTTTCGAACCGGTTGAACATTCTATGAGGGTCTGTGATTATCGCTTCGCATAATATTAATGTAGCAAATTTTTTGTCGCATTTTTAGCATTCATATAAAGAATTTTTCTGGCTGAAAGGTCTTATCAAGATTTTGCTGTTCCCGTTTCATGTATGTTATTACTATTGATATTAATCCCATATCTATTATCGAGTATTATGCAATCAATTGATTTTTTGAAGTGAAACTTCTATACGCGGGCTCAGACTTGGACCGTGCAACCGGGGAATGCGTTACGAATTTTGTGACAACTCTATGCATATCCATAGCGTGTACAACTTGAAGAGTAAAACGGTGAATACTTAACGCTCATTTATTTTAGAATCTGTTTTAAAATAAGATCGTAATTGGATGTAAAATTTGAAAGTACATGTCTTTCTTCGCAAAAGACATTGTTTACTAAAATGAGCATTTGAGTACAAACATTTCGCTAATCACATCCTTTGCAAAAAAATCCTGTAAAATAATGGAACAAGCTACTTATCTAAGGAATTCTAATCTTTTTTTACAAACCTAGATCAAAGCGAATGTTGTTAGAAATAAAAAAAAAGTGCAAAAGAAAGCAACTCGTCCGCAATTAAAAATCCAGGATATTAATTTTCTCCTAATTGCTATTTCGCTTGTTATTTTTGTTTCATAGTGCTGCTATCTGTAAAAAACTTGACTGACAGTGATTGCTTAATTTAATTATGGCCCACAACAGACGCGAACAATTCTAGTTCAACTGCAAAAAACAGGCAGAATTCTTGTCGGCCGTAAATCATAGAAAATCAATTTGCTCTAAATCATTTGGTTTTCAGAGTCTCGTATCACAACTAGTCATTACATGCAATTAAACATTTATCCATTAATTTATTTACACGACTAAAACAAACCATAAATCTCTAATAATTATTATTATATTAATAGTTTCTAAATTGCAGCCGCAGATATTAACAATGTGCAAAATGTTAACGACGACTGCCAATCCCACTTTCTCAATCAATTTAACAGAGTATTTATTACAATAATAAAGAGCTCTATCCATTACAACAATAAGCAATGTCAATTTCTCCGGCAATCTTGTACTTAAGATAAGTGGGGGCTGCGCTCCCACCTAAAAAGGATTGATCCGCCGTAATTTCTAAAGGAGTTTTCATTAGTGCTTAAGTCAATGTGCAACGAAAAACATGTGGGTGGGTTCGAGAAACAATGATTCAGTGCTTTCGGCGAATTAAATCCAAGGTTTAATCCATTGAAAAATAGGGATTAATTAATTTACGACTGCGGACGGAGAATGTAAGTAAGTGCTCTTTCAAAAGTTGAATCTAATGACCGCTTTAAGGATTGACCGGGTCGTGGAGGCGGAGGTTTTGCAATCATGCAAATTTTATTCAAAACTATCAGTATCGCGTTGGGTAGGACCTTAATAGGACAGGTGGTTCAGGCAGGTCGTGCACCTTTGAGCATTCGAGAATAGTAAATTATGGTATCGATTTGATAGAATGGATACAATTGCATTATTATTATTAATGATCTTGTTAACAAACCGTAAGCAGCATCAGTAATTTGATTGTAATTTTTGAAACGATTACTTTAATTTTTGCTGGCCATAATTTGTTGCACCATCATCAATAAAATTTGTGTAACGCAATCTACTCTCATTAATTACCCACAATTAATTAGGCAAAGTGGTGTCAAGGTCAGAAATTTGCGAAAATATTTTGATCCCGGCCAATCCCTCCGGGTGCGGCACATATTAAGCTTATGTAATTCGTATAAGAAATTATGGCAACAAGTTAGCAGAACGGAAAATAAGCTCTGCCCGGCATCATTTTAGTACCGGAGCTCCTGGAGCTTAATTTAAATAAATATGAATATTCTTTCAAAGATGGAAATTGCACGTTTTGCACCTTCTTTCAGGTAATGACATAAAGGTGTCTGGACGCGTTCTCACCTACAATTTACAATTATTACGTTCAATTTCACCTTCTTGTGTGCTTTCTTTTGACAGCGAGGTGATAATTATGACCGTAAGAGGAGAACTCCCGGTGAGAAAAAGAAATAGGGTTTTATGATCGGAGCGGTTTGATTGCTATTAAGTGCTTGTCTACAAGAAGATGATAAATGGGTCAGTGGGTACAATGTGACCCACTTTCTTGGCACATATTCAATGGTAATAATACTAGTTACACATGCCTGTAAAATAAAATTTTAATAACTCTTTCCACTTGTTTAAAATTCAAAAATAGATCGGGATATTTTACGTTTAGTGATTGATAAAATTAGACACATTTTACAATGCTTGCCAGAATTGAATTTACATTTACATGCATTTGGGAGAGATTTCAGTTATCCAACTTCGAACTGCTATTCAGTAAATTTTTCTCTGGCATTAGCATTAACAATACATCGTCTTGTTTACTCGATGTTGTCCGATCTCTAGTTTGCTTTTACCCTTTTCTAATCTTAAAGAGATTTCAGTTCTTTTACACTTTTTAGCATTTAATACCTATTTATTTATTTCTGTATTTCTTTCATATTGATTTCGGTACAGTATCATTTCTTTATAACAGGCGATTTGGATATCAGCTTCCTGTCTACACTTGGGCTCCGAATTTTTGAATCTCGTTTTATCAGGAAACCTTTTTGTGGTTAGCGTGGATTTCACATTTAAAATTTACAGGCTTTTCAAACTTCATATTCGTTCCACTTCTTTTCCCTCCTACTGCCATTGCAACTGTACCTTTTCCTTATTTTCCAACATCAACAAACAATTTACAAGGTTATTAAAAAATTCCGCGACCGACACAACTGTTGTTCACAGCAAAAGTACCAGGAATCCTGCTCAAACTAGATCAATGGAATGACGATCCAGGAAGACACTGCACTACTTCCAACATCTTATTGTCCTTGGTGTTGCGCGTAAAAGGAATTGAATCGGGCCGTAACAGTCACCATATAATTGCCCATACATGTCACATTCATTGTGGCCGATCGCAGTAATTCGCACGACTTCATGCCGAGTATGTGGGAGAACAAGATACGAGTCTATCGGAATTCCCTCTTTGGTCCCGTCTGGACAGGTACTCTCGAAATATCGACATTGATTGCATGTGAAGGCCACGAAAATCGAGAGGCCCCAACATCTTCCCACTTGCTAATTGATTACCATTTACGGAGAAGCGCTCAACACTCGCTTATAATCTTAATCGCGGCTGGTCATCACAGGTTAACACTCGAGAGATCCAATCTGATTTATTTCAGAGATCGGGAGTGAAAAGCGTAGAGTTCGCGGATAATTGATTGTTGCTCCTGTATGACTCACTTGTTACCGATTAATTACGTTCGGTTAATAATTTATGTGTCTTGGAAGGATTAATCATTGCTTGTTTCTCTGCAAATGGAAGTCTTTTGTTCGAGCAACCTAAAGCGATATCCTATCCACCTTGAACTGGTTCGAGGGAGGCTGAAACGATCGAGATTCATAATTTGAGCGGTTTGTCAAAGACGTGCCACGGTGGCATTAATATTTATGCAGTTGCTACGAGTGAAGAGGCGAGAATTTATTTATCTTTTTGTCGGGCTTCCACTAGCTCGTCATTACTCACTTTATAATTGGTAGCAGTGGTAGTGGAAGTTCTGTATGTCCTGCGAAGTGCATAAATGTCCTAACATGTTTTGTATAGAAACAAACAAACGCATTAGTGAAATCTAACCTTCAATTTGCAAACAGACATTTTATGACTTAGTTTGATTTATTTTTAGTTGGGTTAGTCAGTACATATATATTGACCTCACGACCGTCGAAACATTTAGTCTGTGCCGTGACAACGAGCAATATTTTAAGGACTGTCAGCCATAGCGGACTCTTTTTAATTGAGATCCTTTTTAGTTAAGCGACAGACTATACCCAGTGAACGTATTTGTTTTGCCACTCGCGCCATTCTCAGTCATCCTTTCTTTGGAACTGTCCGACAGCTTGAATTTTTTTAAATTTTAATACATATTTAAATTAAGCGCCTTGCAAACGTTCTGCTATGTTTCCTGTAAATGACATTTTGTTTATTGTTATTTATTTTACATTAACCATTCCCAAGAAGAAGATATAGGGCGTGGAAAACTTAATTTAAAGTTTGTAAGGCCAATAATCGAATCAGGACAGCTGCGACACCGTCATCGCTTAGCTGTCATACAGATGTAAATTATATTCACAGGGGCGGTTGCGGGCTTGAAGCCCGCGGACTTAGTTCCATCCCTGGACAACGGGGGCCCTCTCTTACGACATTAAATATTATTGCAATGCCTAATGACCCCCTAAGATCTTACATAAGGATAAATCTCAACATCTCCACAATCGGCTCAATAATAAAATTTTCAGCACTTTACCCATTACTGTCTACTTTACTCCTGCCATTTTTGTCGTTACGACTTTCCCGTGTGAGAACCATTTCAGTACTTGGGAATTCGGCACGCCCAGTCCGTTACGTCGGTGTTACATTCCGCATTTTCACATTAGACCTTCGTGAAGGTCGGATTCACGAAGAGCTTCTACAAATTTCTCTTGTCTAGTTCGATTTTTGATAAGTCCGTAATTACTGCATAAAAAACTTGGGTGACGGCCAAGTGCTTTAATTTATTTTTTGTGCCTGAAAATAAGTCAGTCAATCAGAACGTTTACACGGTTACTTAATTTTTCTTCACATGTCGCTTTTGTGCATGACTAAAATAACGAACAGTATTGACATTCCCAAGTTCCTTGGGCACGTCCTTGATGTGTTCACACCACAAAAATTGTCGTACTTGTGCTCGCATTAATTGGGTTAAAAATTGCAGAAATTATGATGCGAAAGCTCCGAGTGGGAGGAGCCGCAGAAGAGCTTTGTGCAACAAATCATTTTTAATGATGCACAAGTGGAATTCGCGGTAAATTGTGATCTCGACAATAAATAGAGCTAAACTCCATTAAAAATTGTGTATTTAACTTGCAAATTAGATAATTACTGCCTTACATGATTTGTATAAGAAATGAGTGGTGATTATAGTGGACGGAATGATCGCGGTCACTTCAAAGTGTTCGTAATTCAAATCGCCTGAGGTGTTTGCATTTTCTTACTTTGTTTTATCTCATTACGTGGATATCCTTAAACTTAACGTCCAATCAGTCATTGCGTCAACACGCTTCTCGTTTTTATAGAAGTTGCGTTATTTTTACTCACTGTACCTACTGACTTGCTCTCTTTGTTTCAGACGACGTCAATCACACGTTTGGACCACTAGACGGTAGCATTTACGCAACAATCGCAAAAAAGCCGGAGTTGTCTCCTGGCGCCGTTTCTAGTCCGTTGACGGTGTCCATGGACTCAGGCATTTCGTCTGCAGGTATGTTATCCTTTGGTGTGGAAGTTGGAATGTAAAGTTACCTTGCTGCAGTTCCTCTTTCTTAATTTGAATAATTTATGAGTGATTTTTATAAAAACAGTATTGATAAAATCATATTCATAGTTATGTTTGTCTTCTGTGTAAAACCTAGAATTGTTTGTTGCTTTAGGCCTCCACTTAAAGTATTTTAAATTCTTTGAAATGTCTACTGGTGAACGCACAGAAATAAGCTTCAAGTATGTTGGCGCCTAAGCTATCTATAGCTGCCGTAAAAACTGTTACGGAGTATTAGTGGTAGCCACAAAGTGTCAAATGTTGTGGACAGCAGAAATGAAGCAAAAATGTGGCAAAACCTCTTCACTTTAGATTTTATAGACTACAACTTCAACAGATTAGTGATCGTCTGGCTGAGGTTCCGATACGATGCTTTTTATCTCTCAAGCCCACGAATAATTGTCTCTTTCTTCGTTGCATTACAACAATACATTTTGCACAAATTTATAATTTTTCAATGGCTCCCAACACAATAAATGCCCGTCAATTTTTTTTTATTTTTTTTTTTATGCACTCCATTAACATTTTTGTGTTCTTATTAAACCGGCATATTTAAGAAGAGGTGTTTTCCATTAAGGTGACGAAATTTATATGATTATATAATTTGAGAATCGAATTTCAAAGTATGATGTTTGCAATTCTGACAAATGAAAATCCTTTATTTTTCATGTTGTTAATATTAGTATCTTAGCATCTTGAAAATCTTAAAATGTTGACGTTTGAATTTCATATTTTTGAACTAATTTAACACTAGAAAGAACACAAGTATTTTTCACCTTTGTAGAAATACTTGAACCGGCGCATTCACCATTTTTCAATTAGGACTTTTTTTTTAGAAAATTGATAATATAACGTTATAAATTAATTATAGTTTAAATCCGTATTTGGAAGAATTATGAGTTGAATTGAGTTGAATAAAAGTTGAGTTTTGTGATTTTGTTGATAGAAAATTCTTTTTTTTTTTAATCTTGGTATCTGAGCATCTTGAGATCTTGAGTTTTAAATTCCAAAGTTGAATCATTTTTCATTTTTGTCGAAGCACTTGAACCGGCGCATTCACCATTTTGTGAGAAGTTGAATAAGAAATTTTTGATAGATCATCAGATTTTCGAATGAGTATGAAGAATTTAGATTTTAATATTAAAGTGTTTTTTTATTTAGGAGTAATTGAGGGCTCAATTTTTGTTTATACACCTGACGCCAAATTGCAAAGCGGAAACAACATGTTCACGAAAGTTTTTATCACAAAAGCAAAATAATTTATAAGAATTAATAGCTATAAGAAATTTTTGTAGAAATTACAACCTTACCTTGGTCTTAATAGTTTTAACATAAGTAAACGAAACATTGCAAATTTTTCTGGCAATGACCGAATTTCTCTGCCAATTTCAAGATTTTGTCAAGTAGTTTAATGAAATATGAGTCAAAAATGATTTACTGTTTAATTTGGTTTCTTATTATATTTTTCTTACAACAGTAAATTTTTACAGTTTTGGAGACAATCAATTTAAATGTTATTAATATTATGAACTGCAGCTGGGGACTAATGAGTATCGAATGTCTGTACAAAATACACTCTGTGATAAATCCTTTTATCCTTTTTTTTGCAACAATCAATACCTGCACGTAGGCCCAACCAAAAGCCCCTTATCTCCAAATTCCGATTTTTTCTGTTTATCCCGGTCCCCCATAAATCGCTCCTTATCGCCTCCTTTACTCTGTCCACCGCTTGTTTGGTTGTTTGTCAGCACATGGCTCGCTAATATTTGTTTGTCGGCGGCAGGACACCAGCAGAACGCCAACACAACCGCCTCCGCAAGTCCCCCACTAACCGCCCAACCGTCCCCCTTGACCCCCGAGGATCAGCATCGCGAGCTGGACGAGCTTGTCTCGGACATGATGTTAACGGTTCAGAGCATTCCCGACCTGAAACCGCATCACCAGGACCAGTCCTCTGGTTCCGCAATCGCGACCAGCGGCAACAACTTCGGCTTAGACAATGTGCGCTACATAGACGAAGAGGACGACAAGAACATCCCCTACCACGCACGTCAAGACAGCCGGCCGTTCAGCTACGGCGTCAACAACACCATGATCGGCGACCCCAAGGGGCTGAGCAGCCCCAGTTTGGTGCGCAAGGCCAGTGTCAACAAGAGTTCCGGAGACACGTTGAAAAAAGTGCAAACGCAAGTTTACCCGGACTTTGGCGCCAAACCGGTGCCGAATTTCTCCAACCCGCCCACTTACCATTCACCCTCAAACTACAGCACGTTGTCGAAGTATTCTAATTCGTATTCGGACTCTTTGAGGCAGAGGGAAAGAGATCCGATTGATGACATCTTCACCGCCAGTGCTTTGAGTGCCAACGAGCCGCTAAAACGGGAATTCAAGGAGGAGTACTACAGGGATGAAATCAAGAGGTACACCCCTATGAAGCGCAGTGTTACTGAGGGAACTCTAAGGACTGACAAGGTCGACTTTAAGGGATCCAGTGTGGCAACCAGCCCGTACTCGGACTCGGAGAGTTTGTCGCCTCCCGGAGCATTCAGATCTACCACGAAATCGCCGGAGTTCCATGAATCGTAAGTCTTCTGTTACTTAAGTGCTAACCTCGTGTTGTAGTATTGAATAATAATGACTTAATTTAGCCACATAAATATGCATATGAGGCGAAGTCTGTCGTAAACTGTCCTACTTAATCTCGAACAAAATAACGAGCAGATGACAGGAAAAAAAACGTGATTTATACGCAAAAATAAAACTAAGTGAGTTCCTTAGAAATTACCATCATTTAGATAGTGTCACTTTGAGCTTAATTGCAAAAATTTAACTGATTTAAGGCTTTCAGGTTTGTTTAATATTCACTTGATATCTCGGATTTTACAACGTGGCTTTAATGAGCTTCTAGTTGCTTGAACACATCCGCATCAGCTACCTTTTAACACTTTAACATTGATTGCTGCAATTTTAGAATTAAATGTTTAGTTTATTTGCTTACAATGGAGTTGATACAATATCTAATACGTTACAACACCTGCGTTTCTTTAATTCTCACTCCAAATTTTACGGGCTTAGTACGTCCTTGTTTCATAGTTTTATAGCTCAACGGTTTTATTTTAATTGGTTTTTTACCCGCTTTTTGAAATTTCTTAATTCCTCAAATGTCAGAGCTACTCTTATGTTTCACCACTTCTAAACTTTCTCACCTTTTCCTATTTCAGGTCATTTGACAATTTTCTTAAGATTCTGAATTTGTCCTGTAAGGTTTTTTTCTTTTTCTGGTCAATCCAACGTCTCCTAGCTCTTCCTCTTCTTCTTGATCCTTATATCGCCATCATTTTCTTCAGCTTTTCAAATTGTCTGTATTATTTACAAATATGGCGAAGCTTGCCTCATGCCTCATGCTTGAGAAAATAAGTAAAATTGAACGTCTTGTTATTGAATCACCCACACCTGTATTTCCCATTTAATCACTGAAGTAGTACGCTCTCACGGTTCCAAACAATCCATCGATTATTTTTCATTAGCTACCATAAAAGCACATCTCCATTTAGAGCGAAAAGCAAACCAAAATTTTAAATTACAGTATTTAGAACAAATTACAGTGATTTAGAAAGTTCCCAAACCTTAAATGGCCCGCAAATTGTCTACGTCTACCAACCACGAATTTCCGAATGGTTGCAACAGTGCGTAATAATATAATGAATATTCTATGTTTATCCTTGAACTTCCCGTGCGTTTATCGCCATATGTTCGCGACTCGGGTAAAAACACACAATTTCCTAATAAATCCCGGCAAACTAGCCTCTGTCTGCAAATTTATTGCGCTCTTAACAAGTCTCTTAACACGTCCGTCCAAGTTAAATGAATAAAGTGACCGTGTAAGGTCATTATTTGCATTTTTGTCAACATGTGCATTTTAACCTACTTCTTATGCCTCGTCAATAGCCTTGCTGCATTCTTGGTCCCATACGTTCAAGCATTTGCGGTTGTTTTTAATTTTTCTGAGTGATCATGTATGTAAACGCGGCTCGGAAGGCTTTAATAAAAGGATACGCTCCTATCGAAAATGGACATGAAAGTATCGCTTATAATACAGATAATCCCGGGATGAATGGCATGCGTACCGCTTCCTTATAGGGACCACGGCGGAACCATTAATGTATTTACTTAAATTCTTTGATGTTGTCAAAAGTTGCGGTCGTTTTCTCAGAAGTGTAGACGAGAGATTTTTGAGATTTCACAACGCGCGAGCTCATTCAATAAGATCAAGGCTGGAGTGAAACTAATGAGGGAGATTAGCCAACCTTTTGCTTTTATCGTTTCCTTACAAACGGAATTATTTTTGGATCAAGGAAGACTTTGGCGCTGCGCCTGATGAGTCACGAGATCGATGTCAGAAACATTGTGACGGGATAGCACAATATTTGAAAATAAATCACGTGATTAATTGAATTGTTTCTATTTCCGGATGCAAATTTTACGAGGGTCGGCTAATAAGTTGGATTCCAATCTTACATTAAGTAGGTGTCGATTTTTTATTTGGCTGAAGTAAACACTAATACGCCTAGACCTTACCATAATGTTGTGGTAACCAAACTTCTTGACACCACGAACCAGTGACATCATTCCATTGTGAGCACCACTATAAAATAGCAACTTTAGTTTCAAGCTATAACCACATGGGTATCAGAGGACCCTCGTAAATTCAGGAATCGGCTCTGCACCTATATGGCTTGGAGTAAACAAATACGATGACGTAAATAAGATTGTTTTTTTCGTCAGTTATCGCACGGCCCAGTGATATAAAACATTACGTGGGCCATTTAACGTAGGTAGGGTCAGTAATTTTCTTGTTAGCGTGGGCGATTACGTTCCGCTTAAAATTATTTGGGAGTAAAAATTCATTTCGGTCGTTCATTATCACCACAGTTGTAATTTACACGGGTAATTTACACTTTGTGTTCGTTAAATAATTGACTTTTACGAACATGTAGTTGGTTCTTTTAAGGCCAACGTACCGCAAAGACGTTGAGGGGACTTTTTTTTAATCCTAACAATCCAAAAGAGTCCTTAAGACTTCTAAAAATTTCTCTAAAAAGGCTCTGAAGAGTGCTTTTAAGTTTTAGTAACATTTGAAAAATATAAATAATTTATATAGAACAATCGGTTTAAAAAAATTTGGGACAAAAAACAAAATTGCGCAAATAAGTTTTTTCAAATTTTAGATTAATGTGAAAGAGGGTTAACAGAACCTGAATAACCTTATAAGTTCATAAGTATTCTGATAAATGATTCCTCATAAATGACCATGAATCCTGAAGTTCCAAAGTGTCCTGAACAGTTTTTCAGAGTCGTGAAAATTCCTGATGAACTATGTTAAGCTTAATTAAAACATTATATTAACTCGAAATCCAAAGAGCCCAGAAAAGTTTAGGAGTTCTGACAAATCCGGTTCTAAAGATTCTAAAGGATAGTTAAAAATCCTGAAGCATATGGATCTGCCCGGACTTGACGGTTCCCGAAGAATTTTAAAGTGTGAGGTGTTCTAACAAATCTTATAAATTTGGAGGAATCCTAAAAAATTGTGATGGGCTTTAAAGGATTCTCAAATGTACTGAATATAGAATATTCCTGAATCCTTAAATATTCAAAGACTTCGAACTTTTGGCTTAATAAAACTCTAAAAAAACCTCTGATAAAATTAATTAAGTAAAAATAAAAGGTTGAAGTGAGAAAGAAATTTTATGTAAGACATTCAAATATGTAAAGATTCGAAAAAACTTGTCCTGAAGGCCTTAAGGATTCTGAATTAGAATCATAGAGTCCCAAAAAATTCTGGGGAATCCTAAGGAGTGCTGGGAGAGTACCAACAATATACTGAAGCTTTATGAAAAATTCTGTCGTAAAAAGTCTGAATAGTCCTAAAGAATTGTAAGGAATCCTAAAAAAGAGTCTTGAAAAGTTCTGGAAAATCTAAAAATAGATCTTTTCAATTTAGGAATTCATAAAAAGAAAATCAAAGAAAGATTCTAAGCGCTCTGAACAAATTCTTAACGGTTCTAAGTATTTCTAACAAGTTCCTTAACAATTCTGAAGGATTGCAAGCATTTCTAAAGTCCTGTGAAATTACGAAGCAACATGAAATGCAATCATAACCCATTAGATTAGTTCTGAAAAGTACTGGACAATCCATGATTGGTATTTAGGGTCCCAAAAGGTACTGAATAATCGTGAGGATGTAGCTAAACCCTCTTGGGGGTTACTGAAGTACTGAATTTTGGAGAATTCTGAGCAATGCTGAGAATCAAATGTGCAAAATAATTTTATTTTTAATTTTACCGACACAGAAATTATTACTTCAGTCCAAGATGAAGAAAAAATTGACACAGGAAGTGATGACAAAGAAACTGATGAATATTTATCCAAGTGCTGTAATATAAAACAAAGTCGGGTTAGTTACACCATTTATAACTCAAGAACGGCTGGACCGTTTTTTATGATCTTTTATTTGTTTGATTTGTCTCCTCCCCGAATAGCAGAATAACTATTAAAACATGGACAGAGGGCAAGGGGCCCCTCCTTGGGTTTATAACTCAAGAACCGCTGGACCGATTTTTATGATCTTTGATTTTTTGGATTTGTCTCCGCCCGAATAGCAGAATAATAATTAAAACATGGACAAGGGGGCTAGGGGCCCCCCTTGGGTTTATAACTCAAGAACGGCTGGACCGATTTTTATGATCTTTGATTTGTTGGATTTGTCTCCGCTCCGAATAGCAGAATAACTATTAAAACAAAAATTACAGGGCCCCCTCTTGGGACAGGGGGGCCCAGGGAAACGACAATAACAAAGAACGCCGGCAAACAAAATTTGTCGTACCGGGTCTTAAAAATGAAAATCGATTCTTAAGATGTAAACTCCATTCTGTCGCGCATGGACTCCACACACAAATCTTTTGATGATATCTGATTTCGATTATTTTTTTGCGGGGGCGAATAAGTATTAAAACATCGGAAAAATTCACGGAAAAAAAATATGAAGAAAATTACTACTTTCTAACACTAAAATTACATCTATACAACATAGAACAATAAGCGTCCGGTAGTCGAAATGGGTCGGGATTCCCGATGGGTCCGGTGTTCGAAATTGGCCGGAGTTCCCGATGGTTGAAAAATCCGGCCATTTGCATCCATAAACTTAAAAGCATCATAAAAACCAAAAGGGCCTACAAATGGGACACCACCATATCCGGCTCGCATATTCACATAATTATTTACATTACATAACACATTATGTATGGAATCCGTACAAAACGCTATCTCTAATACATGGCGTTGTATGCATTACCCTTTGATAAAAAAAACTGAATTTAATTCACCTAATAGTTAACACAACAGGTATTGATTCTGAGACGGTACGAAGTTCGCCGGGTCAGCTAGTTGTACATACATGCAATTGATAAATCCAGAATAAAAAACACTTCAGAAAATCTCATTTTAAATAGAAATACATTAAACAAATTGCAAAATTCTTTTTTTAAACAAATTTGTTTTAATTTTTTGTTTATGTCAATATTTGTTTGTGAAATTTTACTTTTATATTATTATATCAGACCATTTTTGCCACTTTTGTAGTTCCGAATTTCGTTTTGAAAATAATCAAAATTTCGATTTCTATCTTTTTCACTTTTCAGTGCTCTTCCAAATTCTTTAGAATTCCTCAGATCTATTTAGAACTCCGTTCAAGGCTCCCCATCACTTATCAGGATCCTCCATATTTTTAAATTCTGTAGGGAACTCTTCAGATGTTTTGATGCATTTTGTAGCATTTTTCAGCATTGTTCATTTATCTCCAATATGTTTCAGTTTCTACTTTTAAGGACTCTTCCAAGATTCTTTAAGCTTATTTTTATTAACCCTTTGGGACCCCAGGACTCCCCAGCATTCTTCACATTAATTTAATTTTTAGAAGTTTTCAGTATTCCTGTAGGTTCTCAGACTATTCAAAATTTTTAATGATCCATCTGAACTTTTTGGGACCGTTCAAGTTTCTTAATTACTAAAATTTTCAGGGGTTTTCAATATCCTGAATAGGTCTAAAAAGGCCAGAATTTCAAAAACATTTTGAGAATTTTGGATATTTTTTTTTGATCCAGAGAATAAACAATGCGAGAGAGTTGTGGTTTAGCAATTCCAAGACCATTTTTGCCACTTTTACAGTTACATTTTACAGCTCAAGATGTCAAGTTACCGATTCTAAAATTTATAGATTCTTAATTTTAACGTCGTCGTTACGACAAATTTAGATCGCTCGAATTTTCTTTTTTATTATTTACCAACTAAACCCGGCCATGCTTCCCTCCGTCTCTGAAGCATGCGAGAAACAATCGTTTTCTAAATTCAAACCGTACACTTTCAAAGATTGTCTTCATTTCATTACTCAAATCTGAGTTATTTACAAATTTTACATTTACGAGCAAATTTTGGGTTTTTAAGAATCAAATTTTAGAAATGTTTCGCGCTCAATATTAATGTAAGCATGATGATTTAATTAAAAAGAAGTCAGATAGCATAAAACAAACTTACGTCACATTTGTTTATGATTTTTAGAAATATGAATGAAACTTTATTATCTGACTGTTGACATAAATAAATATGATTACTCTCATGTTAAGACTGACACAAATATCTTAGAGGTGTTTATTTTAGGTCATTTAAGTGATTTCTAACATTAAATCATTTATATGAAAGAGTGGCGCATCCACCCATTTTTTTTTTTTTTTTCATTCTTGCCATATACATATTAATTGATTTCACTGTAGCAATTTCACACGAAGAGGACATTGCACGTGGTTTTAATAAACGGTTTTTAAAGATGTTCTTAACTCTAGAACTAAATTTTTGTTTACTTTCACGAGGAATTGCATAGGAGTGACCTTCCATTTTGCAAATATTATTTTGAAAGTTATATTTGTCCTGGAATGCTCAAAAACATTATAACTTTGGTAAACAGATCTAAAAATTGACAGTACGTAGTTTGCTCATTGATTAAGGATGTATGAAATAATTAATGATTATTATCTTTGGAATATTCCTAGTCTGGAATAATTATTTTGTACCTATAATATGGAAATGTCCAAAGCAGTGCAGAAACGCAGAAATAGTTTATATGTATAGAGAGCTTACTGTTTTCTGTTACTTCATAAAAATTCTGGGACTTTGGGAAGCTCGTAATTAATCAAGTGCTTAATTTGCTCACTAACCCGACTGACAGACCACATGCTAGACGTCTTCATTCCACCTACTGTACATCGTTTAATCAACGGCGAATATAATTTATAATCTATCTGCCAGACTAACACCAAACACCTCTCTTGAACTTCTTGCAAATTTCTCTCATAACTTTCGTTTTTTATTAAACCCGAACATACGTTCGCCTCGGGCTCACATGTCTTGTGCTAACGACTGAAAACCCCAGAGGAATTGTAGCAACAGCCGATTTATCTATCTAAAACTCAAGTGCTGATTTGTGTCCTGATAATGTAAATCGACACGATTCCTCCAGTACCGTCTTATTCACTCGCAATGACAGAAATAAACAACAGGTAAATGTTAGATGTGTCGTTGAACTCCGGTAGCTCTTCGTAACATTCTTGGGAGGTATTTTCTTAATTTGGAAAGACGAGTAGATCGACCTCGCCACAAAAAACTTACAGTTGCAACGTGTGATACAGTTGCGGTCCAAACTAGTTAACCCCAGCTGTATTGAATTTTTATTGAGTTATGTTACGTTCTGATTCATTTTTGTGGCATTTAAGTGACTGACCCTCAGTAAGATAATGGGGATGTGTAGGTGCACAATACCATAAAACAACAAGCGTGCCATTGTTCGGGAAGATTTGTCTCGAGTCTCTAAGATAAAGAGTAAATGTTAAATTATGGGTAATTTTGAAAGTTATCTGACGGAGCCATCTTTGGGTAGAAACCCACCATGTAGCGTGTTTACACTGGAAATGCAGTTTCTAGTTTCTCTCCAAAAAAATCATACGAGATGTTGAAAGTGCTTCTAATCAATGTGGGTTGTAAAAATAGAAATTGACTCATCACAGCACTCCATTACAAGTTAACGACAGTTTTCATAAAAACGATTTTATTTCTAGTTACACAAACAAGAACTTGACGTGGCTCCAAAAGCAGCAACTGAAACTAAAGGAACGTCGCGAGGTGCAATTGCGGGAAGAGCGACATCCTCATGAAACTAGGTTACTCTCTGAATTAAGGCATGTCCAATCGCGCCACATGAAGCCGACGGCAAGTCATCGTCTTGATGGCTACACCAGCGACACCACCGCTTTTGCTGACGATGATGAGGATTACACGATACCTCTTCACATTAACACCACTCAAAAGACCAACGGCACATCGCCAGGTTCCCCCAGAGCGCTCTCAAGAACCTACAGTGGCAGCAAAACCTCATACAGTAACAAAACGGAAAGGCCGTTCATGACGGTGAAGAGGGCCCATGAAAGATACGCACAGGTAAAGTTGGAAAACTTTTTTCTTAATCTTCCCCATTAACTCATAACCATGTAAACAAATAACACCGGTCCTTGCAGAGTTCAGATTCTTCACCGGCCTCGATATTATCTGCAAATCCGATGGGGCAGATTATAAGGCCACCCTCTAGAGGTGGCGATGCGACTGACAGCGGATTGCTGTCTCTAGTCGAACAGGAGCAGTATAACAAACACAGTCCCCGCTATAACCAAGGGGGTTTGGTGGGTATTGAAAACGACTCTAGTGTTGATAGTTCACCAGCAGATATCAGGAATGATAGCATAGGCATAGATGCACTGAGTGATCTTATTGCTAGCTTATCGAGTGGTTCGGATAAGTCTAGCAATAGCCCTAATAACACCACATCTGCATGGCAGGTACTAACACGTGTTTTTATTTTATATTTTGATTAGGGCTTCATGCACGGTGGCTCATTTTGCTTTTGTGACGTAATTTTTTAGTGGCAGTAGAAATAACAGTATTTTGTAGTATCGAGAAGAAACCCATACGTGGCGTTCCCAGTCAGTCAACGATGTTGACACGAGCCCTTCGCACAACTCGTCGCCAAGACCACAAACACCGGCTTTTCCAGTGCACGTCAGAACTCCATATACCAATCCTTCGACGCCAACAGTGCAATTCGATCTACCTTCCGAACGACTACCGCCTAAAAGTCCTACAACCCAGCGGTAAGTGGGTAGTTACTAGACATTGTTAAACACAGTAAAAGAACATTTGCGGTAATCGCGATTCTTCTCTTATCGGCGTTTTGAACCTACAAAAGCTGATGGTGGTAAGCTTGTTAGCAAGTTCTTCCGGCGTTGCTCACCTTACCCAATCATTTTTAGTGAGTTGTACGCTACAATATGTGGTAACAGGCTGGGTTCAGTACTTAAATAGTGAGTAGAATTTACAAGTTTTTATGATTAGAAAAGTATCCAATGTTGGCAGCGTAATAGTGTCTTTGTATTTCAACTTTATTAACACTTTGGTGCAGTGCAATGATACACATGAATGTTTTTGAATTGAAGCAACGTTTGCCCTGTATTAAGGTTCGGGCTGACTAAACCGCAATTAAAGTCACAAAATTCCAGTTGAAGACTAGAGGTATTCTTAACAATCAAAAACAAATGTGTTGTAGGAGAAAAAAAACTTTCTTTCAGTTGAACAATTCCATATTTAACGCTAGTTTACTCAGACTAGTCGACAAATTAAACTACATCTTTTAGGCAAGTAGGTACTGATTGTGTTAGTTGAATGGAAGTAATTTATAATTATGACCTGAACATAAACAATAAAATATTTAAATGATTGCAGGAGAGTAGATGTAGAGAGTAGGAGCTTTAACACATATTGGATATTTTTTATGGGCGCTTTTATGTTTTACGTTTTGAAAAATTTACGAGAGTGAATTTTTACGATGTGCGCGCACAGTCTACACCACGAAGTTAGGCGTTATACTTCTTTAGGCGCGTTATGAATTAAACAATTGTGAAGTTAGCGGCTCTTTCTATCGGCTTCCAAATGGAATTACAAAAAGACAAAAACACAAAATTAGATTAATATAAACTTGCAATATCAAGGAAAATAGAACAATAACCGTTTTTTCTCTTTTCAGCTTAGAAATGCATTTAAGAACTTTATTAAAGAATACAATTTCGTTTTAAATAATTTTCCTATTCTTATACATTCATTTACTTCTCTATTAAATTAATAGTCAACACCTTTAGGAACTTGAAAAGAGATGTTGATAAAAAGAATATTTGACGTCTTAAGTTTTAACAGATTTTCAGTTTCTCATACTCTCAGAATTTTGTTTAATTTTTGACTTTCAGATTTTAAGTTTCCTAGACTCAAATTTTCGTTTTTAATTTTCAAGTTTTCAGGCCCTCAGATTTTCATGGTTTTAATTTCTCAATTTCCACGTTTTCATGTTTTTAGGTTTTCACGATCTAAAAAAGTGTCGAATGCGTCGTAAATTTTAACAGTAATGTTATACCGAAAAGGAATTCTGTGGTGATCGTAGCAACACGTGTGTAAAATTGGTATGTTGTTCAATAAACAATCGTTTGCTACACTTGTTCCATAAATATAATACATTCTGAAATCCTAAGAATTTGAGAAACTAAAGAAATTTGGAAAATATTGATGGTCTTTTTTGGTTCTTTTGCTTCTTTTGTCTAATTTCTCTTTTTGTCGCTGTAGTCTCTTCACTTTCTTTACCTTACATTATCTTTTTGGTCTCTTTTGTTTCTGTTAACTTTTTTATCCCATTAGTCTTTTTACTGTTTTTTTTTTGTCTTTTTAATCCACTTTGTCATCTATGTTTTTGTTCTTTTTGGTTTGTTTGCTGTATTTATATTCTATTGTTTTTATGGTTATTGCAGTCGGCTTAGTGTCTTCAGTATTTTTTTATTTTTTTATGTTTCTGTCGCATTTGTCTTTGTAGTTTCTTTTTTTTTGGTTTGTTTTATTTAGTAAATTGCTTTATTGTCCCTTCATTTTTATTTTTAATTTTTTTTTTTTTTTGAATTCAGATCCTCTAAATTTTTAAAGCTGCTTTAGTCATTTAAATTACTTTTAGTATATTTGGTTATTCTTTAGTTTCATTGGTCACTTTTATGTATTTTTCGTCAGTTTTCTTTATTTGTCTTTTTGTGTCTTGTGTTTTTGTTATCTCCTTTACCTCTTTTGTCGCTTTTGTATTTTAATTTCGTTGGTATCTGTTGTCGAGTAGTCATTTTAGTCTGTTAGGTTTCTTTCTTGTTTCTTTTTGTCCGTTTGATATTTTATTCTTTATAACTTCTTTTGTCTCTTATTGGTCTGTTATCACTTTTTATTTTTGTCGCTCAAGTCACTTTAGCCATCTTAGTTTCCTTGGTCTTTTCGGTTTCTTTGATCTCTGTTTAGTCACTTTGTTCTCTTTGCTCTCTTTGCTCTCTTTGGTTACTTCGGTTTCTTTAGTATTTTTAATTTCTTTAGTCACTTTACTCTCTTTTGCTGTTTTTGTATTTTTCCTCTCATTTCATCTCTTTCGTCTTTTTGGGTTTTTCAGGATTGTTACTTTATTTTCTTTTGTATCTTTGATATTTTTAGTTTCTTTGTTCCCTTTTTCTAACACTATTCAAGAGGAAGAACAGGATGATGATCCAGAAGCTTTAAAAATATTGGCTAACAATAGTTCGGATCGAGTGGGTTTTGATTGATTCGGATTAACGAGTTGCCACTATACAGGGTGTCGCAAAATTAGCGTATTCCGAGTTCAGGGTGCTATAGGGGGCCCTCTCTGGATCAAGAATAAAATTATAGAAAAATGTTTGTAATCACTCTTAAGAAGGTATAAGCATTTTAACTTTGTTCAATACGGCAACATTGCAAACTGCATGTCTTACCTTTTCCTTTTCAATTCGAAGCGTTGCTACGACAATGTTGAAAAACGAAAGTAACAAAAAATCGAGAATGTTGTGATCAACATGATACAGATGAATTGTTTTGAATTGAGCAACATTTTTACGTAACTTATGGATTAATTTATTTGCAAATACATAATACCTAATTGTTAAAAATAATATAATTAGTAAAGAAAATGTTTTAATCTTAATGATAATTACTAAAGAAGTTGTTCAAAATTTCTGCCGCCTGCATTTATGCAAACTTGCGCCTTTCTGGTAACATTTTCTGTAGCTCGTCCCAACATTTCGGCATTGATAGCTCCAGTTGCAGCAAAAATTCGATTGAACAGATCATCAGCATTTTCGGGAGGCGCTTCATAGACTCTTTCTTTTACATACCCCCAAAAAAAATTATCCAGCGGGTTTAGATCAGGGCTTCTGACGGGCCAAAGAAAGGGACCATCGCGGCCTATCCATTGATTCTCATAGTTTTAGCACTTTTAGTTCAGCCATTCTCGCACCGTTCGTTCCCAATGTGGTGGAGCGCCATCTAATTGGATCCACATATCCCATAGTAAGTTGAGTGGCAGATCCCCAATGAGTACTTGAAAATCTTGAAAATCATGCGTCAGGAAATGCCGAAAGTTTCTGCCATTCAGCCTGTTAGGAATAATGTGAGATCCCACAATGCCGATCCACATATTAAACAAGTAATGGACTTGGTCCCCCTGTTGTACAAAAGGTGTGGGTTTTCCTGGGCCCAGTAATGCAAATTATGGCAGTTAACAATTCCGTCCTGCGTAAAAAATGGCCTCATCGGTCCACATTATTTTAGGAATGACATCAGGATTACTTTGATCCAATAACCATTGACAAAAATTGACCCTGGGTTGGTGATCCCGCTCTAAGAGTGTGCACCTAACGATTTGATAAAATAAATTTTTGAAATACTGACATTTATCTAAAAAACCTTTCTGAAATTATAAGGGTGCCACCTTTCACTCTTCAGCACTCTGTCCACTAATGAATGATGAACATTTAACTGGCGACCCAATTTCCGGGTACTCGTTCTTGGTTTGGCACGTGCAGTGGCAAGAATCTCCTCTTCCATATGAGGAGTCCTCGCAGTTCTCGGACGTCCAGCGTTATACGTTTTAATTTGAAATTCACCATTGGCTCTAACCCTTTCATCTAGACGACGAAACACTTGTGCACTTGGATGACGCCGGTTAGGATATTGTTGGGCGTACAGCCGAGGAGCTACTACTCGCCTGTTATTAGAAGCCCCCAATAACAGATAAATGTCTGCGTATTCAGTATTTGAATAATAATAATCCATATTTAAAGAATGTCGACGGATTAAGGTTGACAGATTTTGTCAGATAAAATTTATTGTTGACCGTCGTATCCAGAGTAATAAAATAATATTCAGCCATGTTGCCGTTCCTTTTTGAAGAAAAGGCTTCTATATATTTTTTATTAATTTTCTTCTTCTGGAATGATCCGCTACAACGTTCCGGACTCGGAATACGCTAATTTTGCGACACCCTGTATATCAAATTGCCAATCAGCGAAATAGCAAAATATCAAATTTTACCAAAAACCTAAATGTCAAATTAACGAATATCAGATTAGCGAAATAGCAAAAGATGAGATTATGGAAATGTCATTTTAATGAAATATGTAGCAATATCCTAAATTAGCGGAATATGAAAATACAGTGGAACCCTAACCCCTAACTCGAATCTCCAAAGTCCCCCAAAAAATTGACACACCTAACAACTTTGAGAAAATTAAGAAATTTCAGAATCCCAAAAAAAAAAAATAGAATTTCTAAATTTCTCAGTTATTGAATATCTTAATTTGATTTTTTTATTTTAATTTTGCATATTGTCACTTTCTGTATTATTCGCGTTTTCAATTTTTCCATTTCCTCCATTTGTCAATCGCTTAATGTTTCGATATTTTAGTTTTAGATTTAATTTTGCTGTTTCAGTTTCTCGAATTTGCAGTTTCTGTTTCCCAAGTTCTCAATTTTTTAGTTTTAATTTCTCAATTTCTCTAGGTTTAAATGTCACAATTTTTACAGTTCTACTTTATATTTTTAACTATATACATGCTGTTATGGAAGATCTAGCAGAAATTTAACCACAAGTAGAACTCGTCAAAATAAAAAAATATATATATCTATAATTTTTTTCAGCTGTACGAAATATAAAATCCACAAAATAGCAATATATATTATAATGGTGTGAAACGTAAAATGTAACGCGATATCAAATTGATAAAATATCAAAATATCAGATCAACAAAATATCAAAATATAAGTTGAGGAAAAATTAATCTAATTATTATAATATTAACGAAATATCAATTCAGCGACACAGAAAAACGTGAAATATGAAAATATCAAATATCCAAATTTCGAAATGTCAAAATACATAAATTTCCAAAGTATAAAAACATAAAAATGAAATATAAAATTAATGAAATGTCACAATATTAGATTGAGGGAATATTGAAAACATCACATCAACGAATTGTCAAAATACTAGGAAATAATAATATTAATATCAAGTTAGCAAAATAATGTGATCCTATTATTAAATAAAATATCACATTAACATATTGTGAAAATTTCAGCTCCACGAAATATAAAATCCACAAAGTGGCAATATATATTATAATGGTGCGAAACGTAAAATGTAACGCGATATGAAAGTATCACAACGAAAAATCAAATTAACAAATGTTTAATGTCAGATTGACTTAATATGACTATATCACATTTTTATATTACATTATCGTGAAATCATAGAAATTTCAATTTGACGAAATAAAAAAATACTAAATATAATGAAATAATAGTAAAATATCAAAACAAATCCGACAAATCCCATTAGAGATATATCAAAATCAGAAAAGATTAACAATTAATAGCCAAATGTTAAAATAACGAATATCAAAAAGGTTAAACTAAAGAAATTATAAAATATCGTACTGATGAAATATCCAAATATATTATTAAAGTAATATCAAACCGACGAGATAACAATATATGAAAATAACGCAATACCAAATTAGCCGAATAACAAAACTTGAATATTAACAAAATGGCAAACGGAGGAAAACGCAAATCAGCAAACGGAGTTAAATAGTTTGACCCCTAGAACCAATACCCGCCTATGGACAAACCAATATCCGCCTGACATTGATTGTCAGGAAGGCACAAAAACTTTCCCCGATAAACGAATCGAAATAAAAACTGTTTAAATGGAAACATGTACTCACCTACCATAATATGCATAATATTGAAGTAGGTTAGCATGTAATAAACTCTCCAACTTGGATCAGGGATAATCCTTGTTGTTGTACGTGCGATAAACGATAAATGTTGACACATCGACAGTTCGAATACACTTCGAATCCCATCTTCGAATACTTAAAAATTTCATGTTCAATTTCCAAAACTCGATTACATCTGGGACGTCGGAAATCATATATAAAATAATCGGCGAGTACAAGAATCGAGCACACATAACAATACACAGCGGCGCGACACTCAACTGATAACTAACGACAAATGTTTTACCTCGTTCTGATGCGTTCAAGTTCATGTCGGCATAGGCGGAGGGTGAAATAAGGGGCCAGAAAAATCTTCAAAAAAATTGCGGATTTCAGCAGTGGTAAATTTGAAAAAATGTTTATTTTGACGAGTTCTACTTGTGGTTAAATTTTCTTCCATAACACCCTGTATATACTGTACTATACTATATAATTTCACTTTATTATTTTCATTCCACGTATTTTCTGTACAAACTTTGTAAGAAGCTCCTTGTGTTCTGTCTAGTTTTCTTCGATACTCTAGTACATATATATTTTTGTTGTTGTCTTATCATTTTTTCCTTAATCTTCTCTTTGATATTTGGGTCCTACTTCTAGATCGGTATTTCTGTTGTGTGATCTCCCTTTTTTAGGATTTTTAGCTTCGTTATATTTTGTATGTGTGGGCTTCAGTTTTGTAGTTTCAATATTTAACCTTTTATTCGTCGATCCACATATGTATACATAATAAATGTTGATCGATTAGATCAGTTTACCGCGAGTACCTACTAGCGCTGAAGCCGAAGGCCAGTAATTTTCTGAATACTCGAATGTCGGACGACCAATTCCGCCTGTTGAAACCAACAGAATTCTTCCACAGAATCATTTCAATAAAAATGATTTCATTAATAATACGTCTTTTTTACACTAGTAACCGGTGTAAAATAAATAATTACCCATTTATCTACTACATACTTTTTATTTCTTACACTTTTATTCAAAAAGTTTTTCTGTAATATAATTCGGGGAGCCAATATTCTAAAATTTGTATTTTTACATGTGAAATTCCTGTCTCAAAATCCAGTCTACATCCGGTATATTACAAATGAGTGACACGATAATATAATTTAAAAAATTACTTAATAAATAAATATAGATACTTGATAAAAGATAAAACGTTCACGAAATAGGAAGTGCGTTCTCTCTGTAAGCCCAAGATACTTCCTTGTGCAGTTCCTCAATTTGAAAATTCTTTTATTTGTAGACGATTGAGTTGCCCATCTTCTAATAAACTAACAAAGAAGTGGTCGCTTTCTCCTGAAAGGTAAAGTACTTTCATGTTGCTATGAACAAGCATGTCATTGCATTTTCTCACCTGTATGTCTCAAATTTCCGTTAACTGCAACATGAACAGGAGAATTAATTTAAAATTATACAGATTTTGTGTATTGTCTTGGTCTTGAAATTTTTCCAACGCGTGAATGTCAGCACCCCGTATTTAAGTGTTCAGTGCATTTATCACAGCTTCCCAGACTAAATACCTAACTTTAAAAATGAACCGAAATTGATGGCGTCTGGAAGGTTGGAATTCATGATTCGAGTAAATTTAGAATACACTTTTTCGCACAAACATTTAAAGCATGTCAACACTTGCACATTTCTTCAATGTTTAACACTCTTTTTGATACAGAAAGGACCGACCGACTTCTCCGACAGACATGATAAACGGGTCATCGAGCGAATACTTCCATAGCACACACAGGAGCGTTTCGGCGACCCCGCCGGCGTCCTATAAAGAAAACTTCTCGGAGAACTATCAACACAGTCCTAAGAGTCCCACAAGAAACGGTTCCGCTTCACCTACGGTTTATTTTGGCAACTCTAGAAGAAGTTCCGTTCATTCTAACAGCGAACCTCCCCACGAGGTGTCAGCAGCTAATGTTAAATTCGTCCGGGATACCTCGAAGTACTGGTACAAACCAACGATTTCGCGGGAAGAAGGTAAGCATCTATTAAGGTTTCCATTTTTGTTTCAAACATTTTTTTAAATTTCAGCTATCAGTATGTTGAGGGATCAGCCCCCGGGCACATTCGTGGTCCGCGATTCCAATTCATTCCCCGGCGCTTTCGGTTTGGCTCTAAAAGTGGCAACGGTACCATCTAACTTGCAGTCCAAGCCTTCACAAGGAGACGAGCTGATCCGCCACTTCTTGATCGAGCCGACATCTCGAGGTGTTAAACTGAAAGGATGTCCAACGGAGCCGGTGTTCAGTTCTTTGTCTGCATTGGTTTATCAGCATTCAGTGACACCTCTGGCTCTTCCTTGTCGGTTAATTCTCCCAGAGGGAGATCTGAAGTATCACGATAGTGCCAACAACCCGGCTCAGCAGTTACTGACGCAAGGTGCGGCCTGCAACGTGATGTACTTGTTCACGTTGGACATGGAGTCGCTCACGGGTCCCGAAGCAGTAAGAAAGGCAGTTAGTCAAGCCTTGCAGAAAGCCACAAATCCTGAATCGGTTATTGTGCACTTCAAAGTTAACGGACAAGGCATTACTCTGACTGATAACAAACGGAAATTGTTCTTCAGAAGGCATTACCCAATCAACACGATTTCCCATTGTGGGTTGGATCCAGAAGAGCGAAGGTGGAGTGTAACTTCGGATGATTCGGGGTCGACGGCCAGTCCAAAGTAAGTGTTCATTGATGTGTTTTGTCTTTGTAGCGTGCTCTTTCTTAATGATTGAAATGCTGCAAGTTGTTTAAAATGAACGTTTATTATATTAAAAATAAAACAAGTGATTAGGGTGCCAAGACGGAGGATTCTACCCTAACGCAGCTCGACCCGATCTCTCCTGTTTCCGAGATCCGTACCCTGAAATGGTTTTGACTCCCCACTCTTTAGTCCATGCACTTTCACATTTCGCGGAAACATTATTCAAACGCTGTATATCTGTACAGTCTTATTTACTTTCCTGATTCACTCTAATTTATTTTAAAATTATTTTCCTTCATTCCAGTCGTATCTTCGGATTCATCGCAAGAAAACCCAATGTGAACAACCCGGACAATCAGTGTCATCTGTTCGCGGAACTAGAGCCCGAACAACCTGCAGTAGCGATCGTCAATTTCGTAAATAAGGTCCTTACGTCGAGTGGCATCAAGCCCAATATTGTTTAATTTCGCATAAAAAAGGAGGAGGAATATCACATCACATTTTTATGTAGTTAAATTATAACCCAGTATTGGAACATACTTAAATTTTGTAATACTTCCGAAAGAATGCCGCTAAATTTCAATAACTAGTCTTGTATTTCATAATTTTCTTAGCTCTAAGTTTATATCATTCAAGTAATTTATATTTAATACGATATATTGTAAATATATGTTAAGTAACACTAAGTGTGCCTGCCTTATTTTATTTTTTCGATTTTTTTTATTTTTTAAGTGAAGTGCTTTAAATATTGTGAATATTTGCATGTTCACTAACTTTTTATGAAACATTCTGCTGAGCCTTGTTGGTTTTTGTTATGAAAAATGAACAAAAATTGTTAGCGACTTCGAATTTACGTAAATAATTATTTGCAAGGCATCAGTGGAGTATTTTTGGTTTATACTTTGCTGTGAATGACAAATAATTATTTCTGATTTTACTTCCGTTATTGTTTCACGCTAACAATGTAATCAAATTAGAAAGCAGGGTAACGAGATCCTAAATTGTAAAAAAATAATTATAGTTATTTTAGAGTCCATATTATAACAAAGCTTAATAACAATAGTTTTTAAAAGAAACACGCATCGTCTCTGGGTCTTTGAGCATTCTAACTATGTTTCGGTTCTTGTTGTAATAGTACAAAGATAGTTTAACTCATCAAAATGTCCTAATCAAATCTAAAGATATATCAAAATGCCATACTACTGTAAAAATAACAACAGAATGTATCTAGAAAATATAGAAGTACTATTAACATTAAAAATGTGTTTTATTTATAAACTACCTAACGAGTCCGATTTCAGCGTGCACGCGAAGTGGACGTGTTTCTTGCGACAGCAGGCGATAAGATAAGTTGGTTTTTTCGGGGACTGGAAAGATTCAGTCGGTTTATTAATAATTAATTGTAATTGCGGGGTTGTCAATAAACCCAAGAGCCCATTGATTATTGAAAAATTGACTGACTCTCCTAACCCTCGCCATGGATGATGGCGGAGGGAAAGTTGCTGCAGGTGGAGGTTTAGTTTTAAAATTGGTTAGAGATAAAGATGAATTTAAAGTTATGGATACAGATGCGACGGATGACCGTGATGAAAATGGTGTAAATGGGAAGGGTGACAAAAATGAAAAGTTGCATGATGACACTAACGATAAACAAAAAAAGTACCGAACCGATATCAGATACAGGGTTAACGATAAGGGTCCGTTCGTATTATATGTAGAACATTTGGAGTTGAACATCGGCAGGGTGCACCCAATGAAATTGGGAGGCATTCTTAAAAATTTACCTTTGTATCGACAAGAGGTAGTGGAGATCGCGGCAGTGGGGAGGAATCGCATAAAGATTGTCCTCAAATCGGCGGCGGTCGCTAACGCTCTAGTGGCGGACAAAGTTTTTGCGGAAAATGGTCTTATTGCATATATTCCTCAGCACTTGACAGAAAAAAGGCTGTCATTCGTCATATTGATACTAAAATTAGCGAAGAGGAATTACTATCTATCATTGAATCGGGGGTACCGGTTTTGAAAGTCGAGCGCATCATGCGGATTATTGAAGTTGAAGGAAAAAAAGAGAAGATACCAAGACAATCGATTATAGTCACTTTTGCAGGGCTGGAAATACCAGACTTTGTAGTAATTCATTTTATAAGATGTCCAACAGAATTATATGTACCACGAGTGATCCAATGCCTAAAATGCCTACGCTATGGACACACCGCAAGGCAGTGTAAAGGCAAAGAGCGCTGTAAGCTTTGTGGGTCAGAACACGAAAGTGAACTGACTTGTGATTTTTCAAATAAATACTGCATTTATTGCAAAAGTAATGAGCACAATTCAACTGCCAAAGCTTGCCCCTATTACAAAAAACAGGCCTCAATTAAGAGGATTATGGTAGAACGTAGCATTGGGTTCAATGAAGCCAAGCAATTGACCGAGCAACCGTCTTTTGCAAATCTGCTCACTACCATGCAGAATCCAGCGCAGGCAGCGGGACCTAGCCCATTCCAAGTAAGCAGGATTGCCTCGGGAGGAGGCTTTCCGTCATTGCAGACTACGCCTAAATCTAAGTTTACGGTATGCGAGGTGCAGAGATCGCGCCAAGTTCAGCATAATAATCCGTTGAATCCAAACAAGCGGAAAAAGATAGAAATAAGCAGAGAAACCTTAATTGTTGCACCCAGTGAACAGAGGTTCGCAGGGCCGCCAATTACAGGGAATAACAATGCAAGCTCTGAATAAGAGCGATTGAAAGCGGCGCTTCAAAAAGGCGTCCTAGACTTTATGCGTAAATTTTTTGAAAGTGATACAAGCGACGGAGTACAGAATTTGGAAGGAAATATTAAGAAAGTAATAGGAGAATTGATTGATAAAAATTATGTTCAAGGAACTCAATCATTCAATTAACATTCTTCAGTGGAACGCTCGTTCCATAATTAGTAACAAGGGTAGTTTGATTAATTATTTAAAAGAGAACCGTACAGACGTAGTCCTTCTTTCGGAAACGTGGTTAAAACCACAGATACAGATCAAATTTCCCACTTATAACTTTGTTCGGGAAGATAGAGGTCATGATGGTAAGGGCGGAGTGGGCATTCTCATTTCGCACAAACTAGTATACAGAGAGCTGAGGTTTATTAACAGCCCAATAGAAGCAGTAGGAGTTAAAATATTGGCTTTAGATCTGACAGTGATTTCTGTGTACAAACCGCCAAGCGTGACAGTATCACGGCAAGACTGGGTGACATTTTTCCAAAAAATCAGTGGAAACGTGGGGATACGAGAATGACAGCAGAGAAGGTGCGACATTTGTGGACGTTTTGACAGGAGAATCTGAGCTGGTGGTATTAAATACCGGACGCCCTACTAGAATTCCATACGCAGGTCAGCGGGAAACCGTACCGGATATAACGCTTGCGAGTGAACAACTGGCAACAAGAGTGAATTGGAATGGTTTGGTGTATTCCATGGGATCTGACCACTACCCAATATTGACTAAGATTAATGAGAGATACGACACAACGTTAAGAAAACCCTATTTGAGGTGGAGAGAATCCAAGGCCAACTGGGGCGAGTTTCAGAGACTGTCAGTAGATCTGTTTCAGCCAGAACTGCAGGAGACCCCTGACCAAAAAATTACTCATCTTGTAGAGTTGATAAGCGCGGCTGCGGATGGAGCGATTCCAAAAATCCAGCAAAGAAAGTCAAACATGAAAAATCCCATATGGTGGGATGAAAAGTGTACCAATGTGGTCAAGACGCGAAAAGAGGCACTAAGAGTATACAGAAGTGGAATGACTCCGGAAAATTTTGACAAATACAAGCGAACCGATGCGAGATGTAAAACAATTTTCAAGAAGAAGGCAAGGCAGAAATGGAAAAATTACGTGAAGATATTGGACAAAAACGCACCAATAGGGGAAATTTGGAAATTTGCAAAGGGTTTTTCCAACAAAGGAGGGCAGACGCAGAAGACGCTAACCCCGGAGTTAATCGACCAAATAGTGGATAAGTTAGCTCTTCCGTCAGTACAGATGGACTACATGTCAGCATCGAGAACCCGTCAGCAAAATTCTATACCAGCATTTCAGAGAACCGAGCTAATGTATGCATTAAAGGTACACAAAGCGACATCGCTTGGGTTTGACAGGATCACATACACTATGCTTAATGAATTGCCGGAGTCGATAAAGCTGTACATGTTAGAAATCTTTAACTCTTGGTGGGTGGATGGCCAGTATTCGCAAAAACTCAAAGAGGTAGTCATTTCTTTATTTTTAAAACCTGGAAAACCGCAAAATGATCCTGAATCATACAGACCAATTTCTCTGCTATCGTGCATTTTCAAAACGTTCGAGCGATTAATCAAGAGACGTGTGGAACATGCCTTAGAACAAGGCGCCCACTTACCAAAGCGGCAAATCGGATTTCGACGAGGTAAAGGCACGAACAAAGCACTCGTGCATATAGTAGGGGATGCTCAGGTGGCTCTGACGGAGAAAAAGTCATGGCCTGTCTGTTTCTTGATCTCAGGAACGCATAATAATGCAGTCAAACTAAACCTGCTTAACACCAAAATTATACTGACAGGAATAGCGGTTCCAATGGCGAATGCCATAACGGCGTTGTATTTGAACCGGAAAGTCTTTATCAGAGATAGTGACAATTACCTGCATGGTCCTCAAGTAACGTCTGAAGGTGTTCCGCAAGGTTCAATTTTAAGTCCTTTATTATTTAACATATACACACGAGACGCTCATGAAATGTGGGAGGACTGTGTAAAGGTAGTGCAATATGCGGACGATTTTTGTTTTTATTGTACGCAACAGTCCTATCAGGAATGCGTTAGAACGTTGAGGTACATGGTTTACTGCCTTAGGGAATGGTGTTGGCACAATGGTTTTGATTTTTGCCCGGAGAAGTCTGCAATCATGTTTTTTCAAAGAAGCAGAGATCCGATAGGTACAGAACTAAAATTTTCTGAACTCATTATACCGGTAGTACGTGAGCACAGATACTTGGGTGTGTACATAGATCGTGGACTGCTGTGGCAGAAACAAATAGAGCACGTGCTCAAAAAATGTGGGCGTGGTCTAAACTTACTGAAGGCGGTTAGTAAACATCACTGGGGAGCGTCCCAATCTGTTTGTCTCCTTTTTTACAAGGCATACATACGATCAGTGTTAGATTATGGCTCGATCTTTTATGGTGCAGCAAGCAAAAGCCGGCTCAAAAAGCTCGATAGTATTCAGACGACCGCCCTTAGAACAGCTCTGGGACTTTTAAGATCGACACCAAATGCGATTGCATTGAAGGAAGCTGGAGAACTGCCATTAGCCCTACGCCGAAGGCGTGTGGCGGTAAGGTTAATAATACGTTGGAAAGCTTTCAGCAATCTAGAGTTGCTTGCTCAAATAGCAAATCTGGCAAGTCACATCCTGATGCATGAATATTGGTCCGTAAAACCGATTCCGCCTCTGATCCAAGCGTTCCTTGAGACAACCACTCAAAACAACAAAATGGCAACATTCCCGACTATTCCGGTGTTTACTAAGTCATATGATGAGTTACTAGAGCCAATGAGTATACGGATACCACGGTATGGGAACAATCCATCCTTTAACCAAACGGTGTTACGATCCGCTCTACTGGCATGTGGAACGGAGATCACAACCATCTATACCGATGGGTCAAAATCAGAGAATGGGGTTGGGTGTGCAGTCTATGTAGCTCAAACGCCGGCAAGCCAAATATGCTATCGTTTAACACCGAATTCATCAATTTTCACGGCCGAAGCCTTAGCGATCTTGGAGACATTAAGGTGGGTTTATAGAAACAAAATCAACAATGCGGTCATAATTTCTGACTCTCAGGCAGTATTACGGGCCCTCCAAGGGGACCCTTACTACCTGGAACACCACCTACTAATAGAGATAGTAGGGTTGAGCTCCTTAATAAATAAAGAGTTGCAGCCTGTAAGGTTGGTTTGGGTAAAAGGACATTGTGGAATACATGGTAACGAGCAAGCTGACAAACTAGCAAAAGATGCGGCACAGGATGGGATGCCGCTGGAACTCGATACTTTCCAGGATACGATTAGGGTACTACAGGGTGAAATTGACGATAACGGGAAAAAAGAATGGGCAGGGTTTTGCGCCACGTCTACAAATCCATATTGCATGTCGGAGAGGAAGCCAATGGTACAGTTTTTGGCTGGACAAGCTAGACCGTTCGTAGCGACCATGTTGAGACTACTAACAAGTCACAGCTGTGCGCCCGCTCATTTGCATCGTATTGGAGTAGTAAACTCTCCCAGGTGTGCCTGTAATGAACTTGGAGACTTAAATCACCTTTTTTGGGTGTGAAAGGTTTAGACACAATATAGGGGTATTAATTACAATACTTCAGACCTTGGGGATACAGTTTCCCCAAAAAATCGATACTCTGATGAACACATATGATTTGAAAGTGTACAAGGTTCTATATCAGTATATTCAAAGGTGTCAAATTAGGGTGTAGAGAGAAGTCCAATTGTTCCTTATATGTTGGTCCCGTGGTCCTGTTGTGTGTTTTTAAAATGCCCAGATAGACCCCTGGGCGAGAAGAGTGTATTTCCCTGTGTCTATCCCGGCGTAGCGGAAATTCTTCTATAGGTTCCGAGGAAAGGTTAGGGTTAGTAGCATTGGTCGTGGCTGAATAAAGCTCTCGTTTGCAGCTTTAAGGCCAAAGGAAGAAAAAAAAATAAACTACCTAACCCAACAGACGTCCTGTCCAAATTTCAATAAATTTGTTTTTGGACAGATCGAGAACCAACACAAAAGTAAAAACAAATCTAATTTTATTTTAATTTCGACTGGAATGCGTTTTCACTGATTTTTATTTTCAATTGAAAACATTTATTTTAATTTTTTTTTTTTGATTTAGATCCTTTAAATTTCTAAAGCTGCTTTAGTCATTTAAATTATTTTTTGTATTTTTCGTCAGTTTTCTTTATTTGTCTTTTCGTCACTTGTGTTTTTGTTATCTCCTTTACCTCTTTTGTCGCTTTTGTATTTTAATTTCTTTGGTATCTGTTGTTCAGTGGTCATTTTAGTCTCTGAGGTTTCTTTCATGTCTCTTTTTGTCCGTTTGATATTTTATTCTTTATAGCTTCTTTTGTCTCTTATTGGTCTGTTATTTCTTTATTTTTGTCGCTTAAATCACTTTAGCCATCTTAGTTTCCTTGGTCTTTTCCGTCTCTTTGATCTCTGTTTAGTCACTTTGTTCTTTTTGCTCTCTTTGGTTACTTCGGCTTCTTTAGTATCTTTACTATCTTTTGCTGTTTTGTATTTTTCTTCTCATTTCATCTTTTTTGTCTTTTTGGGTTTTTCAGGATTGTTAGCCACTTTATTCTCTGTTGTATCTTTGATATTTTTAGTTTCTTTGTTCCCTTTTTCTAACACTATTCAAGAGGAATAACACGATGATGATCCAGAAGCTTTAAAAATTTAAAATATTGGCCAACAGTAGTTCGGATCGAGTGGGTTTTGATTGATTCGGATTAACGAGTTGCCACTATATATCAAATTGCAAATCAGCGAAATAGCAAAATATCAAATTTACCAAAAACCTAAATGTCAAATTAACGAATATCAGATTAGCGAAATAGCAAAAGGTGAGATTATGGAAATATCATTTTAACGAAATAGCAATATCATAAATTAGCGGAATATGAAAATACAGTGGAACTCCCCTAACTCGAATCTACAAAAGTCCCCCAAAAAATTGACACACCCTAACAAGTTTGAGCATACTAAGAAATTTCAGAACCCCAAAATAGAATTTCTAAATTTCTCAGTAGCTCTTGAATATCTTAATTTGATTTTTTTTTTAATTTTGCATATTGTCACTTTCTATATTATTCGCGTTTTCAATGTCTCGGTTTCACAATTTCTTCATTTCCTCCATTTCTCAATCGCTTAATGTTTCGATATTTTAATTTTAGATTTAATTTTGCGGTTTCAGTTTCTTGAATTCGCAGTTTCTGTTTCCCAAATTCTAAATTTTTTAGTTTTAATTTCTCAATTTCTCTAGGTTTAAATGTCACAATTTTTACAGTTCTACTTTATATTTTTAACTATATACAGGGTGTTATGGAAGACCTAGCAGAAATTTAACCACAAGTAGAACTCGTCAAAATAAACATTTTTTTCGCAAACCACCCCTAAAACCAATACCCGCCTATGGACAAACCAATATCCGCCTGACATTGATTGTCAGGAAGGCACAAAAACTTTCCCCGATAAACGAATCGAAATAAAAACTGTTTAAATGGAAACATGTACTCACCTACCATAATATGCATAATATTGAAGTAGGTTAGCATGTAATAATAAACTCTCCAACTTGGATCAGGGATAATCCTTGTTGTTGTACGTGCGATAAACGATAAATGTTGACAGATCGACAGTTCGAATACACTTCGAATCCCATCTTCGAATACTTAAAAATTTCATGTTCAATTTTCAAAACGCGTTTACATCTGGGACGTCCGAAATCATAATAAAATAATCGGCGAGTACAAGAATTGAGCACACATAACAATACACGCCCGACACTCAACTGATAACTAACGACAAATTTTTTGTCTCAAAAAACTTAGAAGGTGTTTACCTCGTTCGGCAAAAACGTTCTGATGCGTTCAAGTTCATGTCGGCATAGGCGGAGGGTGAAATAAGGGGCCAGAAATGGATTTCAGCAGTGGTAAATTTGAAAAAATGTTTATTTTGACGAGTTCTACTTGTGGTTAAATTTTCTTCCATAACACCCTGTATATACTGTACTATACTATATAATTTCACTTTATTATTTTCATTCCACGTATTTTCTGTACAAACTTTGTAAGAAGCTCCTTGTGTTCTGTCTAGTTTTCTTCGATACTCTAGTACATATATATTTTTGTTGTTGTCTTATCATTTTTTCCTTAATCTTCTCTTTGATATTTGGGTCCTACTTCTAGATCGGTATTTCTGTTGTGTGATCTCCCTTTTTTACGATTTTTAGCTTCGTTATATTTTGTATGTGTGGGCTTCAGTTTTGTAGTTGTTTCAATATTTAACCTTTTATTCGTCGATCCACATATGTATACATAATAAATGTTGATCGATTAGATCAGTTTACCGCGATTACCTACTAGCGCTGAAGCCGAAGGCCAGTAATTTTCTGAATACTCGAATGTCGGACGACCAATTCCGCCTGTTGAAACCAACAGAATTATTCCACAGAATCATTTCAATAAAAATGATTTCATTAATAATACGTCTTTTTTACACTAGTAACCGGTGTAAAATAAATAATTACGCATTTATCTACTACATACTTTTTATTTCTTACACTTTTATTCAAAAAGTTTTTCTGTAATATAATTCGGGGAGCCAATATTCTAAAATTTGTATTTTTACATGTGAAATTCCTGTCTCAAAATCCAGTCTACATCCGGTATATTACAAATGAGTGACACGATAATATAATTTAAAAAATTACTTATAAATAAATATAGATACTTGATAAAAGATAAAACGTTCACGAAATAGGAAGTGCGTTCTCTCTGTAAGCCCAAGATACTTCCTTGTGCAGTTCCTCAATTTGAAAATTCTTTTATTTGTAGACGATTGAGTTGCCCATCTTCTAATAAACTAACAAAGAAGTGGTCGCTTTCTCCTGAAAGGTAAAGTACTTTCATGTTGCTATGAACAAGCATGTCATTGCATTTTCTCACCTGTATGTCTCAAATTTCCGTTAACTGCAACATGAACAGGAGAATTAATTTAAAATTATACAGATTTTGTGTATTGTCTTGGTCTTGAAATTTTTCCAACGCGTGAATGTCAGCACCCCGTATTTAAGTGTTCAATGCATTTATCACAGCTTCCCAGACTAAATACCTAACTTTAAAAATGAACCGAAATTGATGGCGTCTGGAAGGTTGGAATTCATGACTCGAGTAAATTTAGAATACACTTTTTCGCACAAACATTTAAAGCATGTCAACACTTGCACATTTCTTCAATGTTTAACACTCTTTTTGATACAGAAAGGACCGACCGACTTCTCCGACAGACATGATAAACGGGTCATCGAACGAATACTTCCATAGCACACACAGGAGCGTTTCGGCGACCCCCCCGGCGTCCAATAAAGAAAACTTCTCGGAGAACTATCTACACAGTCCTAAGAGTCCCACAAGAAACGGTTCCGCTTCACCTACGGTTTATTTTGGCAACTCGAGAAGAAGTTCCGTTCATTCTAACAGCGAACCTCCCCACGAGGTGTCAGCAGCTAATGTTAAATTCGTCCGGGATACCTCGAAGTACTGGTACAAACCAACGATTTCGCGGGAAGAAGGTAAGCATCTATTAAGGTTTCAATTTTTTTTCAAACATTTTTTAAATTTCAGCTATCAGTATGTTGAGGGATCAGCCCCCGGGCACATTCGTGGTCCGCGATTCCAATTCATTCCCCGGCGCTTTCGGTTTGGCTCTAAAAATGGCAACGGTACCATCTAACTTGCAGTCCAAGCCTTCACAAGGAGACGAGCTGATCCGCCACTTCTTTATCGAGCCGACATCTCGAGGTGTTAAACTGAAAGGATGTCCAACGGAGCCGGTGTTCAGTTCTTTGTCTGCATTGGTTTATCAGCATTCAGTGACACCTCTGGCTCTTCCTTGTCGGTTAATTCTCCCAGAGGGAGATCTGAAGTATCACGATAGTGCCAACAACCCGGCTCAGCAGTTACTGACGCAAGGTACGGCCTGCAACGTGATGTACTTGTTCACGTTGGACATGGAGTCGCTGACGGGTCCCGAAGCAGTAAGAAAGGCAGTTAGTCAAGCCTTGCAGAAAGCCACAAATCCTGAATCGGTTATTGTGCACTTCAAAGTTAACGGACAAGGCATTACTCTGACTGATAAACGGAAATTGTTCTTCAGAAGGCATTACCCAATCAACACGATTTCGCATTGTGGGTTGGATCCAAAGGAGCGAAGGTGGAGTGTGACTTCGGATGATTCGGGGTCGACGGCCAGTCCAAAGTAAGTGTTCATTGATGTGTTTTGTCTTTGTAGCGTGCTCTTTCTTAATGATTGAAATGCTGCTAGTTGTTTAAAATGAACGTTTATTATATTAAAAATACAACAAGTGATTAGGGTGCCAAAACGGAGGATTCTACCCTAACGCAGCTCGACCCGATCTCTCCTGTTTCCGAGATCCGTACCTTGAAGTGGTTTTGACTCCCCACTCTTTAGTCCATGCACTTTCACATTTCGCGGAAACATTATTCAAACGCTGTATATCTGTACAGTCTTATTTACTTTCCTGATTCACTCTAATTTATTTTAAAATTATTTTCCTTCATTCCAGTCGTATCTTCGGATTCATCGCAAGAAAACCCAATGTGAACAACCCGGACAATCAGTGTCATCTGTTCGCAGAACTAGAGCCCAAACAACCTGCAGTAGCGATCGTCAATTTCACATTTTTATGTAGTTAAATTTAAGTATTGGAACATACTTAAATTTTGTAAAACTTCCAAAAGAATGCCGCTAAATTTCAATAACTAGTCTTGTATTTCATAATTTTCTTAGCTCTAAGTTTATATCATTCAAGTAATTTATATTTAATACGATATATTGTAATGTTAAGTAACACTAAGTGTGCCTGCCTTATTTTATTTTTTCGATTTTTTTATTTTTTAAGTGAAGTGCTTTAAGGTGTTTATTCTGTAACTTAATCGTTGTATAAAGATTCGTTCATGAACGATCGTCTTCGAACGACAGCTTTAACGATTGTCGGTATACAAGTTATTCTGTACGTAAAATAGTTCGGTCCTATCGCTAAGTGAATTTATAACGATCAGACTTCGAGCTACGAACGATTTGTAGCTGTCAGCCGTCATTCAGTTGTCACTTGTCGCGTCTCACATGTAAAAATGCACAAAATAGACACCAAAAAGCCGAGGGCTAAAAAAACTATACGCGAACAATATATTCTATACCTTAACGAATTGGAGTGCAACCCTGATTTTCGTGAAAATACATTCAATCCAAAAGAAGATCCTGAAAAACTTGAAAAAGCTTGGAAAACATTGGCGGCTAAAATAAACTGTACTGGAGGGCCTATTAAAACTGTGAAACAGTGGAGACATGTAAGTAGCAACTTACATTAATAATAATAATTTCGTAATAATTGCAGATAACACAATACATATATTACTGTTTCAGGTCTTTGCAGACTGGAAGTGTCTCACTAGAAAAAAAGAACGAGAGAACCAGAAACACTACAAGGAAACTGGGAATAAGGACACGCCAATTAAATTTTTAACTGATTTGGAAGAGCGGCTACTGGACCTGACAGGACGAATTGTTGTTGAAGGTCTAAATGTTCCTGAGTTAGGCACAACTGATCCTAAGGTTGTTGAAATTATCACTTTGGAACCAAAGGAGAATAAAAGCAGTGAAGCAAAATCAATAAAAAGTTTGCCTTGTCAGGCTGAAGCAGGACCCTCAGTACCACCACCGAAGAAGCGCAAACATAATTCATTGTCAGGCTCGATTCAGGACCTGCTAGCAGCACGCAAAGAACAACACGCAAGTCCTGCACAAATAACCTTGGAAAAAACTTTGCAAAGCATTGATGGCCACCTTGAAGATTTGATAAGAATAGAGCAAAAAAAACTTGATTTAAAATGGCTGAATTTTCGTTTAAAATATCCAACCGTTACTGTAACTGAAGAGGAAGAACAGGGCGATAAAGATAGCGGTGAAGATCGTGAGGTGCAAGAGTCAGAGAAGCAATAAATATTTTTCAATTGTCTGTTATAATTATGAACTAATTAATCAATTAAAGTATTCCCTAATTAAGTGTTGTTGTACTTCAAGACCTTGCTGCAAACCATCAGGTTCGTCGTCCTCCATGTCGTCATTCAGGATGTCATCTAAGAAACAAAAACGTATTTGCTTTTAGCAACTAGCAACAAAACCAAATACGCACCTTCTACTATTATGTCATCGTCGTCAATGTTCGCCGCTCTCATAATGTTTTGAAGAATCGCACAGGCATACACAATGCTACTTGCAAATTCTGGTTTGTAATGCAGAACACGGTCTCGTCGTAAACACCTGAAGCGCCCCTTCAGGGCACCAATACACCGCTCAATAGTGTTTCTGGCCCGGCAATGAACTTCAGTATATCGGCTTTCCGGGGAGCCTGGTAACGCATGAAGAATAGGTGTCATCAAATAGGGACGCAACGGATATCCCGAATCTCCCAATAACCAAAAGTTTCTTTCCCCACGGTGATATTTTTGTCTTAAACATAATCGAATATCCGACAATGACCAAATGGCTGCATCATGTACACTGCCCGGAAAACGAGCGTTTATATTTAAAATTTTCAAATCCGAATCGCATATAATTTGACAGTTTAGACTGCAGAAGTTCTTGCGGTTGACAAAAACGACGCGTGGATATGCTTCGTTGCCCATCGATGGAGGTACGATTGATATATGAGTGCAGTCCACTGCGCCAATAATACCTGGCATGTGGAATTTTTGAAAAAATCCGTTTTTCACCTCCAGAATATCTTCATTTCTTTGAGGGAATTTGACATGTCGGTGAAGGCGATTCACAATAGCTGTTACCACGTTATGTAATGCTCTGCTTACTGCAGGTTGTGATAATGGACATATGAAATCGTTTCCAACTGATTTCTGATAACTGCCGTTGGCAAAAAAATGAAGAGCAGAAAAGAATTGAATCACTGTAGGTGTCTTTGTACGCCTGATCCCAATGTCCAAATCAGGTTGTATTTGAAGAAAAACATCGTGAGCGACGTTTCTCTCCAACCGATAGTGTTGTTTCAGGGTTTCATTAGGTAAATTGAAAGGGTTGCTGGAATCCCTCAATTGTCGTATTATTAAATTCTTATGAGTTCTTCGGTCTACTTCTTCCACAGCAATATCCACGGCTTCATCTAACACATTTTCCATGTTACTTTACCAATATTTTGGATTATATTATTGCACTTTTTCACTGGTTCGATAGCACAACGACAAGCAGGAGAGGTGCCGTTAATGAACGATCAAATTTGTAGGTTATTTATAGTTTGTCACTGATTTTGAAGAAATCCAGAATAAGGCAAATCGTTCCCTACAGATAATCGTTCGTAGCTATCGTTAAACGAACTATTAGGTTTTGATCTATCTTTATGAGTGTGTTACAGAATCACACGGGTCGCTATTTACCGATTTTCGTTATTTAACGTTATCGTTAGGTGTTACAGAATAATCACCTAAATATTGTGAATATTTGCATGTTCACTAACTTTTTATGAAACATTCTGCTGAGCCTTGTTGGTTTTTGTTATGAAAAATGAACAAAAATTGTTAGCGACTTCGAATTTACGTAAATAATTATTTGCAAGGCATCAGTGGAGTATTTTTGATTTATACCTTGCTGTGAATGACAAATAATTATTTCTGATTTTACTTCCGTTATTGTTTCACGCTAACAATGTAATCAAATTAGAAAGCAGGGTAACGAGATCCTAAATTGTAAAAAAATATTTATAGTTATTTTAGAGTCCATATTATAACAAAGCTAGTTTTTAGAAGAGTTAGTTTTTAGAATAGTTTTTAAAAGAAACACGCATCGTCTCTGGGTCTTTGAGCATTCTAACTATGTTTCGGTTCTTGTTGTAATAGTACAAAGATAGTTTAACTCATCAAAATGTCCTAATCAAATCTAAAGATATATCAAAATGCCATACTACTGTAAAAATAACAACAGAATGTATCTATAAATGTAAATATAGAAGTACTATTAACATTAAGAATGTGTTTTATTTATAAACTACCTAACCCAACAGACGTCCTGTCCAAATTTCAATAAATTTGTTTTTGGACAGATCGAGAACCAACACAAAAGTAAAAACAAATTTATTTTTATTTTAATTTCGACTGGAATGCGTTTTCACTGATTTTTATTTTCAATTGAAAACATTGAGTTATTTCCTCCCCGGCAGCATAACGAACAAAACAAAAAAAGAATCAGCCAAATATATTATGTCATTCCTATCGACAGTTATGATCGAGAGTGCATACAAAAATTATGTTTTCTGCAGTTTGTACAACTTCGAATTTTGTTTTCCTGACAGTTTTTCCAGGACCATAACGAACAAAACAAAAAAAGAATTAGGATTTCCCATCATTCCGAATGGCCAGTTATGGTTTTGAGATCATACAAAAATCTCATCCAATTTTCCGGGCTACTTTTTCAATTTTTCTTTCCTTAAGAACCATATCTGAACTATTACGAATATGAAGGAAAAAAATAACGAAGAGTTCCCCGAAAAACAGTTTTTCCAATTTTTCTTTTTGTAAGACCTGACTTGGACCAACACGAGTATTCTAAAAAAAATACCAAATCGGTCCAGCGTTCTCAAGTTATGCGCTTATCAACGTACAGAATTTGATTTTTAATATATAGACAAAAGACATCCTATGATACTTTCTTATCGTAGTTAAAATATACACTAAAGGGATGTAAGAAATTTGATCATTTGTACCTCTTGACTGTAATTACCATTTCAGTGTGACCAGTTTTTGTAATTACGTAAATCAAACAACCGTTGGGTGGGTACTATTATAACCTAAATTGTTGTAATGCCCTGACAAAATTTAGAAGTGTGGATGGTGACACAAGAAATAAGTCCCCAAAATCATATAATGAACAAATAAAAATAATACAGAAACTTTCTACAATTATACAATAGTATATTGTGCAACTAGTGCGGCAAGTTGTCGATTGCCCACGAAAGCGAAGTTGAGCGCACGAACGAAGTGAGGGGGCAATCTACAACGCCGCACGAGTTGGACATACTATTTTTTATTGCGAATGCGGAATAAATCCCAATATAAAATTGGACTCCAGGGGCAAATTCAGTTTTCAGTAGTTTGTTTATCTGAATTTGCGTGTGCAAAGAATAATTTGCGTGCGACAAGTAAACTTTGCGCACCCAAATTAATAAATGGGCAAACCGTTACTTTGCAAAAGTAACCGAGGTTGCAAAGATACTGTTTGTCTACATGAGCAATATAAAAATTGAAATTATAATGACTGAATAAGTTCTGTTATCAAATTTATGAGGCAAGAATCTAGAGCCGGTAATCCAATTATACCTCTTTCAAAAGTAAGTGTACAGGCCATTATTTCTTAGTTTTATTACTTAGCCATTATTACTTTTGTATCTCCACATTTTTAAATTTCAAGATATACGAACGTGTTGAAGCGGCAACTGGTGTTGGCTTAAGAACCATTGCTCGAATAAATAGTGAAGCTAACAAGATTGAAAGAGGCGAGACGACATCATTTTCCCCCCAAACAAAAAACGACGTAATAGAAGATCTGCAGTGATCTTAGATGACTTTGATCGTGCTGCACTTCGAAGAATTATAATAAATTTTCATGTTTCGGAGAAAAGGGTGCCAACACTTAAGCAATTGCATGCGAAATTTTGTGAGGATATTGGATATCAAGGATGTAGAGAATCTTTACGAAAAGAAATACATAAGCTAGGATTTCGATGGAGGAAAACCCAAAATAATAGGAAGATTTTAATTGAGCGCCACGAAATCAGGCATCTTAGGGTACAGTTTTTAAGAAAAATGGGGGCATATAGAGAAGAAGGACGCCCTATTGTATATATGGACGAAAGTTATATACATTCGACACACACACATCAAAGAGGATGGAGTGATAAGAGCAACGATGGCTTAAAGAAGCCAGTTTCTAAAGGTCCCCGCCTTATTATTGTTAATGCAGGAGGCGAACATGGATTTACACCAAACTCATATGTGAGATGGAAATCGAACTGCAAAACCGGCGATTACCATAATGAGATGAGTTTTGAAAACTATCGTAAATGGGTTGCAGAAAAAATGATCCCTAATTTGCCACCAAGAAGTGTGGTTGTTATTGATAATGCGCCATATCATAATAAGCAAATGGAGATAGCACCGACCTCAGCCTCTAGAAAGGAACAGATGAAAGAGTGGTTACGATCAAAAAATATTGCTTATGACGATCGTATGTTAAAACCAGAATTATATGCGATTATAAAAACCCACAAGCCAAGATATAAGCGTTATGAAATAGATCAACTATTTATTGAAAATGGTCATGATGTATTAAGATTGCCTCCATATCACCCTGACTTGAACCCAATTGAGTTGGTGTGGGCAGCCATGAAAGATTTTGTAGCCAAAAGAAACGTCACTTTCAGTTTTGAGAAAGTTACAGGGTACTGCGACGAATTTTTTGAACAGTTTACTGTTGAACAGTGGAGATCCCGATGTGAACGAGCTAAAACATTTGAACAACAATTCATGAGCAACGAACCTATGATGGACATTGTTGTTGATGAACTAATAATTAATTTAAACGATGATAGTGATAGTGATAATAGCAATACTAGTGATGATGAAAGTGATCGGGAATTAAATTTTTCTGCGCTTGAAGGAGAGCTATCGGGCATAGAAGAACTTTCAGAAGATAGGGGACCCGACACTGGAGCTTCTACATCAAGCACTTCTCAAGGTGTGACGTATTTTAAATTGTAATACTCCATCTTTAATTCCTGTAACAACTATCAGCAGTAAAATTTTGTCGGACCTTTCCAGAGCCAGGTATGTATCTGAATAAAAATTTAATAACAGATGTATTAAGTACATACACATAATAATTTTTGTAAATGAATAACGTTAAAGCCCAAGGGTAAGAAGTAGATAATTACTTATATGTATGTATTATGTAATATGTATAATTGTATATAAATATAAATGATTTAGTACGAGTCATTACAAACCGAAGGCATTTTTACTCCGACGCTTCGAGCTTAGCTTACTGAAACTTCTTCCACCGATTGTACTTTCACGGCATCATAGCATTCTGCGTCTCTCTCTAACAGCGACGACACTTTTTCTCTCTCTGCGCGGCCAACTGCCATCCTACGTTTGTCGACTAGTAGTTTCTCTTACCTCTCTCCGAAATCTCAACATTTAACGATTTATCCGCTAAAGCGATTTGTTATCGAAATAACCCACATTCAACGATGCTTATCCGCAAACGCGATTTCTCTTTAACAATCCCTTCTTCCAGGAGCAAACTTTACGTTGAATGTGAACTCGTCAAAATCTCAAACGAAAAAGAGCGAATCTCGGTTTAGTCGCGCGGCACTGCAAAACCTATCGTTTTTTGTATAATATGCCGGTTATCTCTAATGCAGATGCGTTCCGAACCCGGGTGGTGAATGCGCGGCAAAAATCAAATTGTAACAGTACTTGTCTTGTTCTGTACCACCTGGAGCTTGTTGATGTACGACTTCGCCGCGTGTCCCCAAACCGGATGCGTACATCATCGTTGGTATCTCGATGATCTCCTTAAAGTCGTCGATATCCATTTGAAGTTTTCTTGTCGCTAGTGCTGGACTGCCGCTTTGCACTAAACGCGGAAAGTCTGCGGTAAAAATGGTCAACAGGGAGGGGGAAATCCTGAAGCCATTTCCTTCCATCCCGACGTCTCTTCTCCAATCTTCGAGCGAAATTTCCTGTCTTTCACCAAGCCGATTTAGAATCCGGCTGCGAGGACCTTGTGGAGAAGTCTCTCATGCCAGACCTTCAACTCCGATGTGCCCTTTTCGGTTCAAGTTGTCCGTGATAAATTCCACCACTCTGAGGATCTGTCGAGTGCTGTTCCCTGAAGCCGAATTGTTCGTCGGGTATGACGTTCAGTCCTTTTTCAAACGACCATCAGTCGCCGCCTAATTACCTCCTCAGGTACTTTCCCCAGAGATGAGTCTAGGGAGATAATTTTGCGGGAGGCCCAGTTTCGGGATGAAAACGATGTCAGCGAGTTTCTATCGCGTGAGGAAGTGACGGACTCGCAACATTCCGTTGATGATGGCGACTAGGTGCATGACGGCTGTTTTCATCGTCCACGCTGTTTTCGCCCAGGTCGGCATGGGTCCCGTTCGGGGTTTTCCGCGAAGAATTCTGCCTTTTCCAGGTCTGGGTAGGAGACGTGGCCGTCCTAGATTTAGGGTATCTGCCCGCGGTTTTGTTTGAGGATTTTTGCCATTCTCCACACTGACGCATCCTCCATCGCTAACTCTTCAAGTTGAACATTTCATCTTTCGTTTCTGAGCTCTCTGTCGGAGGCAGGTCATCGCTATCAACCGGTTGGCCTCCGCCCGGGTTTCGGGTGCCAGGGTCCGGCGAAAACGCCTTCTAGCCCGATTCGGGTCGCGAATCAAGTCACGGATATCGAACGGAAGACCGTCGCGATGTCGCCTCAGCGACTTGGTGTCCTATTTTGCTGCGAGAATTGATGGTCGAAGTTTTCGATCGCGCGATCGATATCGTCGGGTTTCACAATTTGCGGTACCGGGCCAACGTTCGATGGTAGTTTTTCAGCAAATAGTTGCCAGTCCATCGAAATAATTATTTCGGGCGTCACGTCGTCGTTTCTTCGTCCCTAATGATCACTGGGTCGGAGTTAAGTTCGCCGCCGATTGCTTCGGTCCTCTTCTCGTAGACGACATCTTTCAGAATGGCAATGTCCAGGATGTCAGGATGACAACCAAATTCTGATCTTCTGCAAACTCGGGCAAACCCTTTTCGGTTGGTTTTCCGGCTGTTCCAAGCGGGGTGCTGGGCATTCAGATCCCCACCCAAAAATACGGCACCGCGGTCTGCGAAAATGTTCTCCAGGTCTCTGATTTGAAGCGGGGACTGGGTTCTGATCGATTGACTATTTGACATAAATCGCCGTTCCTCCACCTCTGGTGTTTTGTTTGTCATTTCGATGCAGGACGAAATTTTTGATTTTCTGGTTATCTGCGGGTCGCACATGTGTCTCGGAAACCAGCAAAATATCCGCTTCGACCTCGTTAGCGAATAGGAGTCGAGGTATAGCCTCTGCGGTAGCAGGATGGATCGACTCTTCTTCAAAAAGGGAGAGATTCGTCGAGAGGTGGTGTACTAAGATCTTCACAAAGTGGAGGAATCTCAACGATTTGAAGAGGCTCCGACTTTGGGGAAAAGAACTGCGGACAGGGAAAGAAGTCAAGTAGTTGGTACTAATTTTGGATACCAAACTTAGCTTTAAATCCGATCTAGAATCTATTATTATATTATGACGTCTTACAGCTCCTGAGGCCGTTTGTCGCAAGCTAAGCGCCATTCTTTTTTATTTTACCAGCTATCTTCGTCCAGATTTCTTTTGTTCATGGCAGTTTTTATTTCATCTTTCCATTTTGTTCTTGGACGTCCTTTCTTTCTTCTCCTGTTTCGTATCCATGCATAACATGTTTTTGGTAGTCTCTCTTCGCTTATTCTTTTCATGTGCTCATACCAAGACACCACAACATCTTCTTAAATAATTGTTCTCCATTGCACTTATTCTTCGTTTTAGGTTTTTGAAGTGGAACTTCTTATCCCCCGGTGTAAGATTTTTGTAGGGGGTAAGAGCGCCGCAACCGAAACGAACCCGACAAATGCAATATATAAGTGGGGGTATAAGTGACCAAGGGAGCTCCTGGCCAGGGGGGCCTCCAACCAAGGGAGCTCTCGATCAAGGGAGCCCTCGACTAAGGGGGCACCCACCAAAGGGGTTCCCGACCAAGGTGCTCCCGACGATGAGCGTTCCCGACCAAGGGGAACAACAAAAACAGAGAACTCCGGTAACCAAAATTTGTCGTACCGGGCATTAAAAATGAAAATCGACTCTTAAGGAGTAAACTCTAAAAGTTTCACTTCTGTCTCCAGTGGACTCCACACAATTTTCTTTTTTTTACCTAATGTCCAAATTTCTGAACCATAGGTCAAAGGACTGTCAACGAAAGATCTAAATAATTGTATCTTTGTTTTGTTTCTTACATTTCTACTTTGCAACGTTTAAAATGTCTACATTTCACGTTAGCCGAAGGATCGGTTGAATTTAAATTAACAATCGCGTTGTGGTGACGGCCGACGTAGTTACAAGGTAATCTTTATTCTATCTATTTCTTTTGTCATACTCAATATAATAAGGATGCCATGAAATTGACCGACGTTTGTTCCACGTGCATACTAGAAACTCCTAGATGAAAGCCATTTCATATTTTTACCGTTATCCCGCCATTTTTGTCCGCTAGGGACGTCATAAAACTCGCCATGTTGAAAATGGAGACATGCAGCCTTTGTATCTACATGCCTTGTTAAGAATTCTAGCCTTTGTTCCAAATAATGTTCACTATTGCTACTCGAAGTATTTCGTGGACCTCGCGTGAACCCAGAAATTTCGTATCAGTTGCATTCAGTCGTCTTTTCTCTGCAGTAGCATAAATTACCAAGCGTATGAGTCACAGACATAGGTGTATAATAACTTGCTAAAGTCGTTGTTGTAATTTGTTTTTAGATATTGTTGTCTATCTCCGAAAGTTCAAATGTGTTCAAGTGGCATAGCGTCACGGAGAATGTCAGAGTTCTGAAAAAGGTGCCTTATCGTTATGTTTTGCGTCCCCTTGCGATTTCCGATCTCATCGTTCTTTTGTAACTGACATGACTGACATCTAGCGATATTTGACACCGTGGAAGCCAAAGATCGGTTTTTAGTGTAGTTTGTTTGTGCATGTTGGTAGTTTTTACGTTGCGCCTCGTTACGTGTTGCGCCCGCTGATGTCCTCGCATCAGGCGGTTTCAAAATGGCTTCCAAATAAAACGTTGCGTTACTGTATATTTTATTATTTTATTGTTTGTCCATATATATTTCGAATCAACAGATAGAACAAATAGCATTCATTTTTGTAGTTCTTGTTGCAATACTGCTCTCGAGATTTTATACGGTCCCAGTCGTAAATACCTGCTCTCTGGGGTCATTTGTCAAACGGTGGTCGTTTTCGAACGCGCTTGAACTTCCTCCCGGGGACTGCAGGGTAAAACGAAGTAGAGTTACTGTTAACTTCTGGGTCAAACTTAGGTTGACTTTGGATTCGGCCTACTAATAAATTGCTTGATTCACGAAACTAAGTATGTCTTACTGACAGACAGTTATCTTGTTCACTTCGCTTTAGTCTTCACATCTGATCTAGATGTTGTCTATCACTCCCTGACTCAGATGTAGTCAACTTCGATAACTCCCTGTTTCAATATTCTTGTTTTTCCCTCTCAGAAGCGAAGAAGCTCACTTTGTGCGTAGATATTTCATGGTATCTGTCTGTTGTAAATTCCTGTAAACTGCAAAAGATCATGGTGGAATAAAATTTGCGGACTTAACCTCACTCATCATGTACACAAGCACTGTTAAATTGTATTATTTTGTACTATTTTCTGAAGAACTAAATTGTTACTCTTTTGAAATCATTATAAATTGTCAGTGGCAATTTGTTACTCGAATCATTATTGTTAAAATCATTAAATTTGCATTGTAACTTAATACGAAGACACTAGAAATTGTTAACCACAGTACGAGATCACAAAACTCAAATGCACAAAATGACTAAAACTTAATAAACATTTAAAACCATAATTTTTGTGTTATCAATTTGCGCTCCACTCCTGATTAGCTCTCGCCATGTATCTATCGCAGGCATTTGGAATAATCAGGCTTTTTGCATAGGGACCAGGCGTTTTGCAAAACAGCGTCACTTTGAACAATCCCAAGAAATTATTGTAATTGACCGGTGATTTTCAGTCATTTTGCAAAATGCCCGAAAGCAGTAGGGCGTATTGAAGAGAGCGTGGAAGTGCGTTTGTGGCGACTAGGAATTTTTCAAAACGACTAGTGATAATTAGGCAAATAGAATATACCAAACAAATAAATACGATTACAGTCGGAATCTTTTCAGATTGGTTGCGCGTCATCAAAATTTGAGAACACTAGACACTTACGTTATTGTCAAACTGAAAATATATTCTGTCAAAACCTAACACAAATAATATTTTTACATGAAATAAACAAATGTACAGTCACCATGTACAGGCCATGGAATTTTAGCCGTCACTTTAATGTCAATTAAAAGAAAACGGATGTAGTCCATGCTTTATTGTCATTATGATTGACTTTATGGAATTAAAATCTAAAAATTTGTCACTGTTAGTGTTTTCATGCGAATGAGTCAGTGTCAAAATGACAAGACTTTGAAATACCAGAAAGTTAGGTTACGAATACCTTACATCTTATGACAATAAATGATAAGTGACGGCCAAAATTCCGTGGCCGTCACTGTATAAGAACAAAACATATATACTGGTAGGTAAATCTACCTAACTAGGCATTTCCATATCGTATTATTTATTTATGCAAGTGCTGCTATTGTGAGTCGCACAGTACTCCAATGTTCTTGCAAAAACATTTTTTTGTATTACATTGGATTTTTGATGCTCTGCATTGAAATTTTTTAAATCCTTGGCCTTGAAATTTAGACTCAAATGACCGTGCTTCTCTTAACGTGATCGACTTTTCCGGTACATTTTCCGGACAAGATACACGACTCTCGTTCTTGGGTAACCAATTTTTTAGTATTCCCGCTGCAATACCACCTGCATTTTGATAATCTAAAACTGTTTTCAGTACATTCTGTTGATTCATTGCGCCCCTATTCACTTTGGGCAAGGCTACAGCCACTCCCATTCCAATTTGTATAGGTTTAAATTTTTTGGCGGAGTTTTGCATCATTTGCTGCCCGCTCAGAGGCGATATGGTATGAACGCACTTCACTTTCAGGCATTTTGCAAAATGACTGAAAATCACAGGTCAATTACAATAATTATATCCATATCCAAAGAATCTAGGGTTTTGTTTCTTTTGGGTAAGTTTGAGTGTCCCGCCATTGTTTGTCTTGTCGAAAAAATAACACAACGTAGGGTTCTTCTTTTTCCTTCACTGTCTAACGATCACTGGCCAACCTTTAAAGTTCGCGGTTTGTTTTAAAGTTTCAAATTTGACGTTTAGTGACGTCATTGACATTTCATTTCATGTTCGAATTCAAAATGTGGCGGTAATGTTAAAAAGGGGGTTATCACAACACCAACGTTAAAATTCCCACAGTAACATACTGGTAGCATAAAGCTACGGTCTGCCTTGCCGCGTTTAATCCTAGCCGATTAAACGCAGCGATTAGTCGCATCGATTAGTCGTTAGGTGTGGTCTACCTAGCAGTAATGCCACTGCGATTAGTAGTTAGCATTTTCTGTTTAAAACTTATATTGATTGAGTCTGATGTGTCTGTAAAAATGTAAAAAAGAAACTATTAAAACTATAAGCTATAAGTGCTGCTGAACTTGCCTCCGGTACACCTGGTGGTGAAATCGGAGGCAATTAAAGCAGCATACCGCCTTGTAATTGGCGAATATGCTAGCATACCGAGATGTTTGAAAAAATCGTACTGAGCATGCAATCGGTCAAACTCAGGACCAAGTACGAGTTTCGCAAACCCTTAACAATTAATGGATCCGTCTGGGACACGGATGGGATGGCTGGAGAGGTACCAGGGGATGACATGAGCATCTGGGCAACGGTGTTGGAAAATAGTGAGGAGGGGCTGTGCAAATAGGCGGATCCACATTATGACCGACAGTCAGGCAGCACTCAAAGCTCTGGAAAGTGTCTCCAGAGTGGTGAAAGGATGTCTTGAGTCTCTGCTGAAACTGGCAGAACACAATAGAATGACTCTGTGGTGGGTGCCGAGACGTAAGGGATTTGAAGGAAACGAAAGAGCCGACCTCCTTGCCAAAAAGGCAACGAAAACACCTGTGATAGGCCCAGACAGTACGATAAGTACATATGTACTTATTTCAGTACTGAAATAAGCATAGTGTCAAACGGCTTTAAAAGCTCTTTATCTAGATTTGAAATTTTGCAGCTTTAAAAACCAAAGAAGAATTTTGCTTTTTTTTGAATTTATATTTCTCTACATTGTAAGAACTTCCTTGTAAAAGTTACAATTTTGAGGTTCTACGAAAACAAATAAATGCAAATTTCTGATTTTTAAAGTTTAAAATTGTAATAAAATATTGTAATTTGGATTCCTGTAATCGGTCTAGTCATCGGTATTTTTGCTACAAGCTACAATCTAGGAGGAGGAACCAATGTTTTATGATTTTTAAAGTTCATCATTGTTCACGAAATTATAAATAGAAAAACTTGAAAACCTAACAAACCAAAAAAAAATATAGTGTTAGAAAATTCAATTAATACTTTTTCGATGTCTAATAGTCACCAGTCCCCAAATGTAAAAGCAAGCTGCGTCTCTGGTACCCAATGGATATTAAAAAACATACCACCATACATATTTCTAGATGCAAAATTTATTTACCAGCCTTTAATTTTTTGATTATTCATATCTGCTACAAGAGACTAATCATACTACACATTCACAGTAAGGGACATCAACAAGTATGCAACATCCTTATTCGCCTCCACTTCTTCCAAACCGCATATGTCCATAATCATCAAATAGTTCTTCGCCTCTTTTCCCAAACCGTAAGTGACCATAATCGTCTGAAGTCTGTCTCTTGGAAAGTTCAAAGAGATCGTCGTCGTCAACTGAAATTCAGTATTGTAAAATTATTGCGTACTACGATGATTCAAAAGAAAACTTCTTTTATGACCCGAATCTAATAATCTTATCAAGAATTTTATAATATCGAACAGTATAAAGAAGCTTACCGATAAATTCATTCAACGGCTCAGACTTTATTCTTGCGTATTGACTAGCCCCTCTAGAGGCCAATCTTGTAAACGGTCGTCCTCGAGGTCTATGTGAATCTAAATTATTAACATTTCCTGGTGCGGCAGATGCGTTGTGGAATTGATGAATGAACAGGAGATATACACTTGATATGAGGAATATTCCGGTAAAAAAGCTCTTCACACCCATACTGAAAAGTAAATAAAATATCTGCAAGTGATTGGTCGTTACTTCTGAACAAATGAAGCTAAAAAAGACAGTAATGCATCAGCTTTACAAATTTGATCTTTGAAGTTACTGAACTTAAATTAATACTTATATTCTCTACCTAACTTACTGACAACTTTTTATTGCTGTAATTAACTATTGTAATAATAATTATTGTAGAAATACGAGGAAATGTGAGTTTACAGTTGAGATCCAGAGAAATATCGTAAATACAATAATTCTCATTGAAAAGTTTGCATTAATTATTATTATTCATATTAAAAAAAAATTAGAAGGCTGTGGTAATTCAACCAAATGTCAAAAACCATTATCAGTGCATGTAGTTATTGTTAACGAGTGCTCAGGTGAAAATCAGATTTTGACAGGTGAACGGTACATTTGGGTACCTCTTCGTTAGAAGAAATAACAGGTAATATTCTTGATATTTACCTTAAACTTATCTTACGGACACCACACAAACACTGCTGCCATATTCAGGGCTCCTCACTTTTATACAAAAGTCTTTACTAACGAAAAACATCTTTAAATTCTTCGCGTGGTTTATCTAATCCGATGACAAGGATTTCAGACAATTTTTATTAGAACGTCGATACGTCGGGTTGACGAGAATCCCGTTAGAAACTTCGTTATCTAAAGACTAAACACAACATGAATAACAATTTTCCTAGTAAGAAAACATTTATTGGTAACGTACAACAACTGCTCGTAAATTAACATTTAATAAATCACAACCATTCTCTTTGCGCCTTCGTCTGTTGGTCATAGGTGCTTAATACCGCAGGAAGAATGATCGGTTTAGTCCTCTCTTCTTGCTTTCGTTCTCGTCTTTTTCTGAAGCTGTGGAAACTCAACCGCCGCCAGATTTTCTGTCCTATCTTTTTATCAATCTTTGTGTCATCGAAGTCTTTTAGGTCCTTGTGTTTCGTTCTCTCTCCGTCGTAAAGCGGAATGGTGTCATGGTTAGAGTTCTTCCCGTTGAACAACGACTTAATTGATAATTTAAACGAGTGTCGGTAATGAAAACTGCACTGATTTCTTATCCAAGTCTCCATAATGAAATTTATTAAGAGTTGTCAGGTCACGTTATGCTTCAGCACTGGCAAATGCAATTACACGGAGAAAATTGACAGGCGCAGTGCAGTACTCTAATGAGATTATGTAAATTCCAATAAAATTTTAATATCTCATTTCTTGAATGGCTTCAGGCTCTGGTTTATTGTAATCCGGGCATGGAATAATAGATAAACAAATATATCAAACCTCATTCGCAACAGGTATAATTGCTGAAGGGAAGGTTACTTTATGGACAAGTTTGTTAAATTAAAAACATAATTATATTTTAATAAACCTTGAACTATGTCAACTGTCCGCCCTTAATAGGACCTTTTTCGAAGGTCGGTGCAGACAATTAATGAATAATTTAGTGTACTCTATAAGTATCGACACGTGTAATCTTCTGTTCGATACATCACGACACGTGTCGATCCAAAAAGAATAAAATTTTCTGTTGCGTCTTATTTATCGATTAACATACTTCATCATGACAACATGACAACGATTGATCGTGAATTTCTACTATTTGCTGGTCTAAGATGGGTTTAAACACGACTTAGGTATATTCCCTTTATAACTTGACTTTAAAATCTCTGATTTTTATCCTACACCTCTAAAACAACATATCTACGAGTTAAAAATATATATAAACAAGAAAGGAGCAGAACAAAATATTCATCACCCTAAAAAATATTAAAGAAATTAATTCATCAGGAATGTAGGTTCATGTGACAGTAAGGAAGTTGTTCTGTACAATTTATGCAGTAGAAAGTAGATAAAGTAATACTAATAGATTTTTAATAACGAGTGAGCAACAGAATTCGTGATCGCAGTTGGCTAAACGTATATCGGTTCTTTTACTTTACTGTTTACATTAATTGCCAAATTTTTAACCTATTTTCTCTGACTGTCACAAATTTGAACTTCTTCGTCAAAACCGTGGTCCCTTTCAAGCCCCGTTTCCACTGAAAAAAAAACTTTGTGTTTCCCTTTGTCGCGTGTTTAGGAGATATTTGGCAACCACTAAGGAATTGGCAACATACATAAATTTTGTGTTTAAATCTGAACAACTGAAAGTCGCCTATAGTTGTAGCTTGAGAATGCGCAACTCAGTGTTTCCACTGATGTGAAAAGTAGCAGCAAAATGGAGGAGGAAGATGTGATATTATGGCGTGTCGATTTTTCCTTTGATGTTACCGCTAGAAATGGGAAGAATCAGCATTTGTTTCCGAAACAATGAGGAAGATTCAGAAACATTCGGGAACTTTTAGAAACATTTTCGGAAACAATCAACAGAAACACAAAAGTAGCTCAATATTTCTTCAGTGAAAACGAGGCTTTAAAGAAGAAAGTTAAAGAACATTAAACTGCATAATGTTGAAATAACAAGTGACTAATTCAAATTTATTCCTCCCTTACAATGCTCAAGATACTCTATTTCAAGAGGATGTAATACAGGTCTTGCAATAATGAGAGAATGTAAGGGTCCCCCCAACTTTACCTGTGACATCTCCTGGAGGCTGCAAGCGAGAATCTTTTGAGTTTCAGATCCTACTCTAGCAAGCACAATGCAAAGGGTGTTTTCAGTCACTACAAATCCAAAATAAGAGTCATTTTTACACCATTTTCACATCTACCTAAATCATCCTGTCCCTTGTTCTTCAGTATCTCCAGCAGTTGCTGCAAAGCCTCACTCACAAACATGAATTTAGGTGGCATGTACTCCTTCTTCTTCTTCGTTAAACTCTCTAATGTGGCCAGCTTGACCTTTATATCTGCAACATTTCCCTCCAGTAACATACTCTGTCACAATACTGAACAGACCTACCCAATAAACACAAAGTGTGCAACTTATTACTATAATTAGAAACAATCCTCTAATAAAAACTGTCTGGTTTCCAACCCTCGTCCAATAGATAATTGAGATAGTCTCCTCAAAACTGTACAACTGCAATCCACAGCATTCAAAATGGAAGCATTGTGGACCACCCCCGTGTCAAGCCTACGCTCTCTTGCCCTCAGCACCATTTCCGTGTGGGTCGTGGCCCCAAACGGGTCTCCAAGTCTTGTTCTACCAAGTCCCGGTCTGATACCATGAGTTTGCGGCCGTAGAAGTCCTCCTGGCTTTCCAAGAGTCATTATAATAACTGAATTTGAAATATTGGGACTTACTAGCGCTTTGGTTCCACAGGTTAGGATCGATCCAAACATTTGACTGTGATGTCTTTGCAGTCGCCGATTATGTCGAACATTTTTATAATGGGAATGTTCATAGTGGGAATGTTTGGAAGACCTGGAAGAGCACTGGAAGAGTAAGGCTAGAACGGGGTCATGGGGTGATTATGGTTGCCTGGTTTTAGGGACAATGCTTTAATATTCTGCTAATAATTCGGTTATCAAAAAATTCTTTTAATAAGTTGATGGAAGTTGATTGAAATAACCCATCGTTAGTTCGTTATCATGCAGCTCTTTGGGGCTTCTTCCATAACTTGTCTCACTCTTTCAACTATTTCAGGTATTCGAACATCCCGATATCTACCACTACATTCTTTTCAGTTAACACTTCCAGTAGCATCGATTTAGAACGTTGCAGAAATTACTGTAGCTTATAACAATATCACGATATTCAGCTCGAAATTCTTCCCAGATATCCGGAATTGAATGTTTCCAAATTTGTGAAAATAAGGTTGTACGGGTCCCACTCAAGTGAACTTTTGCAAAAGAACAGATTTTTATTTCAAATCAGAATTGACAACTCGATGACTTTTTACACAATCGTATCGATCAAGAATCGGCTCAAGATTTTGGATTCAGAGGCTCCTACGATCACGAATTTTGTTGCTCACTGGTTATATTCAAAGCATGGAAGCAGAATATAATATCGCAAGAGAACACTGTTACAGTTTTCCAATTTTTGAACTGTTCACACTGATATTGAATTTTTTTTTTTTTCAAATTTGTTAACTTCAAAATTAGGAAACGATACGCAGTCTTTAAAAATATGTAAAACGAACTAAAAATAATTTATTTTCAACCTTACAATATTCCAACAAAACTGCTTAGGTCCAACGGGTCTGGACATTTCATTCTTCATTCCCTAGTGTGGCGAAGGGTAGACGGGTCCATTACATGTTTTTTTTTACAAAAGATGAAATTTAGAATATTTGGGAGGAAAAAGCATGACATTGAAAACGTGAAACAAATGTTTGACCTAATCCGAAAATGATTGGGTTGAAAGAAGACCAAATTAACACTAGGGGCAAAACTACATCAAGCATGAATATCGCTGCTCAAAAAAGAGGTCCGAAGTCCTGATGAATACCGTCGCAGATAGAAGTAAAGAAAAAATGGTAAAATAAGGATGGAAGTAGATAAAGACAAAGATAAAATAATCTTTGTTTGTCCTAAGGGCTTTTCGATTTCTGTGCTTACATAACATACACCATACATAATTTACATTCTGTACTAACTTCAAAAGAACGCATCTTCATTTCTTCTCCACTCCCCTCTCTCTTCTGCCTTCTCCCTCCTCTTCTAAACCTCTTTCATCCATTTCACACTCTCTCCTCATACCACATTCTAACCTTCTTCCTCCGTCTTCCAACCTATTCTCCCTCTCTTCATATCCGCATCTAAACCGTGCCATCATCTTTCTTTCTTTCCCTCTCTCCCTTTCCCAATACTTCGGGAATTGAAACTTCCAGACAATTGATTCTTTTCCTTCTTTCGTGTCTACCCATATCCTTGTCCCTTTCGCCCACCTGCCTCCTTCTCTCAGTGTCTCCATTTCTTTGCTCCTTTTCGTTCAGTATTTGGCATTGTTCCCTTCCTTTCATCCTGTCTTGGAACTTAGCCTCTTTTTTCCCGGCTTTCACATTCAACCTATTCCTCTATCCTGCTTATTGTTGTCTTCATTTCTTTGCTATATCGTCGGTGAAATGTGTTATCCTGCTAACTCCATTTGGCAAAATTTTAGAGGAGAGTATTAAAACGCTTGTATTTCGGGGTTTATTTTAAACCATTTGGAGATAGCAAATACTATTGAGACAAAATATTGCATATTTGTTTAATTTTAAATGAGGTAGCTGCTTTTCAGATTTCACTTAGAGTATTTTTTGCTTTTCTCCCTTTTTTTGATTTTTCTCCCTTATTCCTTTTTTACCCACGTTATTATTCCCCCTGCAGCTCTTCCTTTCGTCTTTCCGCTCTCGCCCCCACATTTCCGCTTGAATTCTTTTGGTAGCAGTTTTCCTGTTTTCCGCTACAATCCAAAATAGTTCCCGCTTCTTGCCCTCTCTCTACTTTTTTCTCCCTCACCCTTTCTTTTTCTTACTGAAAAACCTCTAATTTCTTTCTCGTTTATTGTTAATTTTCTGTATCCCACTCTTATACTTCTTTCCGTGTCCTCGTTCTTCCTTCGTTAAGCCTTAATTTCTTCTGTAACTCTTTTTCTTCTAAATAAATATATAAATATCATCTCTGTTTCTTTCGTTCCACTTAGTTTTCCATTTTGCTTCATCACTTTTTCCTTTCCCTCCCAATCTTCCATTTCTACTAGAACTTGATCTCTCTTTATACTGTAACAGTCCTTGAGTTTGACCTCTCCAAATTTTTTTTAGAAAATGCTCTATCCCCTCTTTGCATGCTGTTTACTTTTCCACCCCATTATGTTATCACAGTATTGTTCTTCCTCCTTCTCCCTTCCTCATACTTTGCCTTCCCTTCCAGCTGTCTCTCTCTCGCTCTCTGTGTGTGTTTGTGATGAGCCTTAGCTCTTCCCGCCAACGATTTGAAATGAAACGTCACAAACGTCAATGAAACGTCAATGACGTCAAATTTGAAAATTTGAAACAAACGGCGAAATTAAAATGGTTGCCCAGTGAATCGTGATCGTCTAGAAACAAAAACAGAAAAGCGGACCTACATTGCGTATTTTTTTTACAAGACAACAGTTGCGGGAGATTCAAATCAAACCTACCTAGACACAGAACCAGGTTCTTGGAATGTACGGTGCGCAGCTTTGTAGATTAACAACACAAATTAGGGATTTATCATTGTATTTCCTTTAGAAGCATTATGGTCGAACTTTTCAATTAATAATTGACCTTTTGAACATTTATCTAATAACAATTTGGATAATTTAACTCACTTAACAACTCTTAACAATAATTTGGTTGATTCATACAATAACAATTTTATTAATTTAAGGGAATAAAATATTTGAATGATTCATGACAAACGTTAATTATTATGATTATACCTGGCAAGAGTTCCAAAATTGCAAGTGTAGAATTGTGAAGTTGTTACAACATCCCATACCCATTTTAAACAAATCAATCAGTAAAAGTTACAGTTAATCAAAGCATTGAGTGTTTCCTTTTCTTTCGACAAATTCAAATTCATTAACAAACCGAAGTCTACGATAAATGGCCCCCTTTAAATTTTTATACATGAATCAAATCACAGGTACACAGATAAGTTACAGTTTGAACGTCCTTCCAGATTATCAATAAATTTGGTATTTGAGTTGAGCAATACTGGTATTCGGATGAGCAATTAAAAGTACAACAACGCCCCACACAATTTTGAAGACTTTAGTTAAACCAATAGTTAAAATAACGTTTTATCTATTTTGCTAATAATTGTTTACCTATTGCAGATATCTTAAGAAATGGACTATATAAAAGAAATTGAAGATTTAAAAGAAAAGATCGAGTTTTCTAAAAGTGAAATTAATTTAAGTGAAAACGTATTGAAATATCGCGAACTATGTAATGAACTCAAACTTAGAAGGGTAAATATTATTGCTATATTGAAATGTTAAAATTATTTGTTGTTTGTTAGGAACAGGTTCTCCACTTGAAAAAAGAATTACAAGAGGCTAACTCAAAGAATTTTGAATTGAACAGAGATCTGGAAACCAACAAGTCTTTCCTGATGGAATCGGAATTTAACTTGAAGCTCTCATTACAGAAGTCTACTACGATAGAAACAAAATTTAAAGAGGTTAATGATCTATACATTAATCTGAAAGTAAAAGAACAAATGAGGGTAATTACAGCTAAGTATGTTGTGCGCTTTTTCTAATAAAGTCTAAAGTTGTCAGAAATTGACATTTTAAAGCAGAATATTCAGAAAATGGCTCATGACAATTATCGGCTTTCAAAAGAAGTCGAGGAACTATCTGAGAAATTAAAATATTCTGTGATATTTAACAATGAATTGGAACAGCGACAAACAAAATTTAATGCGGTGATAGCGAATATTAGATCGTAAGTTTGATACACCCATTTTTGTAAAATACACCTTCTTAGGTAATATAGTGCAACGGAAAAGCTCGAGAAGGAACAGGAAAAAATAATACAACTTGATAAAAAAATACAGATTACAGAGCAGTTGGAAGGTAGGACTATGGCTCTAATGCAAGAAAACGAGCGACTAAGAGAGGAACATACAAAAATGGAACAAGTCATTATACAGAAATCAAGTAAGTGTTATTGCTAGGGGTCCCCCTAATGGGAAATTCAATTTTAAAAATGGTGGTCACAATTTTTCGATACGTCACAAACACATTGTGACGCTTGTTACGGTCGGAATGCCTCGAGCGCCAGTTTTTTAAAATGGTATGCTCCACTTAACCACGGGTAGCTTAATCGGAGCCCGGTAAGCCGGGTATCAGCTGTCAAGTTTGGCGAGAGGGAAATAAAATAGATACAAGGTCGGTATTGCGGTCTTTATTGTTTACACTATGTTCACGGTCTCCTCTCCTACGAGAGCTCCCGCAGCGCTGCGCAGCCAGTCGACAGTCGGATACCAAGGCTTGTCCCGTCCTGTGGCGGTGGAGGGCGGCGGTCTCTACCTTCTCTTCGACCTGGTCGGGTCCTCCTCCGCTACGTCTCTTTCTCCCTCTTCCGCTACTCTTCTATTCTGGAAGTCGGCATCAAGAGCGCCCTATTTCACTCAGCGACTTGGAGCAAGAACGGTTTCGCTATGGTGCCGGGAAGTATTTTATTTCGTTGTATTTGTCAGCGCGGCGTCGGGAAACATTGAAAATTTGGTTAACTTACAACATACCGTGTCGAGCACAATAAATTACAAAATTATCAACGACAGACATTAGTGACGCACCAGCTTGTTAAATAAAAGATCGAATTAATCGAAGTTTGGCAGTTCACACTGCATTGACCCTGTACATCAATCAAATAAAAAAGTCGCTCCCTATAATGGTACAGCAATTGCATATTTAAGTCTTTTTCTATTGTAGCCAAAATTGAAAGATTATGTAGCTTACTGAAAGAAAGCAGTACATCAAGTGTCTGCCACCCAATCACTGGAAAAATAAAATATTTACAGGTATTTTACATTAGGTATAAAAATCGCTTGACTTAATATTTTAGTGGGAGAGTCAGTGTAAAAGTCTTAGAGAAAAAAATAACAACAGTGAGCAGATAATCAAGTCTTTAACAAACTCCATAAATAAAGAAGTTGAAGCCAATGCAGAATTACTTCTACAAATTGAAAATAACGAAACTCGTGATTACAATCCAACGTTTGTAATTAAGAAAGAGCTACTTGATGTAATTGAAATTGAATAAAACAGCTTAAAACAAATACCAGGATTTAATTATAAAATAAATTACAATAACCTATACAACATATACATATATAAAAAACCATTAAAATATACATTAATAAAAATAAACTTCATTTAATTTGATAATCATTTTTCAGAAACTCCATCCAACTTATCCTTACAAAACCTGCTTGGTAACCTGTGGCGTAATACAGACTAGATTGTCTGTTTGGGTTGAACACAATTTTATTTATCGTGGTCAAGGGGTACTGGTTGGGATGCGTGCATCCATATGATTTGGAAAGTGCAGTCAGTTGCTGTGTTGTAGTTTTTGGAAAGTCTTCATATGATTTCTGAAAGAAAGAATGCTTGTAATTAAGAATCGTAGCGTTGCATTTTGTTTTGACTCTAAATTTCTGTTTTGATACATGTACAGTTATTGAAAATGTTCTGCAATTCTGCACCACTTACCATTCTATTATCACAAAATAATAAAGCGTATCTTTGCTCAGCTTCCTCGTACAGAAGGGGTTCATCCGCGAACACACTGTCGGAATCAAAGTCTGATTTGATCTTTGATACTTTCACTCCTGCTGACAATTTCTTTGTCAGTAAGTTCCGAAGAGTTTTGTTTTTAATCGTTTCCCTTTCAAGTCGTTCCTCAGGCGTTTTTCCTTTTTCTAACAGCTGAGTGTAACCAAATAACTAAAAAAGCAGGAAATTAATTAGTTCAGTGTTGTGATCTATATTACAGCTCACCAGTCTTTTGTTTTTCAACACTTTTTGATGCTCAGGAAGGTAGTAAATTTGATGTGGGAACAGCGCTACTATTTCTCCTACCGTATCCCCTTGGATAACACCATTCAGCCAGTCACTTCCAGAGACAGCAGAGATGGTGGATTGGGAACACATTAGCGTGACATTGGGATCGTATAAGTAGTCACGAAATTGCTTCAGCATGCTGGTCACAAAGTCTGAAAAGTAAAAATAAAAGTTATTTCAGAATTAATCTAATTTGTCTTCCAAATTTACATTTTTTTAAAAACCGGTGTAGTACAGTAAAACCGGTATTAAACGTGTAGTATAGTGCTTTTTCTATAGCAATATAACAAAATACTATAACAGGATATGGAAAACTATAAAAAGAGAACTGAAGAATGAAGAAAGAAGCAAAGGGTAAATAGAAAGATGTTTATGGACAATAAAGAATGAATTACGGCCTGCATAACAAGATGATCCGGGCTCGAAAAATGGACAAGACTAAAAAACACCAACAGGAAAGTATAACGACAAATCAGATATGAAAAAACTAAAAAAAATAATAATCCCAAAGCCGACGTATAGATTTCCAATCGATAAGATCAACGGAAAATTTTATATGTGTTATAAAGTACATAGACCTAAACGAAGCCGCCTTTTATTTATCCCTATTTTGGCCACGTCATAAATCTCTGACGTCACTTCCGGTTGAAGTTATGCAGTACATCAATAAAATTGACATCAAAATGTAGATTTTAATGTCTAAAATTAAAAAAAAGGTGCTAGGTGTTTAAAGAAGGGAAACCTATAATATCATTTGAAAAAGTGTGCCACAGGGTTGCAGATGAATTGGATGCAATAGGAAAAGGATAGTAGGAAGAGAGGGGGAGCGGGCAAAAAATAACAATGATATTAGAGTAATAGAACTTTGCATAGAAAATGTCATAATAATAGGTAATTCAACGTTTAGTTTTTGTTTTAAAGCCCACAATATAACGAGGGAACAAACCCAAAAAATAAAAATCAATAATAATTGATTACTTTTCTTCTAGTTTTTATTTACAGTCCAATTTCTCTATACTCATTCATGTCTTTATATCATTCATTTTCTCTTGAATTTTTTCTTGTTTTTCTTTCAGTGTTTGATTTTCCTTTCACACCTCTTTTAATTCCTGCTGCTATTCTCTCTGGCTCTGCTTTCTTTCCATAGCTTTTCTTTACCATTTATTGGAAGTTTCAAATACCAGACTCTTACCGTGGTCGTCTTTCTTTTTCATCTTTTACTTGTTTTCTAATAGCCGTATTCCTTTTTATTTTTTGTCATGTTTGTTTCTGTTTCTATGTTCATTTAAATGCTTCAGCCTACTTTTACCTTTTTATACAATCCATTTACCTGTCTAGGTTATTCTTATTGTCATTTACTTAATTTCCGAATTATTTTTCCTTTTTCTTTCCGCCTTCTTTTGGACTATAAAGATAAACCGCCACAAGTCCACCTGGTGTTATGGAAATTAATACAATTATTTTAAGGGGTGGTAGAACCCAATTTGAGCTTTTTCCAAAATCTATTTGTTTTTTCGTATTTTACCCTCTTCTCTTGACTAGTCAGTTTCATGCATCAAGTGCGAATTCTAAAAACGAATTCAAGTGTTTGATAACTCAGTAGCGGGTACAAGTTTGAGTGCGAGAACTGTTGAATTTTATCTCTTTATTTTTTATGTTTCTGGGGGTTTTGTAACTTAAGTTTTCTTTAACTTTATCAGTCTCGGTATTTCTTTCCTCTATATAAAGTTCCCGGTTCTCTGTATTTCATTCATCTCTGGGTTTTATTAATTTATCTTTAGTTTTCATTTTCTTATTCTTTTATTTATTTTGTTCTGATATTATCTGTATTTCTAGTTGGTACCACATAAATAGTTAATTAAAATAAATAAAAAACAAATAACAAAAACATCTAGAAGAATGCAGGAAAATGTTTAGTAACAATTCATTTTAAATCGATAGCAAATTCGTAAATAATTAAACGTCCTGTTTTGTAAAATATTACTCATTACCTAATACGACAAAGATATTTAAAAAAAGAATACAAATTTTCACAACCAAATGATAACCAATGATTGATTCAAGTCATTCAAGACGGAATTCAAGTCATTTTGTTTCAAATATTTCTTAAGCAAGGGAACAGATATCTATCTATCTAGGTTATCCAACGGAAACCGGTTTCGGTCTTATTAGACCTTATCAGTATGGTATATCCAAAGGATAATTGTCGATATAAACGGTGTCTCTTTTGAGCCTCAAGGCGTCATGCTGAAAGGGCAAGAGGTACAAAAAATATGCCATTTCATAAGCAACTTGATTTTTAAAAAATAATGAAGGTGAGTTACAGGGCTTGGGCAGACTATGACGAAAATTATTTTTGATTCTTACATAATTTATGCTTTTATTTTACCATTTCTGAGCTCTTTAATTAATATTTTCCCTTGTTAAAACGTAAAGTCACTTACTTGTTGTAGATCCCTCATCAAATGTTGTCACGTAACACAACCAATTGGTCAACCAAAAACCATCTGTAACTATATTCTTCTTTACACTGCTAATTGGATAGTTGCAGTTTTCCAGATCCCAAATGTTGACTATTCGATCGAACGACCCCGTCATCAACCATCTACAGCCGCCATGAAGATGATACAGCGCAATAGCTGCAAGAAATATTCAATAAAAATCAAATAATATACCGATATTAAGATACAAGATATTTTTTGTTTTTGAAAACATACCAGTAACTGCATGGGAATGAGCTTGAAAGCACTTAGATGGCAAAACACACGGGACACCATCACCATCTTCATATCTTAAAATACATGAGTCACTTTTTAAATTAAACAGTCCTATAAACCCGTTAGTATAACCTACACACACGTATTGGTGACCAGCAGCCTGAAAACCTAAATCAATCTGTGACCTAAACTTTGTCAACACCACTTACTTTGGTCCAAGAGATCTTGGATGGAAAATACTTCAGTCCACCCAATAGAGGGCTTTCAGGTCGTTGTAGCAACAGTTTCATCACAGGCTTTGATTCGTAAAATAAACCCCTAAAACAATAGCTGTAAAGATGTAAAGAAATCGTTATTGCTCACATTTTATTTGGGTTGAAAAATTGAATGGAATAAATATACACAACCCCATCGGACCCCGTCACAGCCAGTAACCCCATTCGGTCGTCGTAGCACCCGGATGGGCACCACTCCATGTGCCAAATTGGGCCATGATTATGAGCTAAACTAAAAACTAACTTTGGCTGCACCAACGAATTTTCTTTATTATTTAGAGGACCAAAATTCCAAAACTGAATCGCTGAGTTCGCTCGGAAGTTGGCACTAGTCAGATATTGCTCATCTGGAGAATTAAGCACCGAAACTGCCAAAATCTGGTTCTCTTTGGTACTTAAGTAAGGTGTTGGCAACCACGCCAACGATGATATTGGACCTCCACAAAACAATGTGATTATGTTTTCTACTATATCGGACTCGAACAGATTGTATTTTTTAAGTAGATGTTCGTCTTTTAATACGTTTGTAAAAGAGGAGATTTTAGTATGAGCTACATGGCAGGATTCGTTGAGTTTGGGTAAGTATTTGGCGGCTTGGTCGGGTGCTAGAAGGAACCAATCTGACTTTTGAAAAGGTAAGTCTTCAAAGAGGGAATCAGAGAAGTTTTCCTCACAGCTACAATTTAGGTAAGTTAAGTTAGTGGTTTTAGTTTCACTGTTAGAGGACTTACAATTTACGAGTCCATTCAAATGCTTGAGGAAACAGCAGACGTTCAGTTCTTCTGATTGCAGTGCGTAAAAATGGAGGTAATGCTGAAACAATCACAGTTAAACGCTGAATTATCTTTTAAAAGAAGTTGTGTTAGTATATGGAGGGATAATTTGAGTCACTTTAAAAACAAAACAATTTAACAGTAATGTAACAATTGCAACAGCGTCTTATAAATTATCTGAGGATTTGCTGGTGGAAACGTAAATTTACATGTTGTTATATGGAGAACATTCAAAACTTTCTTAAAGTCTGAATAATTTATGAACACGCTGTATAAGTAAGCAGAAGTGTAAATAGTTTTAAGATAAGTTGTATATATCAGCGATGTGAACAATTTTTAAAATAGCTTAACTTACTTAAGTGGTATTCATTACTGCCGCCCTCTCGTTCAACATAGCTAGGATCCGCATCGTCATCATCCAATGCGACCTCGTGAGTTACCTCCACATGGCTAATCATTTCTTGAAGGGTAGTTGTAATAAATAAACATTTTTTACACACAAACCCCTACAAATAAAAGTTAAAATTAAGCGTAAAAATGAATTCGTTGGCGTTACTTCAGAAGGTTTGTCTGTACACTCCTCCATATGCTTTAATGCATCTTCCACATTAGTAGTTATACAATTACACTTAAATTTACACTCGAAGAACTGAGTTGTCTTCAACTCGTTTTGCATCAACTCCATTGCAAACTCTTGCACCTCCAAATTTAAATTTGTAGTGAAATATTTTTCCTAAAATTCTCAAATGACACTAAATCAAAAAAGAAATTAAACAAGTTACCCTATCATTATTCTTGGTCACTGTTTCTATTATTCTCATGGCCCTGAAATCATAACTTATAGTACTAATTATTTTTTTACTTGGAATATTTACTTCTTAGCAGCACTCCTTTTGGTAGAAAGAGGTTTAGATGTAATATCATCAGTAGATTTGTCCGAGAATTCTTTTTCTGGGTTGTTAGTATGCAGCATTTTCATATGAGTGCTCATGCTGACGGGCAGCATTTTTCTACCACATAATTCACAAGCAATTTTCACGGATTCCAGCTGTTCTTCTGACTTTAAACATTGGGAACGATGAGACAAAAATCCTACTACTGACTTTTTGACTGCGCCACACTTATCACAGTATAATGGTTTCTTTTTCTTGTAGAGGGTGTTTAGGGTGTGCATTACAAAAGATTGGTCATTTAGGTCCTGAAAATATTCCAAGTTAATATCGACAATCTCAAAGATTTAAAGTTATTTATTATTATATTTAGCCACCTAGCTCCCGAGGTTTGCTCCATATAAATCTTTGATACTATTAATAAGGAAATAAGTCAATTAGTTATTTTATTTATTTTTCGGTTTTTCGTGTATGACCAACTTTGACTAATTTCATTTTCGATCTCTCGGTATTTTTGCATAATTTTCAACATAAGTCATTCAAAACTGTGATTACTAGTTTGAGCAGTAAGTTTTGGCCTGATTTAATGGGTTACACTTTGGGTTTGAAATTGACCAAAAATGCCAAAAATGATATGAAAATTGAAGTTCCACAGTTTTTAACACCAACAAAATAATAATTTTGCGGAGAAATAAAAGGAAAACTAAAGAATAGAAAGAAACTAAATAAATTCAATGATTCTGAATACAGGCAAATAAAAAAAAATCATCAATATTTGAAAAGCTTTAAAAAGATTTTTTTTATTACCAAAGGAGTATCCCCAACTCTCCAAGCTAAATTGTTATGGTATCTCTGTTTGTGATGGCTCCATAGACTTTTATCCAAAGTGACATTGCAAATAGCACAAGTAACATTCCCAGTGCCATCATCCAAGTCTTCCTCATGTAAATTGATTTTCTTATGTTTTTTGTAAGTCCTACAAAATACACATCACAGTTTGGAATTTAACACTTTTAGGACTTCACCTTTTGCCATTACTACTTGTACTATTATTACTATTGGTGTTAGCTGAATTTCCACTATCGGGCACTTTCTCATCAGTGAACAAATTAAATAAAGTATTCATCATTTTTACAGTTTCTCCTGTGTAACTGTATTTTTTATCCTTATTATTGGGGGTGCTAGTGGTTGCTAAATTGTCATCTAAACTAACATCCAGCTCCTGTCCTCCACTACTTACTGTCTCTTTACCATTTGAAACAATCACTAAAATTGTTATGTTAAATTGTTAAGTAAGCATAATATTTTTTAGCTTACCATCTTCATCATGGTTACCATTTGAAAAACTTTCTTCTTCTACAGGTGAATCCTCCCTTTTTGGGACAAATTCTGCATCACTTTGTTCCTCAACTTTCCTTTTTTTCAACTTTGGTTCTTCTTCCATACTGTAATAAGCCAACTGACTTTCCAAGCTCAAAGGATACTCCAAGTTGTCTGGATTTGCTAGTTCATAGTAATTTACTTTTTTACGTGGACGTCCTCTCCTGGAAAAGGTTTCTACTCGCGGGGCTTCTTCAATCAAGGCCTCAATCTGTTGGAGTGCAATTTCTGATTTTCTTTTCCTACCTCGCTTTTTAGGAACTTTAATGGGAACCTCTGTGGTTTCTACCGTTTCTGCACTTTCTTGCACTTCAGGAATCGCCGACATTATTAAATATTCTAAATATTCTGATAAGCGCTAATCTGAACAATTCATACAATGCTTGAAATAAAATTTACATAAACAGAACGTCACTTCTTAGATTAGTTACACTTTTCATAATTAATGTATACTTATTTCAAGAAAAAAAAATATTTATTTGCACACGAGTTTTTCACTTAACCTCCAAACAACTTAGCACAACGTATTCTGCAATTTTCGTGCCATTGGTACTTTTTTTTATTCCGTAAACTGTAATAATTATGTAGAACTGCTTAAAAGTATTTTTTGTATTAAATTATAGTTAAACAAAAATTATTTCAATGTCAGATAAAATTGTACCATGACAATTAAATGACTTTTGACATTTAAATTTAAGTTGTTGGCATAATTCATTGCTGCCAATCCCGGAAAACATTAAATATTGATGGTAAATTCTTCAGTTTTTTTTTTGATAACAAAGCAAAGAATGTTAGAGCGAAAAAGGCAACAAAATCTAAAAATACTTGTTAATTTTTTAATTTAATTTACCTGATACCTACACTGCTCCATTTTGACCCTTTAAATATTAACCAAATATGTATTGTAAGACTTGTGGAATAAAAACTCTCTTATAAACACTAAATTTATTATAGACTGTTATACTCTTAAAAAGCCTGATTCTTACAAATTAATATAATACAGAAAAACAAAGATGTTTAAAGGGGATCACTCATAGTCATCATCATTGTTTGGCAGTGCTGAAGCCTGTGCTTGAGCTGCAGCTTGTAGTTGTTCCCATTGCTGCTGTTCGGCAAAAGCTTGTTCCTGCCTAGCTTTAGCAAACAGCTCCTGTTGTTGTCTCAATAATTCCTCCTCTGGGATGCCCAAGTTTTCTAACCTAGTACTCTGCCGCCTTCTTTTTGCTGCCACAGCTTTACAATCTTTCAACACTGCCTCAGCCTCCGTCTGGTAGTCACCGAAACCTAGTTTTTCTAAAGCTGCAACAAATAAGTAAGCACATGGAAAAAGTAACATCACAACCACAAATACCCATTAGAACGTGCTCCGCATTTATTGTCTTTTTATGTAACTGGTTACATATTTCGTTGGCTTCTGAGCTTAATAAGTGGATAAATTCGGTGCAACAGTTGAGAATTAGTTCTCTGGCTTCATTTGCGATTCGAACAGAGGGGACCAATTCCTTTATCATTTTGTTTATACTGGCTCTGGGTAAAGTAAGCTCGTCGTCTTCGGTGGTGCTTAAACCGCTGGAGTTGTTTGGATTCGACATTTTGTAAAAAATGTTGATCTTATTTATAAACAAATATCTCGTATAACCTAAAACATCTCGTTCACTCGTTTGACACGTTAGTTGACAGACGGTTGACAGAGGCAGCCATGTTGCTCAAGGGCGGTAAATTTGAATATTGGTGCAGATTGCTTCCCACACAATTTTTATCTTTTTATTTTATTATTATTATCTCACGTCCACTTTGTAATCAGTTTTCTATAATATAAAAGAAGAATTTTTACGATTTTTTTAACATTCAAAATTTATAAGCTTTCTGCATTTATCTAACAATAAGTGTAGAAATAAAATTGTAGGAATTTAATCAGTTCATCGTTTAGGTTATGCAAAAAAAGAAAATAGGGATATGGACAACAAATAAAGATACACATAAAAAGAAATACAAATAAGAAAGAACAAAAACATAGAGAGGGTGCTCTATGAGGAAGAGGTAGACACAAACAGAATCAGAAAATATATACTCACAAAGAAATGAAAAAAATAAAAATAAGGAGAGAACCGACGAGACACATAAAGAAACAATGACAAAAACACACAAATAAGAGAATTGTAATAAGAAACACAGATAAAAACAAAAAAGACAAATAAATCATATGAGGAACAGAAAAACAGAGGTGCGGGAAGACAGGAAAAGTAATACAGACAGAACACACAAAAATTTAATAGAAAAAGTAAGAGAAAGAAGAAGAACACAAAAACAGAATCAAAACTAACTATAAAGTTAAAAAAGAAGTATTAAAAGCTAGAATATTTTTACAATGGTTAAACAAGCTTGTATAGAACACAAAAAAGAAAATGACTGAAAAGAGCAAGAAAATAAGACCCATATACAAGGAAAACCAAAAATACAAAAGTAACAAAAATAAAGAGGGAGAAAGAGGAACATACACAAAAATATGAGGACAAAAAATCGCAAGGAAAGCAGGGGAAGAACCATAAGGGAGACACACAAGGAATGGGATAGACATACAAGACGGATAGAGGGTAAGAAAACACTAAGAAGGGAGAGACATTAAAAAAAATCATATAAATTAACATACAAACTGAGACACATTGTGGGGAACAGAAAATCAGATGGGAGAACACAGAAAGAAACATACAAAAAAAGAAACTTGGTAGCTAGAATAAAGGTCTTGCATAAAAACCAAAGCACCCACAAAGTTAAAAAAAAGAGGGGAAAAGAAAGGAAGGGAAAAAATCTCGAAGACGACAGAAGAAGGTACACATAAAAAAAGCAGAAGTCTAGTTACATATAGTAATCTAGTGCGAGTTACAAAAAGTAAGGGACAAACATACATCAAAAAAGAGGAAACACAAACAAAAACAGAAAATAGTGTTAAATAAATAGTTATTAAAATTAGTATTCCCAACGTAAATGTTAACAAAAAAATCTTTTCTCATGATTTTATTGATTACAACTCGGTATATAAAAAAATAAAAACCAAATGAGTAAGACACACATAGAAAGTCGCGAAGAAATAGAAGCAAAAAACAAAAAGACAGACTATGGAAAACACATACAAAGAGAAAAAGAAACATTATTATCTTGAAATAGAAAGAGTGACTGACACAAAGAAAGAAATAAGAGGGTGAAATACATACATATGGAGGGAATGGCAAATAAAGAAAAGGGAAACAAGACACAGATAAAAGAAAAAACAGTCAAAGAAAAAAGAAACAGAGACACATATAAACAAGAAGAATGTTCTTAAATCCAAGTGGAGTAAATTTAAATTAAAATTTAAATATATCTATGTCGAACTCCACAAACTTTAATAACTGTAAGATTACTAATGGTACATGTTTCGGCAGAATACTTCTGCCATCATCAGAGACACATATTATTACGAAAGAAGGTGAGAAATCACAAACAACTATTTGACAGAGAAAAAGGATGGAACGAAAGAGAATACTAGTAAATAGAATAATAATAAAGAATAAGCAGTAATAGGGAGAAACATAAACAAAAAATATATATTTAAGGGAATAAAATGTACTAAGGAAACGAAATGCAGGGACATGTGAAGAAATAGAACACAAGAATAAACGAGATGAGGAAGGGTCAGAAGAAGAGACACAGAGATACACAAAAATAAATAGGGTAAAAGACAAAGAAGATTAGAGAGATTACAATAGAAAAGAAGAGCAATAAAAGCCCATAAAAGTTCGGAAAGAAACATATCAAATAAATGAGCAAAAAAAATTTATAATATCTAGTACATATATATAGTTAGAGGTTAGAATAAAGACCATCACAACCTGGAGAAAGTTTGATAGAAACAGCAAACACAAAACAAACATAAAGAGACTTAGAAATAAGAAATGGAGACAAGTTTGGACACACACAAAAAAGGAAGACATATGAATAAAAAAAGGGACAGAAAAGAAGAAGAATAAAAACGTAAGAGCAAGAACAACACAGAATTTGAAGAAAAATAACAAAAATGGAGAAGACCCATATACACCAAAAGAGATAAACATCAGAAAATATACACAAAAAAAAAAACAAAAAAGACGCAAACAAATGCAGAAATATGTAAAACGCAATGAGGAAAAAACTCACTTAAAGAGACTCAAACAAAAAATTATATTCGCGTAACATAATAACACAAAGAAATAAGTAGACAAAGAAAGAAAAAGACAAACAAGAATAATTAAAAACGAAAGATAGAGATGAAGACACGTATTCACAAAAGACATTAATAAGAAAATAAAGAGAGAAAAATCATGAAAATGAAAAACAGATACATGGAGTATTCGAAAGAAAAGAAGACATAATGGATTGGTATGTATGTATACATATAAATATACATTCCACGTCAGATTTTATAGAATTCTAAAAGGGACATACAGAGCAAAATAGAGAAGGAGAAGCAGAATGGGAGAAAGAACCACAGAAAGTTAGAGACACATAACAATAAAAAGAAGAAACAACGCAACGGGAAACACAGTTAATAATAAACATACGAAAAACAAAAGCAGAAAAAAGAAGAAAACCACACAAAGAATTATTTTGTCAGAAATAAAATTAGTGGAGGGAAGGGTGGAACACTACGAAGAAAAGAAGATACAAAACGAAATAGAGGGAGAGATACATACAAAAACGACGAATTGAGGCACATAATAACAAGGGAGACCAAAAAAAAGCACAAAAAACACAATTTGAGAAAGAAAGACACTCGAAAAAAGGTAGACTACAAAAAAGACGAAAATTAGACCACAAAAGGAAAAAGGAGAGGCGGAAGTAAAAATTAGGAGAAATACAAGAAGACAAAAGAAACATGATAAAAAAGAAAGAATTAAAAATTAAAAAATTTAAATATATCTAAGTCGAACTCCACAAACTTTAATCAGCGTAAAATTATAAATGGTACATGTTTCGGCAGAACACTTCTGCCATCATCAGCCCTTAAGAATATAAATATAATTTTTTATATTCTTTAAGGGCTGATGATGGCAGAAGTGTTCTGCCGAAACATGTACCATTTATAATTTTACGCTGATTAAAGTTTGTGGAGTTCGACTTAGATATATTTAAATTTTTTAATTTAAATTTACTCCACTTGGTTTTAAGAACATTCTTCTTGTTTAAAAAGAAAGAAGAAAGAAAGCAGACAAACATAAAGAATGAGAGAGAGGAGAGATGGAGATATCCTCGGTTCCGTAATAGGCGGTGTGTACAATTTACCTCAGCGCCACCACGCGGCATCTCTGTTATTTTGAGTGGTGGTACGGAACCAAATTGACAGATAGTGATTTTTTCAATTCGACAAATGTCTGAAGTGCAAGAAAATGCTTCATCGAGAATCGGTTTTTGTGTTGTTGGCTGTTCTAATAAATACTATAACAGTTCACCGTCTGTGACTGACGTTTATTTGTTTTACCACTAAAAATGCCAGAAAGGCCGTTGAAGGCCTTGTAAAACGCGCGGAATTTAAAATGTGCACACCGCCTATAGGAATTGCAGAATGTGCTTTTGAAGAAAGCATAAATGTAGTATTGTATCAAGATATTTCAAGTATAAAAGTATAACTTTGGTTACAGAGACGAATAAAAAGTCAAAGAGAGAAAGCGGAAAAGTGACACACAACGGCACAGACAAAAATCTTGTCATGAAAAGAAATAAAAAGAAACACGAAAAGAAGTCATAAAAATGAAGGAGAAATATACACAAATAAAAAAGAAAATATATATACAAAGATACATATGTATATATACAAAAAATGTAAGAAACATTAAAATAACGAAGAAGATGCAGGAAGAGACAATAGTCAAGAAAGGGAGGTAAAATACAGAAACAAGAGAAAGAAAAGGAGAATGATATATAAAAAGGAAGAACTATAAGGGCACACACGCACAAAGGAAAATAAATATACCAAATTTAATAAAAGAGCCTAAAAATATAAAGTTAGATCACACTTTTTGCACAATTAGTGTAAAACGATTTTCAAAAGACCCCTTAAAATACTATATTCACAAAAAGGTTACATAAAAACGGTATATGTTATAGTAGCCTCAAGCTTAAGTTGTCACGTATTTTTTGTCGATTTTTTTGTCGGAATCGAGACATTGCGGGACAAGAAAGTTATATACCGATACCATATGGATTCTAACCGGTTTTGATTGTCTTGTTGCAACTGGTCGACTCGATTGCAAGACGCGGTTTCTGCCCTGCACGGAGAAAACATAGCCACACTATCAGCACTGCTTGTTTTGAAGCCGAATAGGAGCGGATAATGGAGATAGCTATTGTTGTTTTTCCTCAAACATCCCGCCAGTGGCGTAGCACAATAAACTGTACTAAGTTTCTTCCACATATAAGATTAAAAATCAAATCTCAACCCAGACCTTTATTCTATCTAAATCATTTGCAAGCCTAGAAAACGTATTTACAAATATAATCCAATGCTCATTTAAAATTTTAATTGTAATTTATTTATTACGTTTTCCAAGTCACAGCGCGAAATGAGACTCCCCACTTTCATTGTTTTGACCCAAGCATTTACAGAGTTGTCAGCTTGTGACATATCGCCGTGTATGGTAATAATAAATTCATACTAGATGGTTTAGTATGCATTATTATTTAAAAAGGATTTTGAAAACCCTGGTGAGGCAATTTCAACAAATTACTTTTATGATCTGGCAATATTGGTCATTCCTCCGTTTGGTTAAATGGCTTCACAACAAACACGCTAATGTAGGTAGTTGCCCCTTCTATTTTACTTACGATTTGTTTTTAGCGTGGACGACGTCCGTGGCTACCACCACTTCAACTCCCCTTTATCTTAATATATAAAACAAAGTTGGGTTTGTTCAAACACTTATAACTCGAGAACGGCTGGACCAATTTTCATGGTTTTTGATTTGTTGTATTTGTCTCCGACCCGAATATCAAAACAACTATTAAAACATGGACAAGGGGGCTTAGGGGCCCTCCTTGGCTTTATAACTCAAGAAGAGCTGGACCGATTTTTATGATCTTTGTTTTGTTGAATTTGTCTCCGCCCCGAATAGCAGAATAACTATTAAAACATCGAAAAAATTACAGGGGGCGGGGAGCTTGGTACAGGGCAACGGCAATAAGAAAGCGCCCCTGGTACCAAAATCTGTCGTACCGGGCTTGAAAAGTGAAAATAGATTTTTAAGGAGTAAACTTCAAAGTTTCACTTCTGTTGCGTGTATGTACTCCACACACAAATTTTTTGATTATATCTTGAGAACGGATTGACTGACTTTTTCGGAGGCGAATAACTATATATTAAAACATCGGAAAAATTTTCTTATATTTTGTATGAAATCCGTATATGTGTAGCGCCATCTTGGCAGAAACAAAAATGGACATGGCGTTGTATGCTGGTTCCGGTAAAGCCAGTAGATGGCGTTGTGTGCATTACGTTTTGATAAAAAAAACTGAATTTGATTCAGCCAATAAGTTAACACAACATTTATTGATTCTGAGACGGTACAAAGTTCGCCGGGTCAGCTAGTTTTTAATAAAATTCCGTGACTTATTAATGTCCTTTATTAAGGTCGAATTTAACAATATACAAGAATATTTACAAATGATTCTTTGGTATTCGTATATATACATTGCACACTTACAAAACTTACATTTTTAAGATTATTCTATAGCTAGTCTTTGGATACACACGTTGGGCATAAATACAATAATTATTAACTTGCTAATAATTTACTGTAACAAGGAGGAAGGAGAGACAGCAACATTACTAAGCAACAAACATTCATTGGCTGAGTAATTACAATAAAAATAGAATTTTAAGAGAGATAACTACAAAAGCACACCTGAACAATTTGCAATGAGTAAGACCGGCGCAAAATAGATTTAAATGAAAATATTTAGCAATACACACAAGTTCTTGATAGATCTTTGGTTATACATCATTTAGGCTGTATCTATCACATCCAAAAACAAACTAGATCTCACACTTATTTACAGGAACAACAAAAACACTTCAACTTAAATATAAAAATAATTCTCGTAGTCCGCATAGGAGCTGTTTCCGTTCTTTGATAGCTGCGAACTGCTGCCGTAAACCTTCAACTCCGTGCTCTGACCCTTGGGGATGACACACTCCTTACTCGACTTTAATAATGCTGTTTTGGTTTTGCTTTCTTCCTTCGCTGCGACTAACGAGTTTTGCGATTTCGAAATATGCGTTAATTGGGTGCTGGATTGGTACAGCCGGGATTGAGGTAAAGGTGGCAAGTCAGAGACCCAGAATATCTGTAAAAATTGAAACATTATCATCGGGTTTTCATCAACACGGTTCTTCTTACTTTTCTTCTTGAAAGGGGCAAGTAATCTGGGTTTCGTCTGACTAGAAAATGACACTTGTGTGTTGGTAACCAAGTTTGTTGCACCTGTAGGGGTCTGTCGTCCGGATGTAATTTTCGTTGTTGTTCCTTATCAGTGTTGACTTCATACAAAGAAAACTGTTCTACACGCTCTTTGCTGTTGTAACAGTTCAAAAGGAGGGAGATGAGTTCGTCTACAGTGGTGCGGGCACTGATCAGAAGACTTTTATACTGGGAATTACTGTTTAATACGGAGTCGTGGACTTTTACTAAACCGCCCCTCCTGGTTTGAAGGGAGAACCTGCAAAGACAATAAAGTTAATATTGGCTGCGTATTCTCAATGCAAGAAACTTACTTAGAATCGCCCCTAGGGTGGCAGCTTTGCAAAGCAGCCGGCCTCGCTTCCTCATCCAAAGCCAGGTGCGTCCGAACTCCAGCTTTGCGGACTGTCACTTCCATGCTGAGGTAAAACAGCTTCGGATCCCGGTGTTTCATTTTGTATTTGCCAAGGAGGGTTCCCACTACTTCTTTGCATGTGGTTTGGAAGGTGATACTGAGGGTTTTGTACTCGATGTCGGGGCGCAAACATTTTGCGTAGACTTTGATGGTAGTCTGAAAAAAAGACTTTACTGAAATACTAAAATAAAATAAAAAAGTTTTCCGGTACCGGGAATCGAACCCGAGCCTCCTGGGTGAGAGCCAGGTATCCTAGCCACTAGACCATACCGGAGTTGTTGAGGGAAACGTTTACAATACAATTCGACGGTATGTGATAAAATGGAACATTTTTGAAATAAAATTGTATTTCCGTCTTAGCAAAAGTTAAAAAAGTATCATGCCCTAAATAAGTGTTAATAAATAGAATATTTTCATCTAAATAAATTGTTATCAAATGGTGCATGTCTGATACTAAAAACCTTATCTCTTGCTCAATAAATGAAGGAAAATTAAAATATCTAATTTAGCTTGTTAATCCCATAGACTTTGTCTTAATTTGATTTGAAATCTCAGTCAGGTAATAATGTGTAGATTACACATAAAATTTTTTGATCCTGAACAAAATAATTTAAATTTATCTTGAAATGACTGGATTTTTGAAAAAAAAGAAATGTTCCGATACCGGGAATCGAACCCGAGCCTCCTGGGTGAAAGCCAGGTATCCTAGCCACTAGACCATATCGGATCGTTGAAGACGTCTCTAAAGCAAAAAACAGGAGGGTTAACGATGATTTATTTTTAGTCCTTTATTATTTTTGGATGTTTATCATTAATATTAGGCGACAAACTTTTCTCATAGATTTTTTCCCACATCGCCACGTATGGATTAAAAGCTCTTTTCCCAGATGTTACCATAATATTTCTTTTAACAAGGGGTAGTGATTTCCACAATAAAACCACTCCGTGACTAATTTCGCTTTCATTCACGCATAATGGTTGTTAACACGCTAATAATTAAAAAACAGCACGTTTATACTTTCTTCAAGTAAAATAAAAACCAAACTCACATGAATGTTAGCCGCAGGTACAACATCTAAAACAAAATTTTGATACTGAGCCACTGTATACATTTCCCAAATAACAAAACTGGAAGTTGTTGTCACAACACAGTCTACCCCGATCTTGAATTAGATTAAATGGACACCTTCAGCGTCTCGGTGCTAGGCGTCTCTTCCTGTTCTCGTCTCAAAAAAAGAACACATTTTTCGTGCGCCCAAAGCTGCGCTCATAAGTGTGATAAATGACAATATGGTCCATATTTTACGTTTTGAGAGTGTCTGCGCCGCATAACAAGCGTTAGATAAATCATTCAAATTATGGAAAAATGGACCAAGATTACCAATTTGCCAAAATTAACGGTTAACTCGACGCTGACGGAATTATTTGGACCGAAATGATGGATGTGTTTGCGTACGGGAAATTTGCTAATATGTGATAATTTATAGACATGTTCGTGTTCAACGACGATGTTCCTGTGTGTGTTTAAATAATAATTTGACAGGGACAAAGTGCCTAGGCACGGCGCTGTTATCACGTAGGATGGTCACTTTGAAATTGGTCCTAATGAGTTTTTTGCCACGCCATCACAGCATTCGTTTGATAAATTTATGTAAGAATTGTTACACTATTTATGTTCTCCATGTAGTGTCTTCACATATTTGTTTGTTTATATTCTCACTTGCAATTCCGATCCGAGCTGTATTTTCTCAACTGTTGTCGATTCAATAAACAGACTAGATTCAGTTCTTGTCACCAGTGGATTGGTTCCATACGGCCACAAATCGTAATGACGAGAAAGCTGAAGAATTTTTTGATTCCATTTGGCACTTTAAGGTAAAAGAGGTCCTACAATTTATAGTTCAATTTAATTGGAGCATAAATAAGATATATGTCATGCCAAGCGCCGTTTCGTGTCACTTCCTCCAAAGAACCACCTAAAAACCGCAAGCGGCCATACCGAGAAGTTCAAACATCTTAATGAGATTATAATTGACCTTGTAACTGGAACATTTTTGACCGTGAATATTCCCCACAGACGACAGCAATTTGCCATTAATTACGTCCAGTACAGTTGCAGTAATTACACACTGTCCTGTATAGTAATCTAAATTGATATATTCCATCTCATTATCGGCGGGGAGTCACAGACATCTGTCTACACTGCTGCCAACCATAATTAACTCCCTAATTGCTTAATTCCGCATAAATCCTTCCCGGCAACCGCAAAAATGTACCAACAATCGTAATTTAATCCGATGAAAGCTGGAGCACGTTTAGCACCCAAACAAATCGGATGTTAGCGGGGGTTCGATAGTTAAGAGGGTAAATTGTACCTAGTAATGCGATACCAGCGCCGGAAATAGACATTTGTGTGGTGAGCACGTGCACCATGGGCACACCTGATGCTGAACTGAGCCGTATTGTTTAAGGAGTTAAACGATCCTACACAGGATATGGCCAAGTGTCCTTAAGTGGTAATCCCATAGAAGGATTTGATTGGTTGCGATTTTTCCGAATATTTAACGCGATGGAATCATGGATGATAAACATGTGCACGGATGTGTTGGGAGGCTTTGCAGCTAGGGGGGCCCTTTTAATGTAATTTATTTACATATTTACATGTGTGTATTATATTTCATTAATGTTGGTGTGTGCAACACTTTGTGCTTGTAAGATGGCTTTTATGGGCACTATTGTGAGTGTGTTCCGGGTCAGAGTGCCATCTGTAATGATCGGGGTATGGAAATTTTAGAAAACTTGTTTAAATGACAAAACATTGGAGTGTCTTAGTCATGAAAATTATGTTCACAAAAAGATTTTTGCGAGATTGTTTTCAAAGCAATATTCGTTTTTCTATTCCAGGATTGCCCGATTCTTCCGTTTTTTAGTTCTACAATCCTGGGTCCTATTTCCGCCATCTATTAGGTCTTTACTTTCTCTGGGGACAAAATAAAAGTGATAACTTTTAATTATAATTTGTATAACTCCTAGTGAGAAATTCTGTTGTCAGTGACGAAGTTCAACAACTTGTCCTCAACCATAAGTGATTCATAAATCATGTTGCCTGTGGAAAACAAAATTCACATGCACATAGCTGGATGGAAAGCTTTGCCGGTCAGAACCTACTGGATGTATGAACCGTTTCTAAAAATCTTATAATTATAATGTTTATTTCGCGGTTTATGATTTATTGTATTTTATATTTTATGCTCCATATTTTATCTTGTATATTGTGATTCTTCTTCTTATATCATAGTTTACTTTTTTAATTCATACTACGTGTTTCACACTCATTTCACTTCAATTTATATTTCATATTGCATTTTGTTCAATTTGATCTTTACATATTATATTTCACCTCTTATCTTCACGTTTCATATTAAAAAAATCAATATACATATACGGGGTGATTATAAATGATTTTCCATCAAGTTGGCTTCGGAAAATATGTCAACGTATTTTTAACCATTTGTCGCTTCATTGAAATGCACAATATTCACTGTGCACAATGATCAAGGAGTAAATTGTTGGTTGCCTAATAATTAATTAAAATAAGCGACAAATTTTCTTCAAAGCCAATAGCATCACCCCTGTATTTTACATTTCTTTAATTTCTTCGGTACTTTTCAGGACAATTCAGTGTTCCTTATTCTTATATTAAATTGGGGTTATCAAATCCGAATAAAATATTCGGACTATAAAACCGCAGGCTCGTATTATCGGGACATTACTGCATTAATTCTGTGATAATTTAAACCTGGATGGGTAACCAAATGCCGTTTAATTGTATTGTTTAATTTACTGAAATAAATTTTACAATAATTATAGTGGTGGTAAATACATTATGCATATCGGTTATGTGAGTGTTAATATTAAACCAGTAATGCCACCACTGAAACGCACAAAGCAATTATATTATATCCGACCAACTTTTCATTTCAATTCCACAGGAAAGCAGTTTTCACTTCATAATTATTTCGCGACCACCTACCGGCCATTTTAGTACCCACAACCAGCGCTTTCCGATTCAATTTTCATAATAAAACCGCAATAAATCACATATAGTTCCACAGCCCAACAATTAAGTTCACCGAACCATATCCGTACTACTATTGCAATTACCCTTTTATGCGAAAACTAGGACGACTGTATTAGCCAAACAACCACAATAATTTCCTGCGTGTTTACGACTGTCTAGAAGCAACGACATGTTAAATTGACATCCTAAACGGATTTTTTCCTCCTGAATTCTTGTCAGTCACCCTCAGGATGTGCTCCTGGTTAAGTGCGGGGGATTTAATAGGAGACGCCAAATGGCACACGCCAACATGGCGTGTCTGCTCCCGATGACCCCCAACATGTGACGTATAGGTGCACATATGGTACCGGTGAAGCTTGAGGAATTTTGGTTCTCGTACGATCTAACTTCGAGTCGCCACCCACTATACCTGCTTGGCTTTGATTTATTGAACGTGTATATGTAAATTCAGGTTCTTCGGACGGGAATCAACTTGGCTGGCCCGAGACAGACTTCAATCCTTATAGATCTTGATGTTATCTTTTGATTGACTAATCCGTCAGGACCGGCCGAAACCGTTGAATCTAGCGAAGTTATCCGTAAAAGAGACTCCCAGAGAAATGCATGAAGATTTTTTGACAAAGTCGGTATAACAACAAATGCCGAAAGAAATGGATGCCAGAGACTGTTAGCCAGTTTGTCTAACCATAGACTAAGAAATTATCACAGATGTTCAAAGTTAGTATGTCAAAATGGAATAAAAGTTGTTAAAATAGTTACAGTCTCAGAAAGCACAAGCACAAAGCTGCCATTGCCATAAAAAGCAGTGGTCAAACGCAAGGTGGTTTGCATTCCGGCCCTAAAAAGGAAAAAACTAGATGCACACGACTGCGCCAGCCTGATTTATTAATTTACTAAAACCTGTTGTATAATGTTTATCAAATACGATTAAGCCAACTGTAAAACATTTTGCTCCAGACAGCTGCTGCGCGTTTTAACACAAGACAGGATGCAGTAAGGTAGTGTTTTTGTTGGAAGAGTAGGGCGACCTGGTGTCCCCTTTCATCCCGTGTTAAATGTGCCCCGTTCCAGACGTAAAGCACACTTCTTTGAATATTAGAGCGAGCCGCCGAATTCACCTCACTAAAAATAAAAGGGTTGATTTCAACGGAATCTATGCTGCAACTATGTATTCAATGTGGACCCCTTTCGGTATGCCGCCATCCATATGTCCCCAAATTTTACCGCCATATTATTTATTTGTACTGTTATGTTGAATAAATGTCATTATCGAATTTATCGCTGTTGTTAAAAAGGGGGGCGTCTCGTTGGTTGTAAAAAGTATTTATTTTTGAAATTGTAGTATCGTTTCGAAATAGATTTCGAGCTGGTAAAATGACGTGACTTTATGATGAACTTAACCGTTGATAGGGAAGTTATTGAGTCTATGGTCTGGATTTTTATCGAAGGAAGGAGACTGCTAAAAACCACAACCGTTAGGAGTAAGACAGTCGAGTGAAATATTTTATCTAATTATAACGGATTACATTGCATGATGTCGTCCAATCAAATCTGGAGGATGTTATGAACTCGTTTCAAAAATCACATTCTTGGCGAATTATGTTTTTCGGGTGCAGTCGTTGAATATTGTCCCCAATGTTTAAAACGTTGAGGGAATTATTTCAAAGCAGCTACATAATATTATAAATTCTAAACCAAATGCATCACAATTGATTTTGAACCTTCTATATGGATCTATAAAATATGTAATTATATTGTTTGATATGTTTACAATTCGATGTACTGTTGAAAATAACAGTGAAGGCGTAGGTGTTGACTCATTATTTAGTAGTTACCCCAAAAGATCCAATATTGACCAGATATTGACTGTTTACTAAAGAAACCAAACCACTTTGACATTATCAAAAGAGATAGTGTTAAGGATACAAAAAAGTGAAGACGAGTTAAGATTTATTCCACATCAGTTGACTAAAGTACACGGAAGACTCTGCAGCTGTGAAATTTGGTAAGTACTGTAATCCTATTACTTAGAAATTTGCAATTTTGTTTTAAACCACACAAAAAGTTGTCAACGAGATATCAAATTTATTTTTTATTATACCTGCATCAGAATCGCCGTTTAAAGCACGCCTGAGTGTGCGAATACAGGCGATTAAAGCACGGCGAGCTTTAAAGGTTGTCAAGGAAATATAGGTATCATTATAACTTCATCAAATTTGAAAACTTTTCATATTCCTTCAGGTATAGGTCTTTTGACTTCGATGGTAGTATTTTGGATTCCGCTTGTTCGGCCAATGCTTCTATATCGGGTGAAATCTCGTTTTAACTCATTTTTCCTGGATTTTTGCTGACACGACTAAATGCAATGACAGACGTGGACGCGAGAAAAACGTAAACAATAATTGTCGTAACTAATGGTAATATTATTACGCCATTTCGATTTATCACGATAAAAAATATTTCTAAGTTTTTAGTGCTTAATTTGTTTCTAGTATTGCTGGTATAATAAAAAATAACGTAAAGTATTCGTGGATAACTGATCTTTAAAACACTTGCTCTATTTCGAGCACTCCCGGCTACGCCGTCGTGCTCGAAAACTCGCGCGTGTTTTAAAGACCTTGTTATCCACTCACACTTTAATATACTATTACACAAATACCTAATGGACATGAAAGGATGTAAGATTACCGAATTTTAAAAAAGTGTAACGTCTGTTAAAAGGACATCAGAGCCTGTGCATCAATATAAACTCAATATCACATTCCTTAAATAATGTATCTATAGTAAACGCCACAGATACCGTGATTCAGAGAAAATAAAAAGCAGGTTTTTTATTTTGCAGTTGTTCATTTTCTCTGAATCACGATATATGTGGCGTTTACTATAATAACTTGTTATTTTTGAGAAATATTGATTCTACCCACTAAGGTTCTACAGCTTTGAATCATCCTGTAGATTATTACATCGGAATTTTGTAATTTTTGAAATAGGGAATACCTGGCATCTGGAACCAAGGATCGAGAATCAATACTGAAAAATCAAGAATGAGGAATGAAAAAATTGAATTAAAAATTGAAGAAAAAAAAATGGGGTAGAGGACAAGGAGAATTGAAATAGGAGAATAGAATCGGTAATAAGAAAAAGAAAAAAACAAATAAGAATAAAAACAGGATAAAAGAAAATAAAAAAAAATAAGAAAAAACAGGAGGACGTATTAGGAATTCCGAGAGCTTTGTAGAACTAACAATAAGAAAGAATCAAGAGAAATCAATGAGGATTGAAAAAAAACATATTAGAATATGTCAGAAGAGTGAGAATTAAAATAAGTGAGAATTAAGAAACTAGGCAAGGTAATTGGGAAGAATTAGAAGAATTAAGAAGTGGGAAAATAAAGATGACAAAACGGCAAACGGAACTGATAAATTCGAGGAATTAGAGAAGCAATCATGAGAATTAAAAATGGGAAAATAAAGATGAGAAACTGCCAAAATGAGAACTGACAGAAAGCAGGAAAAAACAGACAAAATCAAAAAATCGCAGAAAGTACTAAAAAGAATTTTCAGAAATCAGGAGAGAAAAAAAATTCATACAAGGAAATCGGCAAGAATTAGGACCAAGAAATGGGAAAATGACAAGAGGAATTGAGAAAAGAGAATTGACGGAAAACAAGAAGAAAAAAAAAATAACAGGAATCAGAAGGAATCAGCCGGACTCAAGAGATCGCAGAAGCAGAACTGCAAAAAAAAAAAAGAATTGACACAAGTAGCAGAGACCGGTAATAAGAATTAGGAAGAAGAAGAAAAGAACTCAGAAATGGGAAAATAAAAATGAAAAATGACAAATGAAAATTGATTAAGGAAAACTCCAGAAAACATGAAGGAACCAGAAAAAAAAACTTAAAGAAAATAATAAAGAAAACTATAGGAGCAAAAAAAAAGAAGAGAGTAATCAACAGGACGCATGAAGTTATAAAAATAATTCACAGAAATCAGGTGTGAAAAAAAAATCTGACAAGAGAATCGGTAGAAATCAAAACGAATCGGGAGGACTAAGAAATGGAAAAATAACATTGAAAAAATGATAAATGGAATCGACAAACGAGAATTGAAAGAAAGAAAAGAAGAAAAGGGAAAATAGAAATGAGGAAATGACAAATGAAAATTGAGAAAGGAAAACTCCAGAAAACATTAAGGCCTTGAAAAAATCAGGAGTAAAGAAAAGAAGGAATCAACAGGACGCATGAAGTACTAAAAATAATTCACAGAAATCAGGAGTTAAAAAAATCGAGGAGCGAATCTGGAGGCATCAAAAAGAATCAAGAGGACGAAGAAATGGGAAAATAACAATGAGAAAATGAGAAAATGACAAATGGAAGTGAGAAAGAAAAATTGAAAGAAAACAAGAATAACCAAACAATTAAAAAGAAAATCGCGGAAATCAGGAACGAAAAAAAATAACAGAGGAATGAGGACTGGTGAAGTATCAAAAAGAATTCGCAGAAATCAGGTGTGAAGAAAAATAGAATTGAGACAAGGGAATCGTTGTGAATTAGGAAGAATCGGAAAATAAAAATGACAAGAGCAAATAGAACAGAAAGATGAAAATAAACGGAGTAGTATTAGGGTATCTGATTTTTTTAGTTTTAGAAAAAATGTTACTTATAAGGGCCCCTTCACAGTTTTTTTTTTAATAATCGCTGTCCACGCTCATTATTATTCCATTTCAAATTGTTTCATATCAACAATAACTCAAATACCGTAATATTAGGGTCACAGATTTTTGTAAATTTCTACGATATCTTATTTATTCTATAGGTAGACTGATTGATATCCATAAAAAACCCATTAAGATTATGCAGCTTTGAATCACCCTTTTTTTTTTGTCAACTGACATACAAACTTTAAATCCAAGGTTTCTAACATATAGGCAACCAATAGTACGTAATGATCGCATGGTGTAAACACAGAGAATTTTTGTAATTCCCAAAGGGCTCTTTGATTAATGTTTCTCTAAATCATTCTGTAGAATCTTGCGGAAAATCTCGGAAGCATTTTGATATTGTATTGCAATTAGGGAATACTGAAATATTAGAATTTTGCAATTTTAAAAGATAAGACTGGATCTGAGAATAAATTTTGGAAATTTCGATGTACAAATATTTGAATTTCAAAATTTCGCAGTATAAGAATCTTGGAATCTCCGATCTTTGGAAAATTTGAATAGTCACAAGAAACCTAACATTTTTGAAATCTTAAAATTTGGGGATCTTGGAATAAATTAGAATTTTCGGAAATTGGATGGATGTTTCAATCTTGAATTTTAGAATTAGAATTCTTGGACGATTTTCATATGAATTTCATATCCCAAAATCTTGAAATTTGGGAACCTCAAAATCTTAATCTATATACAAATTATGAAGAGTAAAAAAATTCAATGACTTTCCCAGGTTGTCAAGGTGTCAAATTTAAAATATATGAGTCTAGTTGGAGAATAAAAAAAAGTTTTTAACAAATAAATCTTTTCGTGATTAGGCATTTGGAATTTCTAATGTTAACATCTATTTTTGTATTGCATTCAGAAGTGAAGATAACAGTTACGGGTCCTTCAAAAAAGGATTTTGGGTTGCAGTTTGTGTTTTTGGTTGATCGCGTCATTTCAAATACGTAGTCACACCGACTTCGTAAAAAGAAAAATCCTTTCAAATTATTGCGACCTCCTACATAGACGGCAACCAGCTTCAGTGTCTTTAAGAATCATAGTTTAAATTTAAAATAGCACATGCTCTTAACAGTCATTAGTGCTTTCATGAACTATTTCGTACCCCACGGGTACCCACTAATTCATTACCACATTGTCGCTCCCAATGGAGCGCAGTTTCCACACTTCTATTATTACACGTTTCAGCGGAAATATTATTTTTGCTTAAACCGGATAACCGTATTAAAAACTATGACTATGGCGACTAATCCATTCTCAGTGTAATTAAACGCGGTCCAAAAACAGTGAGAAATTCGAACAACAATGCTAAAAAACGCATGAAGTTGTCGTTTTGTGGTTATTTAAACATTCCTTGCGGCGAGACAAAGTAAAGGCTCTAAAGCTGTCATTTTCCCTCATCATCTGGCCAGCACCGAGGCATCAAATTTAAAAATACACCTTACGCCACTCTGCAAGAACTTATCGTTACAACAAAAGCCTTAACACTCAGGTGAAATTTACATAAAAACATCAATTTATATTTCTGGTATCCTTCGTTTTATGTCCAAACCTCCTACACAATGTATTACCTACTTTCCGGCAAAAAGCGACCCGTCGTTGGAAATTCACTTAAATTTTTATTGGCTGTTCAAGTGTGATATGGGTTTTTGATTCGGTCACTGAAATATCAAAAATTCACAATTGGGACTAGGTGCGAAAATCACAAAATGGGTGAGATATAAAGAAATTCTGCCGGTAATTGAAGTAATAACATCATTAGCTTAGTGGTAATAATTCAATAACCCTTTTCCTCACAATACAAAATAAACTTTCTAATTAATGATAATTAATCTCCCATAATAATTGCTGTAAGCTTATTACAAAACATGGAAAGTGTGAGTTTTTCTTCAACAATGGACACTGTTGAGGCATTTTTGCGGTGACTGCGGGAAAATTGTGCGTCGACGAGAAAAAAGAAACGTCTAAATAGCATAAAATTTGATTCAAAACTAAAATAAAATAATCTGAATTGAGCGCTTTAGTCACACTATTATCTATTTCCTGTTTCGTAACATTTTTCCACAAAAATCAACCTTTCAACCTCTCCTTCATTGATTTTTGTGCATTTTTTGCCAAGATAGTCGCAAATTACATAATTCATTGTTCCAATATCCTGTAGTTCAAGGTCAGTGGTTAGCGGAAACAGAATCACGGAATCGGATCGGCGTGGCGCTTCCTGTGAGGATGAATAATAGATTTTTGTCCCACCAAATGTTAGATACAAAGCCTATTTATACAACTGTTGAGTTCTTATACTAGGAGTGATTACGCATTCTAAGGTCAATCTAATTCGATTAAAAAAATAAACAAGCTTGGAAAATGTCTATTATTATGGAACAATTTGCTATTATAATTCTCTGAAAACAGTTCTTGTAGTTAAGTAGCAGTCGGTACAATAAAATAAAAGATTTACTAATCGAAGACTAAGAGACAAATGGTGGCATTCTGTTGCATTTTTAGTAAAACTTTATCTCTATTTTTGGTGTACAGTGGTAACTCGTTAATCCGGATCAATGAGAACCCATTCGATCCGAATCATTGAATAATCCGAATTACTGAAGTCAGTATAATATGCTATGTTTACCAATACTTTAAATTTTAAATCTCATGTATTATCATCCTGTTCTTCCTCTTGAATATTGTTAGATTTAAAAAACCAAAGAAACAAAAAAGACTACAATGGGATTAAATTGGTTGCAGACATTAACAAGCCTGAAATACATATACCAAAGAAACCAAAAAGACGAAAGAAAGAAATGAGAAGGAAGAAACAAAAATACCAATGTACCATAGTACCAAAGATAGTAAAGTTACTAAAGGGACTAAACAAATCAAAAACTAAATATAGTAAAGAGACGAAGGATACTATAAGGATACAGATCGAAGAAACTGAAGTGACCAAATAGACTAATTTAGTCTAACAAATTTAAGAAGTTTAAAAAGACTAAAAATATCAGAGAGACTGAAAGAACCAGCAGGTAAAGGTAGGTACCAAAGAGAGGCTAAAGGAACCAAAGAAGCCAGAGATACCAAAGATAGCAAAGTGACTAAAAATATTAAAGGGAAAATATCTAGGGAGATAAAAAAACCCAAAAAGACCGAGGAAACTAAGGTGAGTAAAGAGACAAAGCAGACCAAAATATAAAAAAAAAATGGAAAACAGAAAAAAGTAAAGAGGACACACAAGGAGACTAAAAAGACACGATAATAAAAGGGACATATTAAACAGAATAAAATGAGAAAATAGACCAAAGAGGTAGATACCAACAGATACTACATAATCAAATAGTCCAAAAAAAGGCACAAAAGACCAATGAGACCAGGGACACAAAAAGCGCACAGCGACTTAAAGACTAAAGGGACGATATAAAAGAGTAAACACGTTAATGAGATTAAAAGCAGTTGCAGCGTTATAACAAAAAAATTAAATTAAAAAATAATGAGGAAATAAGGTTTATAAAAAAATTATCAAAACGTGTTCCATCGACTTTTGCGGACTCGGTAGTAACATTGGCCAACAAATTGGCCCTAGGGGTGCATTAGAACCTTGTGGTGGAACCTCTTCGATAAAATTAGGCTTTTCTGAACTCCACATCCGCATGTTTTATGAATTCACATAACCAGACAAAAAATTGTGGCCTGTTCACATAAACTCAAAACCACCGCCAACGATGACGCCAAATTTAAAAAAAAAACACCCGTTATATTTCACAAAACGAATACAAAAAATACATAATAGTAGCAAATCTTCAATCCGGATTACCGCAGGGTCAGATTATCGCGATACCACTGTATTAGAAATAATCGCGAAATGATTCATATTAAGGAAGTTAATGCTCTTAGTGCTATTTTTAGGCAAGATTGAAAATAAATGCAAATTTATGCTCTTGAAGGCTGTAGATATGCATGTATGTAATAAAATTAGTATGTGCAAAAGCAAAAACTGTTCTACTTACATTATTTCGTTTAGTAATGAAGTTCAAACCCATTTTGAATGTTGTTATTTTGTAAACCCACATATTTGATTTATAACTGTTTAAACAGTATATTAAAAATTACTCATCTACCTACCACAAAAATGACTTAATTTAAATAATTTATGTTTGAGAACATTCAAAAGAATGTTGATTTTTTCATAATTATAATTAATTACTTTAAACAACTAATACAGCTAGATAAATATAAAATATATTAATGGGCAATAAAAGCAAACGGTTTCTAGTGATCTAAAAATGATACATAATTAAATCTTAACTTATGTATCCATAAAACAGGTGTTTTAAAAAATCGCTCCGATTTCTAATTTGTATACAATAGTTAACATGTGATGCGGTAAGGGTTCTTCAACTACAGAAATTTACCTTCCTCAAATGGCATATTGTGTCAGTGTGCATATGGATAAATATCACTGCTGCTTTTCCATATACATATCCTGGTGAGATTTAAAAATTCCCACACTTCTCACTACGCCTGGTGTAGTAAACTCGAAACGGAAAATATGAGCAGGATGAACTTTAAACACGTATTTACGAGATAATCTTCAATTACGCAATAATAACAAGGCGGATATTGTATTATGTATAAATCGTGAATCTTGTGGCTCCGTGTGACATAATATAGAAAAAATAAAGCATGAGACAATGACTTCAAAGACGGTTTATATTTATAAAATTCATAGAAAAACAATAATAATTAATATTTATATTTGTTTTGGTCTGGTCTCTACCTCCATCGACCACAGCCATACAAACAAGATAAGCGCAGAATTATGCGCAAAGATAACACTAAGTATATTTTTATGCACAATTTTATTCAAGGTTGACGTCAATTCCTTATCACAGCATCAACATAATTATCTGCAAAATCAATGTGTTGTGTCGGATGTACCTAATAGCCCGTCCATCACATGTAGGTGGAGAATCCACATATATGTACAAACCCATGACGCTACCGAGCCTTTCCCACACCCACAACTTGCAACATTTGCTATTAATAACATAATAATTTTTTCCACGCTTAGATGGACTGCTGCTATTTCTAACTGCACTACCATATCATAGGGCACGTTAAAATAAGGTTACAGTAAAAATAGATGAACTTTAAAAAATATACACTTAATTTATCAAGCATGAATATGATGCACTTGCGTGACAAATTCTGATTACACGTTTCCAGAATCAAATCCAATTAGCATAATTATTTGGGCTTCATGTTGGATGTTAAACATTAATTATCCTGTATATTTTTGATAGTGGTGTACACACTACATCCCATAGTAAACCACCCTATATGTTGTATGGTTTTTAATTAATGGAATTAAAAAAAAACTGCTTTCTCAGCGAAGCCCATCAATGGCGAGTTCTTTACAATGAAGTACAACAAGAATTCTTGCCAACAACAGAATATACAAGGTGTTATGGAAGTCCTAGCAGAAAATTTAACCACAAGTAGAGCTCGTCAAAATAAACATTTTTTTCTATTTACCACTTTGCTGAAATCCGCAATATTTTTGAACATTTTAAACTTGAACGCATCAGAATTTACTCATTGTAATTTCCATGAAAATGTTTTTTTCTATGGTGTTAGTGTTAGGTAATGCAAATGAAATCCGCCGCTTGTCTGTGTCTTGGACGTCCCAAATGTAATTTTTGTATTCGAAGGTGTGAAGTGTCGGTGTGTCAACAATAAATGTATCGTTTACCGCACGTATACCAGCAAGGATGGGACATTCCATGCCAAGTGAGCCACCTAAAATTTAGATTTCGTTCAAATTACATATATTAATAGTACTTATAAATAGCATTGCCCAAGAGCCATTTGAGATTTTTTAGGCCGCTTATTTTTGATATCCATGGAGGCGAATTATAAATGAAAAAACAGGACATGAGTAACCTTTAATTTGATTGCTCCGTTCCTACTAACATTTATTTCAATTTAATAACTGTAATAGTGGCACAATGAAATACCCTTTCAAAATGGTCCGATGCAATTTTGACCTAAACCAATAATTTGACCCAGAAATACGAAAAATGATTATTTTCCATCTTATGATCTTTCTATCATACGTTTTTATTTGCTTCAAATGTTGCCCAAAATGTAGCTTATGACTTCTTCTTTATTGGTCATGAGTTTTATTGTGGGCAGATATTGGGTTCAGAAGATATAGAATTTTTAAATGCCCCTTACGACGTGAAATCGTCATATGTTGCTCTTCACTTTTGAAAAAAATATATCTTCTGAACCCAAAATCGGCCCACAATAAAACTTGCAACTTGGATTCATTCATCGGGTAAAGTTTTTGTGCGTTCCTCACAATCAATGGACGAGGGACCATAGGCGGGTATTGGTTTTAGGGTCAAACTATTCTTAATTTTAACTCCGTAAGAGAGCGTATGCGAAAAAAATTATAGATATATTTTTTTTTATTTTGACGAGTCCTACTTGTGGTAAAAGTTTCTGCTAGGACTTCCATAACACCCTGCATACCTGCATCATATCAGAATTGAATTAAATATCGGGTCTTGATAAATGATCATCATGTAGCCTCTAGAAAACAGAATTTACATGTAGTTAAATGGGAGAATTTTGACGTGCAAATTCTACTTGATGTATGAATCATTTATGAAGAGCCATTACATTAGTTAACTTACAGGTTTGTGTTTCTAATTTTCAGAAGAAAGAAATATTTTTTGGTGTCCATCCAACACCAGTGCTAAACTACCGCCCGGCCGACAAATAAATCATGAGTAGAACACAGTTGTAGTGTGATCAATTATATTATTGGTAATTTCAAGTCATGAGTAGGTATCATTGATTAGCATCAAATGATCTTGTTGTTACCAAACAAAAATTCCAATTGACCCACTGTATAAATGGACTTATATAGTGTGACAATTTGAGCGGATTCGTCGAATCCAGCAAGAAAACCAAGTTGGTCAGTACGGATCAAACCTGAGATCAAATCGAGAATCAAACCATTCATCACCATGGATATTTTATATTTCGTTTGAGCAGGTCTTAAATATCCAACTTAACTGAACTGATTACAGTTTTGCATTCCGACATGGAAACAAACCATTAAAAGAAAAAACAAACAAGACAGTAACACTGCATTAAAGAAGTGTAGACAGGAAGCCTTGTAATAATAATTTGGGCAAATAAACATGGAAAGATTTTTCCGTTGTCCGCCCAAGGCACGTGTCACTGATATTTAATCTTGGTAATCAAATTTTCACGCATCGCATTTTCCCATCATTATGTGCACGTTTGATCAAATCCGACTCGAGTCATGTCTGCGAAGACCATAAACGTCGAATGTCAACAGATAACTAATTTTTATCGTAACTGATTGCGGAAGGGCAAGGACCTGCGATCCCGTAGCAGGTAACGCGGGAATTTAAACTCAGAAGAGTTATGCGGATGTAGCATACATTATCCATCCAATCTTGTGAAACGACTTTTTCAAGACTTGTGCGTCTCCAGTTATCTGCATCCTTGTACTCCTAACCTTGAGGATCGGATATTTAAGACAGGTGGTAATTAACAGGAGCGGAAATGAATTTGGTCGCTGCGGCATTACCGACACTGATTATCATGATTATCATTAAAACCAATCCATCTAAAACAATACTCTAATGGTGCGTTTCCCGTCTCGTGGCCCTCTAATTCTTCTACCATTGTTTCGAGCATTACGGTAATGTTACACTTCATTACTTGGAATTACTTCCTCTTTAAGGCATCTCCGCCCACCATCATCAATTTTGATGGTAGCAACAAATCTTTATTCAAAGAGTGATAACTGATGTGCGTCCTTGAATATCCTTAGAAGCATTTACACCGGACAATTGTATAATGTAAATTATTTTCACGTGCTTTTGGAATATTAACCAGCTTGTTGATTCGAGTAAAAATTGGTCCTGTCACCACGTGAATTTTTATAAACGCGGGACTGCCAGATCCAAACGGTCCAAGCATGAACACCAAGAGTCGCGGAGATTCACAGACATGTGGGTCAACAATAGGACAATTGAAAAGGAAGTCCGCCCTCAGCGGGCGGTCTCTTTCTGCTGGTCAACAGGACTATTATTATGCGTTTATTACTTGACGCCACGAAGAATGTTCAAATATCATCTCGTGTCCCCAGTCGAAAGAGCAACAACCGGCGTCAATGAAAACCTTATATCATGAATATTAAGCACTCTTGTGGATGAATTTAGTATTAATACATGCTTTTATCACTTGCTAACACATGTCGACTTTGTTTGGGGACTTGGGAAAGAGGTGTCTAGGGGAGAGGTCTCAATTTGACACCAATAGGTGAATTTCGGAGGTAATTTAGATAGAACGGTAATTTAGATGTGAAGGGGAAAGGACATGTACATACCAAATTCTGGTTAATAAAACTTTGCAGCAGTATTTTATAACGATCATAAAAGCTCAGACGAAGTTTAAACATGAGAATGTAGGTAACGGACTTTCACTATGCTTCCTCTTTTATCTTGGCAACGTCCCAAGTTTAAGTTCAATGTTAAACAGGAAAGGTATTGCTGCAAATTCTCTTTGCAAATGAAAAACTTATTCCAAAAACACAAATAATAAGTAATTTATGTGTCAAGAGCGTTAACTGGGAATTTGTGACTTGTGTCAGGGTTGTAGTCCAAGCGAAGCGCGTGCCACAAGACGTTCAGGGTCACAGACGTTGTTTGGGCCTGAGATGCATACAAAATCGAAGCTGTGTTTCCAGATTTATATCTTATGGAAAATATGACCTTATGGGGCAAAAAGTTCATTAACATTAACACAGACGTTGATTACCAAAAGCAGATACATTGATTAAAGGTGATAAAATTTCCTCCTTGTCGATTTGGACTCCACCTTCCCCTACAGCGTCATCCATTGGCGCCTCTGGGTATCACTCAAGCTACCTCTCACGATAAGGCGTGTTTGTTGACATATCTAATTTCCAAACTAAACAGTATATCCGAGTAGGACCACACTGGAAATAAATTCTCTTGATAACAACTTGGAAGTCGATATCATGTTCTTGCAGAGCTTATCATTCCGAGACGTCTGCACTCATACGCCAACATGAATCACATTGCGTTAAATTACTCTACTAATCGTCTTATTTGCATAATAGATAAAACAATGAAGTCTCTTTGACACCATGCACCATCAAGGCTGCAATTTATGGTCTTCGGCGACAAGAAATTTTTGCAAGATGTGGAACGGAAACGAGAAAAATAATATGAGAATAGCATTCAATTCCGAATCGTCTGAAAGAGGTTAATTATTTAAATAGTTTTTATTCGTTATTGTTTGTGCTTTTAAAATATAATGGTGAAAACTAGGCAAAGAATTAAATTTGTGGGAAACCTTCAGAAGATTATTCCGTTCTTGAAAACGTTCTTGTTTCGCAAATGTTAGACTGCAGTGAAGAAAGGCAAGGGCGGTCCGGTAACCAGATGCTACGCGATACCATGAGAACATCCTTTGGGAGAGAGCTTTTTACCTTGCCGAGGCTTTTTATTAATCAGTGACGGCTCGTCAAAAAATTGGTTATGGTCCAGTGAGGTCTTCATACATGTAACCCAAATTTACTGGTGGAAAAATGTACAACTTGCATGTAATACAAGCTGTTACACTGAACTGTAATTTTACTACTCCCATCTCATACTACGAAAAAAGAATTATTTCTCTGCGACAGCTTTTTCCTTGCGTTCTTACATACGAGTCGTCACTGATATGTATGAAAGGCGAGACACATCACAATAAAGAACATACTGTGCTGGCGTCAATGTTGAAGATGAAACCTACAATTATAAGAAATCTCAGGTTGTTAAACTTCGAAATCTGAACGTCGATCCTCTATTAAAACACATGTGACTTTTTAACAATATTGAAAAGTTTCCTACTTTCACTGATTTCTGCTAATTGTTAAATGGGGGCATTGCCTGTGAATCCTGTGATCAAGACAAAGAAACGACTTAATTAAGAAAATGCATTTTTCCGCCACTAATTGTCAGAAGCTAATTAAGAATCACAATGTAAATAAATACACTCGACAGCTTGTTTGCATCTTGTTCGCTCTTTGCATTTTTGTCCACAAACTCTTGCTGAGAGACCCGAAAACGCCATTAGCGCACTGGAGTTGTTAATTAAATAGTTTTCGGATCAGCCCGGGATGTGTTTACATTCCAGTCATTTCTTGAATTTCGAGTTTACATGACTGGATTCTACTCATGGGTGTTAATAACCGAGTTATGATTCCTTCTTGAAGCCAATTTTAGAACGTCTTGGGTATCCTGATAACTTTTTTCAATATCTGATGATGCAAAAACAACCACACATCTCGGCAACGTTCGCTCTTTCACTACCACCTACCACCAAATAGTTAGAAATTTCTGCCTCTAATTAAATGAAAACAATACAGTTCACGCCTGCAAGTTGTAAAAGCTCCAGGTACAACTGACATTTTATCCATTGTTACATATGGGTTGGTACTACAAATTACATCACGCCTTCTGTGTTATCTTTTTACGGAATGTTAACGTCTCCATGGTCGGCAAGTGCTTGAATACTGATAAGGGCGTTATCAGTTAAAACAGTTTGCCGTTTGAGTGACAAGCCAATTATCGGAACAATTAGAGAAGTCAAAACAAGGAAATGCAACGATACAAACTTTGGACAGCTTCGGACGAGATCTGAGATGTAACAAATTGTAATTAGATGCTTGTTTTTCTGTTTTAACATCTTAAAACAGGAGCTAATTGGCGATAAGCTTTTTATACACCCACTTCAGACGCTAAAATGGTGCTAAAACTTATTTTCAAAACTAATTTGGGCATGCAGTTGTGCTGGTTATTCTTAATTATTATGCGTATAATTATGGGAATTCATAAAGAGTGGCTGTGGTTACTGATTGTAATTGTTCAATCATTTCAAAGATCATATTTGTAAAAGCGTTATAGAGTAAGTAAAGGTCGACTGAAAATTCAGGCAAAGTTCACACACCAATAACCACCGGTTTCAATGAATATTTACATTTATAACAATCCCCCTCTTCATCAACCTTTACAAAAGACATGAACATGTCCGCGTATGTATGAATGGCGATTAAATTACTCCATTCTGTTCCAAACGACATAATTCACCGCGCAAGTGTCACAAATAAAACTACAATCCGATCGTATCGGAGGCCTTCGGACGACCTTACAAGGCAACCTATTTCCACGGGAAAGAATACTAGTTCCCACGAACCACGTTTCTAGAATTCCCATTCCTCATGCGGATGATTATTATTGTTTAGGTAGCTAACTGTAATGCCGGTTCGTGGTTTTAACGAATTTTTTCTGTATGTGTTTTGGACGATTACAATGATTCTACATCTTCACTCCAGCACCTTTTCGGTAACGGTGTGTGTTGCAGGGTTCAGGTTTATCACGTGAGAAATTTCAGACATTAGTGGGTTGCAATCACCGGCCATAACGCTCAGTAAAAGTTAAGAACAGCCTTGATTGTGCATTGTGGTGTAATTCTTTTCTTTGTAAAATCTCAGAAAAATTGTACTCGTATGCAACGCTTTGATGATTTATTAACTTAGCGGTGCATCGCTGGACTTCCATCGCCATCAAAGAGGATTAGCTATCACCACTTGCATCTACCGCTCAATGAAACATCAAAGGATATTTGAACAAGTTTGAGTCGATAAAAGCAGAAAGAACATTGTTCAATTATGTAATATTCTTCGTAGTAATTTAATTAAAAAAAACATTGCCAAAGCAATTTCAAAACAACCTAACCTTGTCTTAGTTTAACTTCAATTTACCTGCAAATTCCCACATGACGAAGACTCGTTGAGTGAAGAATAACTCGACGACCGGCTTCCAAGAGGTTCAGGACTCAGACTTCCATAGGACGTCGTGGAGCTTAAGGACACAGTGTCAGCTCTACTCCTATAAGGAGAAAGCTGCACGTGTTTCATCATCTGAAACAACGACGATTTTCAGACAACTATAATTAAAGAATTTTGCACGGGATCACTGACAACCGTCAATAAACCGAGATTTATTTGGATGCCGCTAAAAAAAACTCGTGCAAAAAATTATGTCTACAATAAATTAAGCGTCAAATTGTTTTTTACACGAGCGTAACATAAATAAAGCGGAATGCGAGGTTTACGTCTATCAATTTGATAGCGCGCAACTGTCAATAATTAAGCAATTTACTGGGAAAATAAATTTAAGGTTACTAAATTTAGTGTGCGGCTAAAGACAGTCGGTCTTTTATAGACTCGTGCTATAATGAGTTTTTTGTTTGAAGAGATCCCCTTGTTTAGTAAGTTGTTAGGTTAACGAGGAGATTTGTCTCAGTGATATCGAGGTTATCAGCAGTTACAACATTTATCTTTTTTGGTGGCTTCGAAGGATTTCTAGTCTTCTCTATAAAGAGTCTATGTGCAGCAACAATAACACCATAATAAGATATTATTCAGACTACTGAATGAACTTGCGTAATTTACTCCGCGCCAAATGAAGCAATGCAAATCGACTGACGCAACAGGAAATTATTTCGGAGATCTCGCGATCAATTAAAATCATTGTCTCAGCAGCAAAACCCACCTTATGAAACAGTTACCTAATTGTTTGATTGGTGGTCCAGTGACGACAGAGATGGATATTTGCCGCAGAGATTTGTTATGGAATGTCGCTGATAATCGTCTGGGCAATTTCCTCTTTGCAACATCCTCTACAAACCAGCTAGACGAAAAAACCTACCAGTTAAAGAACTGATGCAAGAGGTGAGTAAAACAATACTCAAACGTCACCTCAACATCCGTCTATTTTTACCCACTCATACACAAATTCCATATTGAAACAGACTTTTTGAAAAGCCGCAAATACTTCTCAAACCACAGGATTTTGTTACACCAGATCCAGTTCCATGGCAGTAACACGTATTGTGGCCAAAACATGGAAAAATATTTCATGATTGTCTACATTCCCATGTTGCTGCTATTGCGACTGGAGTTCATCCGGATATTGCAATACAAGAACCGTTTTTGCACTGTTGCGACTTGGCACCAGAAACGCAGTAAACGGCTTTTAATTAGAGGAGCTTACTGGAGCTGAATGCAATGTCAAGAAGTCGTGGACTAACAGCAAATAATTAAATGTAAATTAAGTCTCGCTGCAACATAACTCCGAGTTTATGAAGACATTTTCACACATTTTCTACGCTTTTATTGCTCAGTAAAGGCCCAGTTTGCTGAAAGAGTGGATTTTCATGCTAGGATGTTCACACAAGCAGATATTAAACGTTTGGAGCGATAGTGATCTCATATTAAAATATTACTGCTTTACTGACTTCCATAAAAGCTCAAAGAAAATAAATGTGCTTGTATTAGCTAAGAAACCATATGCGAAGCGATATAATAACAATAAAAAATTCCAGTTTTAATGTTTAAACATATAAAATATAAGAAAAAATAAACAAGTTGCGTACAATAACATAAATATGAAGAAACAAAAAAGCCGAACTATAAACATATACATACTAATCGAACATTAGTTCAACAGCTCAATATATAAATTAAGAAAAAGCACACGGTCGATTCAAAATGTCCTAATATAATAATTCTTGGCATGTCAAAATGCACATTAAGAATGACATTACTGTTAAAAACAATCATAATACAGAGAAGTCCAAAAAAGTACGAGCGGAAGCCGAGATCGCCGAGCAGTACTTCTGTAATTATTATTGCAATTATAAAAGAGTTGCTTCTGACCATTATCTTGGCATTCTCCTCCCGCAACTTTTTCTTAACGTTCGAATTAAAGCACAAATAATTACAGAAGAAAATAAAAATAAAAACTAATGAAAAGACAAGACAATTTAAAAATAATTCTTGCGGGGGCGCAAGTGTTTGGGAGCCTGATCATAAAGAAATCAGATCAAGGTTTGTTCATAATATTTTTTTTCACTCATCTAAGCTATTAAAATAAATGGACGTTTCATTTCAAAATTACGAAATGTCAACCGACTTGACTGTGTATTTATTACTGTTATGTAAAATTTTAAGTTGGTGTTATTATACTTATGCAAAATGAATAAATGATATTTATGACGTTCCTTAACCCGAATCGCGGACTGACTCATTAAATTCGTGTTCTGCTTTACCTTGTTTTGTGTTGGTGGAATAACTAAGCTTGAGAACACCTGGAAACACCTACATGCTCCTAAATCCACATTTCGTTGTACATTTGGCAGTCCCGCAAAGGAAACACCATGTTTCCTTTCCCATACTGAAAGCTAAAACTTGGGACCATTTGTAAATTGCGGTAGTCCTTAAAAAAGCGCAATGCATATCCTTCCTGACACACCTCGACTTTCACTCTCCCCCATTATAACTCGATTAATTTTTGGTATCATAACTTGGGGTAAATGACCTGGCCACACCCAAGGGATCTCTTGTTTTGCTATCAAGTTGCACGCACGAAAAAGGGGCGCAAATTTGATTAGTGCATTATGGAATTGTTGACGCTCTAGTAAAATCGATAGAATGAATCAGTAGTGATTGAAAAGTGTATGTATAAATCACGTTTTGTTTGAGAACAATGAAAATAGGTTTCGGAGACTGATTAAAGTCTTCCATCCATATTTAATTGCTTTCCAAAATAACCTCACGTTTATCGTTTTGTTGGTGTATGAAATGATTTCTGCTGAATGCAACGCGCTTCACTGACCAATAGGTACGTGACATGGCAAAACACGGTGTTTCTGAAAAATCAGTGGGTTTTTAGTTGGACTAGTACAGTTGACCTAAAGATGAAGGCGGTACTCATTGTTTTTTGATCTGAAATATAATGGTGGTGGGTGTCTTTCAAAGATTCGTTCCATTCTATTCCCAGAACCGCGAATTTTCAGCCGGTTCCTTTTTGCCTCCTACATTCACAACTACATTTAATTTATAGTAACAAAGACTTAATATTCATTAGGAATATAAATAAATATTCATTCGATATGACGAACAGTGTGTTTGTGTGACGGGTTTACATAACAGGTGTACGTGCGCTTTTTATCTTGTAGCTTCGGACTGTAGGTAGAAACTTTCATGATTTACATGGTACCGACATCTGGGATCAGTGGGCACCCACATGGTGCATTGTCTTACGGCTAACGTTTCACTCATCATGACCCGAAAAATCGGCAGAAAATCGAAGGGTGTGAACACTATCGTATTTCTGGAACGTTACAAAGAGTACAATACAATCAGAGGTTATAAACCTTGTTTGTATATTTATCGCATTGTATAAACATTTTTTACGTGATAATACACCATACGTCGGTAAGGTACACATAAAAATTCGGTAGTTAACCTCAGGAAATTGAATCGGATGTTTTATTTCCGGCTTCTATTCCAACATCTTGAAAAGCGAAAACACCTTTTGACAACCAGATGTGCCACAACAAACCCGAGAAGATACAATGTTTTCGGAAGGAGAACAAAGAGTCGGCGATTAAATTACGATTGAACCCTAAACAAACTATTACAAATTACTACTCTCCAAATAAACTGCTACTTCCTCCAAACAACCCCGAGGAAGGGTTCTCTGATTGTTATGTATAGGGGCGAGACCACACAGGCCCGGCTAAATATAGCAGAAAAATTCATTTAACCGGACTGTGTTTTGAAAACGCCCCGATTGGGGCAGTATAACAAAGCCGGAGGAAGTGTTTAATACGAACCAATTAACAGTGGCGTCTCCGTAATTAAATTTAAATTAGTGCGTAAGCAGGAAACGAAAAATGACTTCTATTGAATCTCCGGTGGAATGTCAATATTTAGAATGCGCGCCTACAATCGAAATGTGAAATTTGTTGTTACGGCAGGAAATTCTTCATTTGATTTGTCGGCTGCCGAAGAAAGGAAGCGCAAAACTGACACGGCAACCCGCTGTCACGACAGACTAACAACTCTCGGTTGTGAATGCTATTCACTTAATTCGAAACGAAGAGTGGATTTAGTCGAGAGAAGAGAATTTAATTGGTTCGATAAGTGCAATTATCCGATCATTTAAAGGATAATGCTGACAACGTGGGTTAATTGATGAAGTAATAATTGTGACCGAAGCATGGCAAATACTTTGCCGGACAGCCTCGACCTTAAAACACAATGTGTGCACGTGTTACGAAAAATAGTTGCAAAAGTTGAGGCCTGTGGTACTGATGGCGGTATCGACTTCGTAAAGTCTGGACTCGTTAAAATTAATTGGTGGAACAAGAGGCAAAAAGTTTGCAGACCTATTAATGAGGGAATTTAAATACTTTGAAATACTTTGATTTTGGCAATTTGGTGATTCTGGGGCACATTTTTCTCTGAAAAGAATTGCGAGAGTTTTGTCCTTGTAATGGGTTGTGTTTTGACATAATTTGTACTCTAAAGAACTACCAAATTTTGAAACCAATCAGAATCTATAAGGAAGTACTGCAAAACAGAAAAAAACCTGCCATGTTACTGATCGTGAAAATATTTAAATACCTACGTAAACATTACCATTATGAAAGTCTGCATTTTTCCAACCTGCGTCACCAATCACTTTATAGATTGTCATTTAAAAACTCAAAACTGCTGTTAACATCAAAGAATTTCCATCACTAATGACACATTGTTCTTACTTGTGTAATTGCTTGTTAAATGAATTGTCGCATAAATTGTTTTGACGACATAAATCAAATTGAAAATTCCTCGAAGCTTTCAACCAAACTTACATAAGCAGCGGTATATGAAAACTGTACCGATTACAATAAATTAATTTTCATTTTAAATTGCTCACTGTAAGTCAATCCGACAGCTGGAGTAATTTATATGGTAAATACAAGACTTATTATATCCCGGTTGACACAAGAATGGCATTAAGGGCATGGTTATGATGGTTATTGAGCAACTTGGTGCACACTTCTTGGAACTCCTTCCCACACGCCTTCCCATCTGGACGTTTCCACTTACCAGACACTCCCTCGCCATTGTTATTACCGTCTACTGTTCCATAAAAATGGGAAAAGGAAAATGAACAAACTAACTCCAGTTTGAGGGTCGTGCTAATCAACAGAAGTTTTTGCCAGGATGTGGTATTATATATGCGTTCTAATATGTTACCTGAGTGTAAGACTTATTTATTCCTAGCCAATTATATGTTATGTAAAACAAATAAATAAGTTAGATATTGCAGTTCCTCCATTTAATGATAGTGTATCTAAAAGGAGGAATTCCTTAGAAGCAGGTACAATTAAAAATTGAACCTTATTTCATGGCAACAGATGTCAAAAACTCAAGTTAATTTCCATAGGATTAATAAGGCAATTAGGTCTAATACATAACTGAAAAACAGGAAAACGATTTAATTCCAGATGGTACACATCAAATTGTAAATTACCATCAGGAGCGCAAATAAAAAAAAGGGTAAATAAATAAATAAAGTAAAATAACCTCAGAGTGAAAATAACCTAATTGAACCTGCGACGCGCTATAATTTTTTACCGCCAGATTCGGATTACGTCCCCCAAAAAAGCCGATGTTTTGTTGACCAGTGTAATTATTCCAGGCGGTGTGAGTAACGAAGATGATAGATTAAAGCTCGGTTTTTCAACCTCGGTTAACTCAAAAGTACGTTTTGATTATATCTTCAAGTTTATTGCATGCAGACTCTTCGAGGTAATTACTGAAGCGAATTATGCACACTTATGAACGTTAACAAGAAACTTGAGAGGAATTTAAGCCGAAGTCTACGGATTTTATACGAAAGAGATTCTAGATAATGCCTCTGTTAACCAGCGTGTTATTAATCCAACCAAAGATTTACAAACAACGTCGGCATCTGATACTATTTTAATAACTATGATATCGGCGGCAATCTAGAGAGATAAATAGCGGCTGCTCATGTAAGAGCTTGCAGTACCTTCAAATTAATTTCCTTACGTTAAATTAGCATTAGGGTAATTAGGGGCGTCCGGTTTCCTATTGAAACTGCCGCGTTTAAAGTGAAATTAAGAGCCCCCATGCTTTATTTTCTTTCAAGGTCTTCGAGTAGCGGGTGGCTACTAAAATTCAAGATCGGCTCCCTTTTCTGGAGTAATTAATACAATTGACCTCCTTGGTACGATCTTTGCACTCCAGTCGGTTGGCACCAGATTGAGCCTTTTGACAGTTATTGCGGCACGCGACGCAAGTACGCAGATGGTACGCAAAATTCAAGCCATGCACAACACGCCTGATTCCGGCTGCTTGTCCAAATAGATTTCAATAAAACTCTGATCTAATGACACAAAATTGGTATTTGCATAAATAATTGCATGTTATTAAGATCTTGAACACTTTCGTTGCAACGCTAGGGACAGGTTCGGCGGGTCGAGCACATGGGTGCCTTCAGCAAAAAGTGTTGATTTAATTGACTTGGACTCGGAAGAGAAAGGGAAATAACGCCGGAAAACTGCGAGATTTTTTCGGAGGAAGTGAAGATTGCTGTTTAAATTGATATTAATGAGAAAAATGTCAACTGGGAATGGTGTAGGAATATTCGAACGGTATACACTTTCAACAATGGTAGTGGCAATCCAAATCAACCCTTTTGGATAGTGAAAGGAGGCTGTCCAATTCTAAAACAGATAGATATGTATTTGTAATAGCGACGGAAGTAAAAATGTCAAAAATATGTATGATAAACAAATATTGGTTTGCAATAAAAAGTCCAAATCTAGTAGATATTATGTGTTTTGGAAAAATAAATTATGTCAATGTCATTCATCAATATGTAGTATCACACTTATACAAACTGATATTTTATTTGTATTTAGAAAAGATAAATATAGTATGTTTTTTCAAATCAACCTACAATTGGAAGATAAGAGCCATGTAATATAAAACGGATAGAAAACTGCCGTTGCAACTATTGCGTAACACTATCGATTAATTTCACACCAAAAGAGCCGAAAATACCAGATTATAGGTTTACACGTTCATAACAACAGTTAGGTCTTAATTAAAATTCCTATTAAGTATCGTCAGACCAAACTAATATCAATCAACGTTTTGACTTAAAATACTGGCAATTAAATTATTTACTTAGTAGCGTAACTTGGATCTTTCAAATCATAATTCAAAAGGTTAGATTTGTTAACACTTAGTAAAAACTGATTGTCCCCGTTGTTTCGACAGTGTGTTTTTATAATATCGTGGTTATAATCAAATTATGCACCTGTCTTGCCCAACTACCTACTTGGTTGTTCGTGAGGAACATTATCTGACATTAGTGACAAGATTAGAGTACAAAGTGTAGCTCTCTAGTCACTAAAGCTTAATTACCCTCATTTGTGCCACTATTCTAGGGTAATTAGTTCAAGATCCCTACCATTGCAAGGTAAAAACTCAGTGACCAACAGTCATAAATAACAAAAACCTCATAGCAGCATCCTTTAGAATGGGAGAAAGGTTGTAATTAACGTTAATACGATAACTTCTTCCGTCGTCGGCAGTTATCTTATCAATCGCAATGGTCATTTAATTGAAAGAATTTTAAAATTAATTAAGAACAGGATCGTGACAAGCAGTTGCCGTTAAATTAGTTATTAAAGTGAAACGGATGAGGCGTGATGGGTTCCCAAAATCTTCGTACGAACACGGTTTTGATTATTAGTATAAACTCATGCGATCCTAGAAGACAAAGACGTTGTTTGCAATTTAAAGAGCAAAGACAAGACGGTCAGCGTACTTTTTCTCAGGTTCAGTACCGTCGACCGTCGCGCTTCGCAGACTCTTTTGATATCTGAGACTTCCAGTGTTCTTGAAGCCCTCGCATACCGAAGAGAAAATGGTAATTTGGACGATGTCGCAGGAAATTGTGTTTAATTAACTTTAGTTATTGAAATCCGACTGAAGTGGAGCAGGAAGATGAGAAGCTGATGGTCGGTCTCAGTGGGAGTTAATTGGGTTATCTTCCAAGAGTCATTACTAAATACGATTTCCCGAAGCACATTCCTTCGAGATGAGAGCCGTGCAATTTTCACCGTTATGTACTTTCTTGGATGAAAAATAAAATGTCACTGATGACGCACGAGTTGAGTCAGTAGTGAATCTTTTTCTGGTAGCAATTGATTTTTTCGGGTTTATGCGGTGAAATTGGTAAAAGTACCGATCGCCGTTTTCATGGTCTTGAGAGCAGAAGCTTCGGATTTGATGAAGCAAAAGGTTGTATTTTGTAATAGTCCATATTATTCTGGGCGGATCATGTTAAATGTCATATGGAGGCTCAGGCTCGACACCCCCGGGACTTAAAGAGGAAAGTTGACATATTTAGTTCTTCTTTCGTAACAAGACCGAAACCGGTCTACTGTTGACGAACTGTTCACCAACGCTGAATCCATATATCGACAATAATTGGAAAGAAATAAATATATTTCTATTCGCTCGTATGGTTCAGTCCTGCCATGTGCGAAACCGCCAAAGAATAAAACCGCCTTTTCAACGCTGCTGCTCATGGGTTGATCAACACCGAAAGGAATGTGATATGGTTCGCTGGTAGCCGTTCGATGTCTCCTCACCTTGCCATCGGCGAGGGAAGTGAGCGAATACGACAGAACTCGTCCGAGCAACTTATTCCGGATACCTACTATTAGGCCGAAACAGTTAGAATCTCATCTCCGAATGCTCAAAAATTGCTTTTTCTGTAAAAAGCAATTCATGGAGGGCCCGTGCGAGCATTTATCATTGAAATCATCGAATTCGTCCATGTGTAAAGTGACTTCCTTTGTTCGAATCCTGCCACACTTTTTAAGAAGATTACAGTTTTTTCCACGCTTCTACATTCCGTCACAGTGGCTGCCCTTTTCCGGTTTCACCCCCAGTTGTGCCAACCTATAGATATTCATACCCTCGTGGGAGAGTATCAGTTCCGTTCCACATTTCCTCTGGGCGTACGGAAATGTATTGAAATGTGGTATATTGTGTGCGACTAGTTCGTGGAAATCCTATCAAACCCATCCTAATGACTACTTTTTAGCCACACAATCAAATCCTGCGGCATCCAATTTGTCATGTTTACTCAACATGTCAGAATTTCGACTAATCGGTTGAGTCACCTTCTCTACCTGTCGGATTGGCGACCAAAAAACGATCCGTTCTTCGATTCGCAGATATGCAAATTGCTGAGATGCATTTCCATTTACTGAAAGTTGTAATTAATAGGACCGGGTTTTTCTAGCCGATTTTCTACGAATTGTTTTCAAGAACGTTGACACATTCTGCACATATTAATCACACCAATTCGTACTTGAAGGCTCCTACCGAAATGGAATTTACCTAAGGCTACGCAATTAGATGAAAGCTGCTTCTGAGAAGTCGACAGGTGAACTTGCTCTTTAATCAATGACGCGGCTGAATTCTATTGTCTTACACTCGCCATTATTTTATTACTACTCGAAATAGTTTTCCGTGAAAATCTTACGCAACCTTTGGAGAAATTCAAAGGAAATCATTATCCATAACGTCTCAGTAAAAACCTTTAAGCTATAGCTGATGTGCTCCGTTTTTGTAATATTTTGATTTCGCGCTCAGGTGATCAGATAATTTGCTTTGATTCCCGCGATTATATTCGCAACAAAAATTCTTCTAAACAAATTTCACGATAAAGGAAAAACCCACACAATAATAATTGGAAATAACACTTGCGCGAACACGTTGCTCAACGTCCTAATCAAAATCAGACAAACAAGACCATTTCGGCGTAGGAAGCCATTCCATAAGCGTATGTTGATTGGGTGCTCTAAATTTCATAGACGAAAAGTAATTTGGAAAACAGGAAAACGTTAAGATATTGTATACAAATGTTTAGTGGAGCGCGAACTGGCTGTAATAGACCTAATTACATGTGTAATTAATCGGAAGATTTAAGTGTAAAGTGCGCCTATAATAACTATTTGGTTTAAAGTTCACATTTCTCGGTTTTATTACTGAGGTATTTTCACTTCTATTAAGAGCCTCTTAAATACCAAGTAAGTAAATAAATTTACACCTGTCGTTTTCTACCCAAAGAAATATGAATGGGAGTCTTATAAGAAGTTATTTTTAGAAAACGATGTTTCTGTAAAGATTTCTTTGTTGTTTTCTTCTACATTTTAGTATAATGGTAAAGAAGAAATTACCGATGAAGAATGATGAGGTAAATGTAGTCGTTTTTTCCAATTAGGTGTCTCAGATGAAAGTTATTTACAACAAATTTCATCGAATAGCAAGAAGAATTACAGGTAATCAAAATAGAAGGGAAATAATGTACTTATGGTAAATGGTAAGTGAAAAATATAACAAGGAACTAATTTTCACCTATTATAGGGTTTACAAGATCAATGTTCAGGTCAGGTCAGGTCAGGTCAAGGATTGAATATTTCATGTTTTGTATTTTGCATTTCAGGTTTCAGATATATTGTGTCATGTTTTATATTTCACCTCTCATATTTCATGTGTAAAAAAGAAATTACAGGAGACAAAAAAAAAACGCTGACACTAATTTTTTTAAGCGAGGTAAAATTTAAGAGGTCTTCTGTTTCTGTAATATAGGCATAAATTATTCGATTTATCGAGTTTAAAGGTCTGTCAACAAATGGAGAGAACAATTTATTATTGACAGGAATCTGTGAACTCAATTTCCATAAAAATGGAACTTGGAGGTCCTGCGTTGAAGTCGTCGATTTCGTAATTCACATCTCAAATTTCACGTTTTGTATTCCAAAAAAAAAAACTATATTTTAAATTGTCTTCATGTCACATTTCATAAATTTTATTATTTATCATTTCTTGATTTGAATTTTATGTTTCGTATTCCTGCATTGAGCATTTTGAAATTAATTATCCGGACTATAAAATACATAATAGTAGCACATTTTCAATACGGATTACTGTACGTATAAACATTTGAAATGGTTACCACTTTTCGATTTTACATCCATTTTGCTTTCATTCTGACTTCTTAATTGCTCCTTCTCACCTTTTCTCACAACTTTAGATATAATTATCTACTTCATCAGGAATGTGGTTCTGCACAATCAAAGGTATATTTTTTTAAGGAGACTAACTACTCGGACAAAAATCTTCAGGAGAACACTGAAGATCTAGGAGAATTTGACGTGGTAAATTCAAAATTGTCATTGTCGACATTAAAAGTAACAGTAAATTATACGTTAGACCTTGTAAGTATGCAAGTCATTTACAAATTTTACGTGTGTTTTCTTGTTCTACCTCTTTTTTTTATGGTAATTACGTATTTATCTAGCGGATCTTCGTTACCACCTTTTTGTACTGCAGGCTGTACACATTCCAGCAGTGTCAGAAATGTTAATAGCAACAAAGCAAAATTTGTAATAATTCAAAATCTGATAAGGTTGATTTTGATTATTAGTAATCAGACCTTGAAACACTGACTGCAGCCCAACAGCGAATTTTCGTTTGGCTAATAACGGAAATTAAAAATACGACATGGTTTACACTCTGTCTTCAACGACGTAATTTGTGGTTTCCTTGTTTAAAACTGTAATTCTTGTTTCAAACAAATAAGCAGCTGCTCATATGTGAAACCTCCACCTACAATGGCAAATTCAATTATCTACCAAATAAACAATAATTATCCAGTCGTTTGATTGTTGTTTTCATAAACAGTATTGCATTCCAAGCAAACTCGTCCGTTGAAATGAATCTGAAGATGCATCTGAGCTTGATGAAACCTACAACCACTTTTCCCACGAAGTGTGAATTGGAATTGCATTATCGCATCTGGTAACGAAAACGCGCACAATAAAGTATTGAGTAAATTCAATCAACAGATTTTTCTCTAAGAGATTCCAGGTATAGAAACAATTTTATTCTACCATCAACTACTTTTGCTTCTTAACGAGATCGCATGTTATGCAGATTTTGGTTTTGTTGTTCTAATTACACAACCGACATGTTTTCTGGTTTTTACTACCGCTGTAATGTCAGGCAATTAATACACAAATTTATTTCCAGGGAAAACACTTTTATGGAAATACCTTACTTGACATTTCAAAATCAATTACCACTTTGACCTAAAGTCAAGCAGCAATTCTGGGTACTGCAAAGAATTTGTCACTACCACCGAGCGAAAGCTGATCAGGAAAATAACATTCACGTCACACTTCATTCCATCGGTATGATGCAAAAGTTAGATCATCGGCATTGTGTCGATTACAGAAGAAGCTCCCGAAATAATTAGCTTTGAAGAGTCGTGGTGATTTATCTCAACCGTCTGGACACCATGTGGAAGAAGACTGACGTTTGGGCGGGCCACATCCATGTAAACGTCCGGCTTTACCACAAAAGATTAGTCCGAATCGTCCAGATTTATTTCATTACACACTTGCCTGACGGAAGTGGAGCAGGAATAAATCTGTAAGCAGGATTTGAAAGAATGACGCACTTTTTGGGCTTGTGGTAGCCTTGATCTTAATAATTCCAACTACATAATATATTGTTAATTGAGAGATCACGATAGTGCTACAGATACGCTCGCTATAAGTGAGATGAGACTCGGATGAGTCACAGACGAATCTACAATGCAAAATTCTTTTGCGTTATCTGCAAGGTTTCATGTTGGTAATAAGTGGGTATTAAACCATGGAAAGTGATTCATTAGTGTACTACAGTCTGATATTGCGGCCTTGTGTACCATGTTTTAATTCACACGGTTGAAAAACCTATATTTCAGTGTTAGTTTTAGTAAAAATTGCCATTTCTTGGTTTCCAGTCCTTTTAGTGAAAGTGGACTGTTGAAAAAAACGTGTTTTATTCGGTACAGCTTGAGGCTAAATATACCAAACCTCAAACAAATTAAATTTTGAATATTGCAAAGTATAACTTTAATTTCGACCAGATCCTCCTACTTCGGGGACCACCCAATTCCGAGACCACCACCATTCCTGCTCTTCCAGACACCACCAATGCAAACCGGTTTGTTTGTTGAATAAATAGTCCCAAATGTTAAAATATCAATGGGGGTTATCTTAATAATATAGCCATCACTATTTGAAGCACGAAGTAACGTACAATAAAAAGATACTTTATCACCGCGACGTATCTGCCATATCAGCATTGTTGTTGGTACACAATATAACAGTGCACTGGAAATATTTGCATGCACATCACTGCACACATGCCACCGACAAAGATACATTGCCCTTCAAGAACGTCTTCATCTTCTAGATACACCTACATACATATATAGAACAGTGAGGATTTAGAACAAAGAGTTTAGTGCTGATTGCGCACGTATTGTTATGATAGTGCTGTGTGGATAGTTGAGATAAAAAGAACAATAATTTTGCAATCCATGGTAAATTACACCAAGCAAGTACTCCTCATTAGTGGTTGAGTACTGCTGATGCAGGAGGTGCCATTGTGCCACCATAAAAAATACTTTACAGTTTTAATGTTTGTAAAAATGTTCGAGGAATGTTGATAGTTTGAGCAAAGAATAGAAGACTTTTCTTCATTTACAATAAAGCAGTGTTTATTTATAGCACCACGGTTCTTTTATTTGATAACATTTATTGACCAGCACATTAATAACTCAAGAAATAAATTTGAGCATATAATTGGAAATTATTATTAGTTATTGTATTTACTTCAAATAATAGATTATACCCTACATTTGAATAATACAAAATATTTATAAAGTACTCCAAAGATATTGATATTGATTCACAGTATTATCGCTATACGAAATCAAAATTTAGATGCTGCATTTACAGGTTGGTAATTCGACTTCACCTCCTATATGGAATCATATCCTGGGATACATAACCGAACACAAACTGCAAAAGGCTTCAGAAAATAGCTCCATAACATGTTGGTTGTATGTGTTTTTCTATATAAGGCCCAACACCATCATAAGTTTCTATACATATTTGGTATAGTTGGACTATAGCAACTGTGAGACGACTACCCATTTATAAATTTTAATTTTTATTTGAATTTTGATAAATTTATAAAAAAAATATATTTATTACCGAAGCCAGCTTGAAGTCTAATAGCAACAACCACACAAATATAGGAATTAGAATAGTGAAAATGGTCGGATGCCTATACATAGTTGCATTTTCTACAAAAACTGAAATTTTGTATCCGAACATTATTCTGCCAGGCGTTAGGAAATAGTATATTATTATATGAAATAGTATATATTATTATTAGCACGAGTGAAACGAGTGCTTTTTAAGTCCCGGGTGCCGGAAATCCCCCCAATTTACCCAGGAATGAGTGTAATACAACGTTTTATAGTTCGACACATCCCTGGCGAGCTTTAAATATTTTAAAATCCATGAAAATAGTGTGACGTTTATTAATTGCATCACTGTTTACACAAGCAAAAATTTGAAAATTCTGACGGTCGAACTATAACTATAATTTTAACATGAACATCTTAGGAACTCTCCAATAATTAATTTGTCATAGGAGGCCAACGATAAAACGAATAGACGATTTCCAAATGGATTCCCAAAAATACGAATGGTGCTTTGAATCGTGTTTTACGTATTTATAATGTTTTTCTTACTATTACCGGAAGACCTTCCACATAATACTTGGAATATTTTTATTAGTTCATACCCACATCCCATCATATCCCACATCGACCATGTATGTTTGTAGATTAAAGGAAGCGTTGTTAAAGTAAAAAAAGTGTTTTGGATCACTTGACCAGAAAATCACTCTTTACAAGCCTGAGAAAAATTGCAGAGCCAAGACGTAGTCGACGCGAACCCACAGGAAGACTTGCAAAGACATTTTCTGGGCATGTGATCCATAATATTTTAGATCTCAAAACTGTTTATAAATTTAAAATCTAAAATAAAAAAAATCACGCTGACAGTTGAATAAATTATGTAAAAAATCCAAAATAAATAAAAATTGGTATGTCCCAACATACCTTGGAAGGCCCGCTCAGTCAATGGTAATCCCCAATCCGGCTCCAAAAATAATAAAAAAAATCACGAAAAACAACACACTCAAAAACGTGTCCAGCACATGGACTTGCGTGGAAGTGTAGCACGAATACGTCCTCTCACTCTCAACGTCCAACCGCAACTGACTGAACGCCGAAGATAAAGTTTGTAAGTTACGATGGTTGCGGCGAGCTTTAACCCATGGAAGAGGCGCGCGACTGCTTCAGCCTGTCCCATGGACGCCCATAAAATGCGTCTCATATGATATTATGACTGTGGGATGCAAGCAGGTTCATTGCGGTGTTATTGTTTGTATGGTTTTTATATTCTCACACTTTCATTTTAACATGGCAGGGTGGGTGGAGAGAAATTATTCTCATGTTGGTACATACGATGTATTGTTCAAAATGAAGTATGGACGGGTGGGCTAAGAGGCTGGGTGAGCTGCGGCAGTGGCGGAGGTACGGTGAGGGGTAAAGCCTTGGGTGTTGTAACTACTGCGAACATTGTTATCCAACCAATTAATTTGTAGGCTCGATGAAAGGTTGTTTACATGTTTTTTTTTTCACGTAACTTTAAATAAAATTAGTATTAGTGTCAGATTCACAATCAAAAATCTTGAAAGGGAGGTTCTTAAGGTAATTGGCTTTCAATTTAGATTAAGCGAGAGTTCATTGTCGATCGATAATACTTTTGTCTGATATAGCACTCTGATTTTTAGTAAATTCTATTGCACCAGTATTATAAGTCTTCATCAGCATTTCATCCAGTTTAAGCAATCATCATCATCAGCGATTAGTGGAGGTTGCCACTCCTGTCTGTAACTGGTTAGATAGATTACTTCAGAAGTGTTGTGTAGAACTTGAGCAGTTACAAATGTTTATTTATATACTTGTGCATAAATACATACATATAAACGCAGCTCTTGACAATACCTTGTTCAACAGCTTGAAGTTGCTTGTCGAGAATTAATTTGATTAATGATTACAGTTGAATACTTGTATAACAAAATATTAGAGTATTAAATAATAAATTTCCTTATTCCACATCATCCGCATGAACGATCTAATTGATTTTTACAACTAAATTTTAAATTTATTTTTCACGCTCAGTGTAGACAAGAAAATCATATTTAAAATTATGCAATCATTCCTTTTTTGAAACTAAAAGTAGTGAATATATGATTTGCTTTTCTTATGCTAAGCTGTTCTTTACAAAAATTTACTTGAGTGCTCATAATGTTCTGAAAAGATGTATTAAGGAGATTTGCTAAAGGAATATCGTCCTCATCCATCTGATTGCAAGGTGTATTGATTTGGTCAGAAATGACAGTTGGATCGACTGGAAAGATACCAGTGGTACGTATTAGGCGGACATAATTTTACCTATCTGTACTAGGTATTACGCCAGCATCGTATAGAACCTCTTTAATAAAGGCTTTAAAGACAGCTTTATCCAAGAACTGGAGCTAATGAGTTGTGTTACTGGAAAGACAAAACAGTGTAATGTTATGGCTCTCAGCTGCCTCCACAATTCTGTAATCGAGATGACTAGCTGCTCCGTCAAATAGGTATTAAACGTGCTGGACATTTGGGCTCTCGCGGATTTGTGCCTTGCGTTTTGACAATTCTGGATGCCTCTTCATAAGAAGTCGAAACCACATGAGCCAAATCATCTTATTATCTGACCAATTTTGTTTAATTTTTGGCACAAGGGGTATACCAATGTCTGCAAACCTTCCTTTTCTTTTCTTCTTCAAGGCTAATAATAACCGGTTTTCTACGCATTGTTTCAGATTCGAATTTTGAAGCAGTATGGTTATGCCACTAAATCTTCTTTCTTCCATTTGGCGCGAATGCCCCTATTACACTTTTGATTACTCATTGTGATTAAGAATCTAAAACAATCAACAAATAACGCCAAATAAGACATACAGCCTGATTCTGCATAATATAAATCTAACTAAGAAAAATTTCTTGAATGCAATACTTTTTCTTACTTTACTTTTTTTTGATAGTCTTACCGAATTTTATGAGAAATTTCAGCCCTTTTGCAAAGTCAAGAATGTCTCTGAGAGGCTTTTCTTTCCGCAGCCCCCATTAAGCCAGGGCTCTTGAATTAAGGGTAAATAGGCATATCTGCTTCTTGATAAACCTGCAATACAATAAGGCACTTGACGCTACCTTTGAGTGTTGGAGGTTTATACAGGGTGTCCCAACTAAAATTTGTACCCCCCAACAATTGTACTAAACTTTCAAGTATTAGATCTCACCCCTTTAGCCAGCCAGCCCTTTCGAAATTGGAATTGTTGGGAGGTACAAATTTTAGTTGGGACACCCGATATGAATGCACTTTATGAAAGGGTTATTTGGTGGCACTCTTCTTCGGGTTAGGTTTCTGAGGGCCCCAAGGCTTTTGGCCGCCTTTGGGGTTCCTCTTGGCCGATTTCTTCTTAGGCGGTCCCCGTGAAAGATTTGGTTTCGTTCCCTGAGGCCCCTGCTTTTCGGAAGGTTTCTTGGGGAGTTCGCCGGAACTCTCTTGAGGTGCCTTCGAAGTCGAGCACTGAAAAAAATGAATTTGTTGTGACAACAAATTTTCATTTGTAGGAGAAAAATTTGTTGTCATAACTTATTCTTTGTTATCTGAAATGATTTTCTTTTTATTGCTTTGTTAGGAGAACAAAACTTAACAAAAACGTGTTTGTTGCCACAAGTAACATAAATATTTGTTATGTCGAATAAAGTGTTTGTACTGACAACAAATTCTAGTTTGCTATCATTACAAAAAAAGATGTTGGTGTTGCTTCCCGGTCATCTACACCAATCACACGCGTAGCTGCAGAAGATTTCCTGGAATTACTAAAGTGGAAAGAGAAGGGCCGCTATTGTCTACTTTTCGTCGACTTTTCGGTTGCGTATGCAGATTTCATCCATGTGTCAGTATTAAATCGGATCAGGTGGTTGTGTTATTTGTTTTCAGCAGTTTTTTTTGTGATAACTTGGGTAGGTAGGTATTATATAGTGCAATAATTAACCTAAAAGGTGATGGATTATGACGCTGTTATTTGAATTTATTTTTAAATTTGTTCCTAGAATTATTCCATAAGTATAGTTTTGTGAAAATAATTACATATATGTGAAATTTGAATTAATTAGCATTTCTGTTTTTTAGGAAATTAGTTGATATATCACGTTCGGTTTGTTGGCGACCCCAAGCATATATGCTCGGAAGAACGAATTTATCTTGTTCTGCTTCTCGGAAGACATGTTTACTTTTCAATGCAATAACTAAAAGGAAAACTCAATAGTCAGCATAATTACCCGTTTATTTGGAACAATGGCACTTGGCCCGAATATTATACATTTCCAAGCATTTAGATATTGTACAATGTTCAGAAAAAAAAACTCACTCTGAAGGTCGCAAAAAATAAGGGGACAGTACCTACTTAAATTGTTTGTTTTTAGATTGTCGAGTGCCAAATTTGTTTTACTGGAAAATGCAGTAATTGGGCTGTTTCCATCAGAAGTCAAGGTATGTATTTAAATCTATTTAAAAAATTAATAATAATTGCGGAAATTGTAGGAAGTGTATGTTTCACAAAGCCTGGGAAGGACAAGTAATAATGGGTGGAGAAAGATCGAAGACTATTTCGAAGATACTACAACAGTCGGAGAAATTTACACACCAATGGACTTATTCCTAAATTCTCCTCACTTCGGAAAAAAGGAGTAATTTGTGCGACTTCAGGTACATAATAATAATTATTTAATGTCGAGTTATTATTTCTATTATTTTTTTCTTGTGTAGATAATATTACAAGGTTACTGACAGAAGAAGAAGATGAAGTGAAGTGGCTAATGAATTGTATAGACTCATGGACTGAAGTAATACAAAAATGGCCAAAACACATATAAACAACGATTAAGCTATATAAATATATCTATTTGTGACTACATGAACATATCCCCAGCGTTGGAAACTAAACTAGGTTATAGTTTAGTAAGTTTATTAATTTTTTTCAGTTTATTTATTTATTTCAATTGAAATTCTTATGTTGCAATGAGAAACAGTCATTAGTTTTTTTTATTATAGTATTTTTTCTTTTGATTTTTTATTAGAATTTTGTTTTTGATTTATTTTGTTTTTATAGGTATGTACTAATGTATGTACATATAAACATTTTTATAATTGCATTACAATATTTGAATTTTTGTAATCTTTGTTTTATAAAATAAATAGCAAATATAATGAGTATATTTTACTAGTGAATCCATCTTCAAAGCTAATATAAAACTTAAGTTATTTATGCAAGAAAATACTATCTATTTCTGATGTAAAATATATGTGTTATTGTTGCAACAAAGTTGCTGATTTAAAAGAATTAAGACACTGTTTAAGGTAAGTAAGCTCAAACTTAAAAAATACAAGTCATTTTTTTTCAAAACTAAACTGTCTGTAAACTAAAAAAATTATTAATACTACAAATTCTGTGTTTGTAGCTGGAAATAATACGTTTGTTAATACAACAAATTCTAAGTTTGTAGCTGTTGGTAATAATGTTTGTTGACGCAACAAATTCTATGTTTGTTGCTGTGAGTAGTATGTATGTTAACGCAACAAATTCTGTGTTTGTAGTTAATAGTAATAGGTTTGTAAACACAACAAATTCTGTGTTTGTTGCAGTTAGTAATATGTTTGTTAACGCAACAAATTTTTGATAACAAATAAAATTTGTTAGGACAACAAACTTTTTTGTTGAGGCTATTTCCACAAACAAAATTTGTTGGGAGTACTAACATGTCAGTTATCGTAACAAATCTTTTTTTTCGGTGAGGATTCATTCTTTTGTTAAGCTCTTTTTTCTTCGAGTGATGTTGAACTTGCCAGAATCTGTAGCTGACCTTTTTTAAAGTCTCATTGGCTTGGGTGTCTACTGAGAGCATGATCTCCAGTGTCGGACCGACCAGATTTCTCCGGATGACCCTCCATCTGGAGGTTTTGAAGCCTTCGTTTTCTGCCTCCAAAAGGGCCAGGATTTTTTCATTGGGTATTCTTGGCTCCCCGGTAGATAGCCCACAAAGATTTCTGCCTCTTCCACCAGGGCGATCCTCGCCAGTTCTTCAGTTCAGTCTGTATGACTTTTAGCCACTCTGCAGTGTCTATGGCGGCCAGTACACGCTAGGCAAAGCCAGCCTGGTATTTTGTGGATCTGGTGAAAACGGCGCTTTATTGCAGCCTTTTTCCCCTTTTCCATAATTTTTACCCGAATCGCCTCTAATTGAATGGCTTCTAATTGCTCCATTGTCAGAAGTGAGTCTGGAAAGTTTGCGGGTATTATTGCAACCCTTACTCCAGCTGCGATGTCTGTGACAATTTCCTGGCTTAGTCCATTAATTACGTGAGGCGATTTTGGGGACCGGCGAGTGGGACTTTTCACGGCAAGTCTGCAAGTTTGACGGCCGAGCGCGAGAGGCCAGCAGCTACAGACGAGGCACGAAAAGTCACTTTTATCCGAAACGCCCAAAATCACTCACGAAATACAAATCTGACAGTTTACTAAAATCAATGTACACATGAATTTCTGTCTAAAAGTGAACATCTCACTAACTTCCCGATTATAGATGTCAAACACAAGTTTGATGAAATTCTCTTTTCTTCAAAATAATGTAAACTTTTGCGCTAAATCCCTAAAAGGATGAAACATGTAATTTAAATTTAAAAAATTCAAAATTATATACGCTGCCGATTTGTCTGGCCGATTGGTAAATTGAGCGACAGACAAAATACTTTGTCTGCCTAGGCAGAGAAATGGACATTTGTCATTGCCTATTGACGTATACAATGGCACAGTTTCATGCGGAAAAAAAATACGTGATATTTGCCGATACCAACCTCACGTAAGATTCGGCTCGACCCCCTCCCCCCCTAAAGTCCTCACGTAATGAATGGACGCTCCCTTATTCAGCCGGAGCTCCTGTTCGTAGATTGAATATAAAATGTTTACGAGTTGCTCAACTCAGACGCATCCTATCAGCCCTTGGTTTTGGGCTGTTGAGGTTTTTCTTGGCGTCTTCATCGCTACTTGCAAAGAGTTCGTCATCACCTTTTTGGCCTAGCTGTTCAGCCAGTTCCATAGACTCTTGACGGCCTCCCGTGGTTGAGAGGCTTTCTTCATCCTCTTTATTTGACGCTCTTAAGGGAGGGTCCCGTTTCTTTTTCTTTGTCCAGAAAATGTCCCACGAGAAGCAAGGGAAAGAAAGGTTACCTGAAGCAGAGTCCTGCATGCTACTGGAAGGCTAATTAAACCGGAGATCGCCTGGTATCCGGAGTTCGCATATTTAACGACCAAGAACACTCTCTTGGCCACGGAGTGGCTGTTCCATCTTGGCTCAGGGGTTATTTTATAAAGGTTTACTTTTTGCGGAACAGAGAGTTCCATGTCATGTTTTGCAAAAGATTAAACTTTTTTCGACATTTAAATAGTCATGAATATCTCGAGAATTAACAAACTTCTAGGGTGTTTTTACAATTTTTTTTCTTCGCAGATATGTCTAGTCTCCTTCTTAAATCATGAAAATCCAAACCGAGAGACAATATTTATCTATTATTTCTTCTTTATTGTATTGACAATAGTCATAGTAACTAAATATCTTCTTAGGACCGATTTCACCAACCTCCGCTAAACTTAATCATCTGTTAGGAACAATTGTTGCTATAGTTTTAGCAAACGTATCTAGGCAGTTACTTATCAATTAAAGTTAATCGATGTTAATGAAACCGGCCCTTAATCAAATTAATTATAAACTCTGCCTGAACTGTCAACATTAGTTTCAATTTTACATCTTCTTTCTGGGTATGTTTTGCAGCAATATTCGAAAAAAAATTATTTTCATTAGAACACGAAGTATACTTTTTCTATTTATTTTAACACTTATACATATGAATTCATGTGAGTTAATCCCAAGGAAGATAACAAATTACTATCAAAGAGCGGGAATACGAGGGGGTATTGATATCTATTTAACCTTGGCCGTTTCCTTTGAACAAAACAAAATCGTTTTACCTTGGCAACAAATAATGACTTCTCGTATGAACTATATGATGGACACGATCATATAGTTCACGTCGATTTAGATATGGAAACAATTTCTGCAAAATGGATCCCCAAATGTTTAAATGCCGATCAAAAGCGAGCAAGAGTGGAAGAATCGCGCTCAATCTGTCTCCGTTTTGAAGAAGATCCAGACTTTTTGAGCCGTGTTGGTACTATGGATTAAAGTTGGGTCCATTTCTACGACCCAGAAACGAAGCAGCAGTCGATGGAGCCAAGAAGTTTCGAGTCCAACAATCCGCTGGAAAAGTTCTTGCTTCAGTTTTTTGAGATACTCGTGGAATAATAATGACCGACTATTTAGAAAAGGACGAAACAATGACCGGAGATTATTATTCCACATTATTAATCACCTTAAAAGAAAAAAGTATGTTGGAAAATGGTGTGCTGTTTTTGCAGGACAATGCACCTGTGCGCAAATCGCACATTGCGATGAATACAATTCGAGATTTAGGGTTATTACTGGATTTTCCGCCCTATTCTCCAGATTTAGCCCCCTCAGACTATTATCTATTCCCTAGACTGAAAAGGAGATTTTTTTTTTTGAAAGGCTTAGAGGCGCTGCAAGATCGCTGTAAAAAATGTGTTAATTTAAGAGGAGACTACGTTGAATAATAAAATATTTTGAGTTCCAAATTTTAGTTGCTTCTATAGTAGGCTAACAATATATCAATACCCCCTCGTAATATATAAACTAAAATAATAATGATTCCTAATCCTAGTTGTTGTTAGTATATTTTTGACATTTTAAAGCAGACATCAGACACGACTTTATGCACTGATGTGGAGGCTTCCAAATGTGCGAAATCCTCATTTTCTTAATAAAATACTCCATTAAATTACACATTAATGTGTTTTATTAAGAATGGCTTGACGTCGTACTGAAAATTGATGTTGAAAACGACATTGTAAGATTTACGGCAGATGTGAAAACTGTTGTGAGCGGCATGTTAAAGCCCATTTACGTGACACCTTCTTGGCGAGTTTGTTTGTGCTTCGTTGTGTAACTGAATTCAAATTATAACATAATGATGCTTTATTCAGGTTTATAGCGACCTAAATCCATACTTAATACACTTTTTATTATAGCAGCATCTCTTCTCGTCCAATGTACTGAAGACAGAAAACGTTTCAATTTTAAATGCACAATTCCAAAACAGTGCTGAAGATTGAAATTACACATCGTCAATTTTCCCGTCAGTTCCGCCACTGAGCTGCACTTAATTTAAGTCGCAGATAAGGCAGACGCTGTCGTAAATAATCGGTCATACTATATGAGATTTTTGGGTGATACGCAACCGGAACAAATTTGTTTCTCGTATGGTGAGGTAAATAAACCATCTCCATAACAACGCTTAAGAATGTTGTACGTAAATAAATTGCTTCGTTATCATAATCGTGGTGTAAAATTATGATAATCACACGAAATCGTAAATTGAAAAAATACACGAATGCCACGTTCTAGTGATTTATGTACATTTCTTAAAAATCGGTACTATAAATGCCTTAGTCATCGTTTTACCTATCATACCTACGTAATGTGTAGAATTACTGGGTAGATGAGCAGGTACACGAAAATTACAAATATGCAAATTAAGTGCAAGGCATCTAATGATACCTGGATTATAATTGAAGCGTTTGTTATGCCAATATGAAATTATACGCTCATTTGTTATAAGCACATTGATGTTAACCAACTCGGAAAATATGAGTTTTTCTTCTTTTGTGATATCATTGATTTGAAAAAATCAACTCACTAACTAACTCACTCTAACCAGATATTAATTAATTCGCAATTCTTGAAAAAAAATTTTGCGTCCTAAGTTGAACCGTGTGGGTACAAGAATACAATGAAGGAAAAAAAAATAAGTTACGTTCAGGGGTTGCAAATGGAGGGTTTGAATTTCTACCACCCTTTGTGAGACACCCTGTACATTTATATTAACATTATTTCTAAGTAAGGTAAGTAAAGTAAGTAAGGTTTCTTTATTTAAGATTAGTCTTAGATGACAATTAACCACGAGGCTTTAAGTTAGTAATTGTTTTTGTGTAGTGTAGTTGTTAGTCATAAGCAGTTAAGCAACAATACAGGAAACTATTCTCGTTAAATGGAAAAAGAATTTAATTATCTATAGTAAAATAGATGATTTCTCAACGATACCAAACACAAAAATGTTATTATTAAACAAACTTTATGGCAAATGTCTTTTATTGTTACCCTTTTAATAACTATTCATAAAGTCAAATCATTATAGTTCTCAACTGAAAATTGAACATTATTTTACCATTAAACACCAATTTGAAAATGCAGGTAATTACAGACTCAAGGTTTTCGAAGTAGTCCAACACATTCTTCGGTCAATTTGCAGAAGAGAATTGGATTAAGAGTAATTATAGTTACTAAACATTGTGTTGCGTACCTATACTGCAAGATATTAACTAATTAAAGAAATATGCAAAATGTGCAAGTTATGAAATATCCGTTTAGAATGACGAATTTAATTTCCTGTTCAATTGAAAAATTCACAATCTGGGTGAGCCGAATACTTTACAGAATAAACAAGAAGAATGTTCTTAAATCCAAGTGGAGTAAATTTAAATTAAAATTTAAATATATCTAAGTCGAACTCCACAAACTTTAATAACTGTAAAATTACTAATGGTACATGTTTCGGCAGAACACTTCTGCCATCATCAGCCCTAATTTAACAAGCGATTAATGATACAATTGATGAATTACAAGAGGGGTTCTTACCTTAAAGAATATAAAAAATTATGACATTGACGTAATTTTGAATTAAATTTGACGTTTTCAAAGGGTTACATGATTTTTAAAAGATTTCGTAAAAACAACATTTTATGAAATGTAAAAATTAAAAATGGATCAAAGAGAATCTGGTAAGTTTGTTTGAGTGAAAAATTAAAATAGTGAATTAATAATGGGATTATTGAAGTTATTCTGTTCATTTAAACAAGATCTGTTTTCCAGTTTCAAGGCTTTCCTTATTTCCAAAGTCTCAAGAAAATCTAATTTCCGGCCTTTATTGCATTTATGAATCAATTTGGAATTTGATGGTGAAAAACTATGTTTCGTTATTAATATATGATTGGCGAAAGAAGAAGGTGTTGATGGTGGAGGATCAAGATCTGTGTTGTTATAGATGTGCCTGAAATGTTCTTTAATACGGTCTGATATTTTGCGACCTGTCTGACCTATGTAGAATGACTCACAAGTAGAGCAGCTTAATTTGTATACACCTGATGATGATTTGTAATCTAATGGATCTTTATTTTTAATAAAAAATCTGGATAAGTTGTTATCTGTTTTAAATGAAACTTTAAAACCGTTTTTCTTAAGTATTTTAGAACATTTCTCTGAGACGACGCCAAAAAATGTTAATGAATTTGAAAAGGAAATTGTTTCTGAAGGATTTTTAACCAAGTAGTGTGTGTATTTGAATTTGTTATAGTATCTATAGTATAATTTATTTATAGTTTTTAAAGAATATCCATTATTTGAAGCGATTTGTTTAATGTTATTAAGTTCTGTTTGAAAAGATGAATCTGATAGTGGTATAGAAAATAATCGGTGGAAAAAGGAATGAAAAGCTGCAAATTTATGTGAAACAGGGTGACAAGAGTCAAAAGGTATTACGCAATCTGTGATACTAGGTTTTCTATAAATGTCAAATTTAAAAGTATTATTATTTCTAGTGATTAACAAGTCTAAAAAGGGGATTTGGGAATTGATTTCAATTTCAACGGTGAATTTAATGGATTTCCTTATAGAGATAAATTTTGGGGTGATCTGAAGCTTGAGGCAATTTTGAAGGAACTAGATTTTTAAAAGGGTGAATCTTCTCTTGATCATTAATTTCTCATAATTACGAACATTATTAGGCCGACTAGCCATATTTATAAACAAGAGGAATGTTCTTACCTTAAAGAATATAAAAAATTATGACATTGAAAACGTCAAATTTAATTCAAAATTACGTCAATGTCATAATTTTTTATATTCTTTAAGGTAAGAACCCCTCTTGTAATTCATCAATTGTATCATTAATCTGTTGTTAAATTAGGGCTGATGATGGCAGAAGTGTTCTGCCGAAACATGTACCATTAGTAATTTTACAGTTATTAAAGTTTGTGGAGTTCGACTTAGATATATTTAAATTTTAATTTTAACTTTACAGAATAGTAAGTCAGTAAGTACCGCAAAAGAAAATCATGTAAATTTTTATTGCTCGAACATCGTCATAACTTTCTTCTTTATTTGCTTTACCGTAGGTTTCAATTTTGGTATTAAAAAATAAATTTAAGATCTCGCCATACCTTAAGGCGGTATTAACGTCAAAAAGTAAACTGAAACACGCTGTACCAGATAAAAAACACGTCAACAGGGGTGGAGCTAAATTCTTCTGTTTCTTTCCGACTCGTACAAGTCCAAACATTTATCCTATGCTATCAAAGTGCAGTCCGCCAAGTCGGTTTTGTCAGTAGCTTGTGTTATTTCCTGCTTTATGGAATGAACTGGACGCAATTATTTTAAGATTTCAGCCTGTTCGATCATCTGATTCGACACTTTTCTTTTTATCACGGTATCATGTATCATGGTTTTACGTTATATGCCAGGTCTGTACTCGGCCACTACTGTACTGATCTTGACAATGTCTTTCAATTCTTTTTTTTTATAAGTTAATAAACACCTAATGTAATGTCACATGAATAAAAACAAATAGTGAAAGTGTGGAGGATGACTTTTGCGCATGATATGAGAAATAATGAAAGAGAGATGAAATAAATGATAAAGAACCTAGAAAAATACATGGAGAAGAAAAAGTTTGAAGTGAATGCGCAAAACACAAAAATGTCTATGTTTAACAAGAGAAAGAAAAAGGATGAAGAGAATGAATGGAGGTGGGAGGGAGAGAAGATAAAGCAGATTAAAGAAATTACTCTTAATACGGAGACGGCAAGGAAAAGAATTTCGGCACTCATTTCAGGGTTGCCAAAAAAACGTCTATCGGTGTTGCCGTCATTGGAGGATCGAAATCCCTGCTTTCTTTTCTTTTCTTGTTCCAAAAGCTGCTTGTTTTCAGGACTTTTAATCTGCCAAGATTTATTTGACAATTTATATTATGTTCTATGAATCAAACATAAAAGTCCTAATCCATCCATGAAAAGATGATATTCCAAATTTGAAGTAATCTTTATTTGACACCTTTTCACAATGAGGTAGTCCCACAGTTTTCTAAAACAGCATTTCTAAAAACTAATTATAACCCTATTTTGTGTTTATTCGAAATAACCCGTTTATAATAGGTAAAAAAATCCGAAACGTTTGGCTTATTTGAAACGCGCGGCTTTTAGTTACTTCAAAACGGGACAATATTCACTAGACGAAATTGAAAGTTGCTAGATACGCGGACTAACGAGAAACACGCGAACCAATGAGAATGCCCCCCGAAATGACGCTTGACCAATTTTGATGATTTTTGTTTGGTACTTATGAGGTCAACCGGATGGTTTTTAGCTACAGTTATACCCGGTAGGTGGCACTGTTGTCGAGATATAGTTTTTATTTTTTTATCTTTATATGCATAATATAAAATTCCGTGTGTTTGTAAATCTTCTCCTCCTAAACGACTTGACCGATTTTTTTTTACATATTTAGAATAGCCCAAGTAAGGTTTTTATGGAAAGAAAAATTGGAGAAAGTTGTCCAGAATATTGGAAGATTCCGGAAACATTGTTCACCGGGCAACATTACCAATCTTTCTTTCCGTATAAAAACCTTACCTGAAGCACTACGAATATTATAAAAAAAATGCCAAATCGGTCCGGCCGTTCTCAAGTGTTGCACTTACCAACAAATCTATATAATAGTAAAATAAGTAAAAAACATGTTTAAGTTAAACGGTTTTATTGTAAAGCATCATTAGGTAGGTACCAGGTACCAGTCATCACACCACTCTCCTCATCAACCCAGAGCATTGATAAGACTAAAATAATATCGTGGGGGTAGCGTAACCTGAGTAAATATGTAAATGAATAATGATATGAGCGGTTGACTGTAGATAATAGAAATTCGACTTGCCCCACGATTTTATTTTAGTCTGATCAATGCTCTGCGTTGATGAGGATTGTGGCGTAATAACTGGTACCTGGTACCTACTTAATGATTTTTTATAGCTTTTTTAACTTTTTAGTAAATTATCTGCACCAATATTAAGTTTCTTTATAATAAAACCATTTAACTTAAAAATGCTTTTTACTTATTTTATTTTCAAGTTTTTAGTTTTTTTTTTTCTAAAGTGTAATGTGTTCTACATGTCAAGCCCTTTCATTTGATACCTATATTGAGGGGATTGAAAACTAAAAAAAGTAATCCGCCATTTTGTGGTGGCGGCCATCTTGGATGTTGAATCTTTTCATGGTGTATTGTATTCTACTAGTTAAGCCCTTTCATTTGATACCGATATTGAGGGGATTGAAAACTAAAAAAAATAATCCGCCTTTTTGTGGTGGCTGTCACCTTGGATCTTGATTGTTTTTATGGTGTACTGTATTCTATTAGTAAAGCCTTTTCATTTGATACCGATATTGGGAGGATTGAACAAAATATGTAATGCGCCATTTTGTGGTGGCGGCCATCTTGGGTTTGGCATTTTTTCATGGTGTACTGTATTCTACTAGATAAGTCCTTTCAGGAAGGGGGTAAGATTTCAATTACTAGATTTAAACTACACAAGACACAAGGTACAAGAAACAAACAAGGCAAGCTAAATAAAACCGTTTAAAAATGAAATTCTGTTCGTTGGTAAGCGCATCACTTAGGAACAGCTGTATCAATTTGCCTACTTCTTTTTAAATATTCGTAATAGTCCGGATAAGATTTTGACGGAAAGAAAAATAGAAAAAGTTACTGAAATTTGGACAGGACGTCTTTCGGGTCAGCTAGTGTTATATAGAATTATTAAGAAATTTTCAAATAATTTTCCTTCACCCAACGCTGAATAGCAGCCTTCTTATTTTGATATACTTACATTTGTACAGGTCTTTCTTTTCATATATTTTTTTTTAAAACAGTTTTATTTCCAAATTCGCTTTTTCCCAACTTTTGACAAATAACTGAAAAGTTCAAAAATTTAAATAAAGTCAACCATTAGAAAAAATTTAATTTACACAGTACATATTTCCGAACAAAAACAAAAATCAACTGAAACTGCACTTTAACAAAGTCGTTGCGTGCGGTAGTTTCAATGAATTGCAGATAACCGTTCTCGATAACCGACGCTTCTTATTGTTGGTATCAAAACGACAGCTCTGTGAAATTCTTCTTGTTTTATTCAATCTAAAGGGGCCAAGTAATTGGTGACGGACGGAGGGATCTTAAACCCCTACCCACCCCACCCTAAATCTGCAGAATCCAGAATTATGCTAGTACATATACTTAAAGTTTTAACACCACCCTTAGTCCGGTACGGGCCTGGAAATCATCTGTATCACAGTAAAAGTTCTCTACGTTGACCGCCCACTCGTATTCGGCGTCGGCATTAAGAATTGTCGGGAAATTGTTCATGCAGCGGGGTACAATTTTTCAAATAAAAAGCCTCAAATTTCTTTTTTTTTTAATTTTTGTTAGGGACAATTGATTCACAATGAATTGTAGCAGAGTGGTAGAGGCTTATATTTTTGATCAGGTGTTGTAGCAAGCTCTACTTTGCGCTCTAAAATGGGTAAGTTTCGAAAAGAACAAATAAATCTAATTTTCAAAGTTTTTGAAAAATACTTCCCTAGCACCCTAGAGGAACCCTTGATGTATTTATATGCTAAATTTCAGCTTCTTCGGATTTAAGATAAAGTCACTATTTTACAAATGCTATAGGGCATAACATATGCGACTTTTAAGACTGCATCAGAACCCCCTTAAGTTAGTAATAATAATAATTTATGTAATGTAAAAGCGGTCATCTTGTGGTCAATACGTCTACTCAGGATACATGATTTACTGGGAGCCGTAGTCAGTTACTACGTTTATAAGTTACTCAATGGATTAAGGAAGTAGCTATATGTTGACCGACTAAGGATGCTGAAAACCACGTAAAAGTCGAAATCACGAGGGTCCCTTCTGGTAAATAAAAAAAATATATGTACTGTGCAAATGCAAACCTACTCATAGTTTAAACGAATTCGTCTAGTTATAGCAAATCTTACTTGCTAGAGTAAATAATATCTGTTCAGGATTGTTTCAAATTCGGACTATCTATGGAAATCTGGCATTTTAGTTGGCAGTATTGTGTATAACCCTATTTTAGGTTATAATTGATGACAACAGAGCACTGCTGCCAGTTTTCAATATTTTTTTTTTAAACAATACCTAGTTCCGGCATTTTGACCTCTTCGCGAGGGGGCTGTTAGCCCCAAAATCTTAAATAGCACTATGGGTCGAGTAATACCTCATTTGAAAGGTATTGGAGGCCTCTCTATAACTAACTTCTTACTTTTCAATCTCTTGCAGTTTTGACCGTAAAAACTATAATTTTCTATTTTCAAGATAATCCACATTTTCTCTTGCTGTGTCTCACAGAAACCACAAAGACAAAATGTAGTTTCTGAAATTAAACTCATTGAAATGTTTGTGTCATTAGGTTGTTGATTTTGATTCGCGAAGGACTGAATGTAGAGTATGCGACACGATTATTTTTCAATAAATGATCTAATTAAAGTAACAAATGTTGGATATGGTCACCATTCATTTCCATGCAAAATTACAGGCGATTTTCAAAACTGTTCCTGATGTTACAAATGAAATACGCCAAATTTAAAGAATTCTAATAATCTGATTCTAGAACAAAAAATTCCAGATGCAATTATTATATTCCCTGACATGTTCTAAATTCAAAAGGTGTCATAACAACGCGTTTAAAACAACGCAAATACCGTTTCACAATTTCTTAATAATTCCGCTTTCCAAATTGAAAGACACTAAATTTAAAAAATTCTATCATAATCTGATTCCAGAAAATAAAATTCCAGATGCAATTTTTATATTCTCTGACATCTACAAAAGTCAAAAAGTCTCATAACAACGCTTTTAGAACAGGGCATATAGTGCTTGACAATTTCGGAATGATTCCGGTTTCCCAGTTGAAATACCCCAAATTTAAAAAATTCTAACAATCTGATTCTAGAACCAAAAATTCCAGATGCAATAATTATTAGATTCCCTGAAATCTACTAAATTCAAAAGGTGTCATAACAACGCGTATAAAACAACGCAAATACCGTTGATAATTTCTTAATGATTCCGCTTTCCAGATTGAAAGACACTAAATTTAAAAAAATCTATCATAATCTGATTCCAAAAAATAAAATTCCAGATGCAATTTTTATATTCTCTGACATCTATAAAAGTCAAAAAGTCTCATAACAACGTTTTTAAAACAGGGCAAATAGTGCTTGACAATTTCGGAATGGTTCCGGTTTCCAAGTTGAAATACCGCAAATTTAAAGAATTCTAACAATCTGATTCTAGAACAAAAAAATCCAGATGCAATTATTATATTCCCTGTCATAACAAACGCAAATAACGCTTTCGAAATTGAAAGACACTAAATTTTAAAAATTCTATCATAATTTGATTCCAGAAAATCAACTGTAAGGTCTGGTCTGTCTTGCTTGTATTCACCAAAACACATTCTTTCTTGTCGGCATTTTGGATCAACTAAAAGTGTCAGCATAAAATGCCAACAAGGCAACAACTCGAATATTTAAAAATCATCATCTGACAGGACCTGACGCCAATCTAACAAACAAATTCTTGTCCTTCTGCGTGTTTAAAACAATCGTGAACTGCATAATAATAATTGATTTCGTAGCATGGGCGTAGCTACGTACGGATAAGGAAAAGTAAAGATAAATTACAGATGAAGTCCATGTTTCGCAGTGTACTTTTAATTCACTGAAATATTGTTCATGGAGTTGGTTTTATATGAGTAATCAATCATTATTATTTACTATAGATACTGTGCAATATTGATTTGTACTTGTACTGTTACCAGCCAAACCCAGTTTCAGGACAAACTGTTTAGACTAGGCCAGATTGGCTTATTCAAGGTGCGGCAGAAGGAATGAGTTTTTCCTAGTCAAACTAGTTTATAATAGATCCTAGTCTAAACTAGTATGGCCCGCAATCGCATGTTACTCTGTAGGGCAAACTAGTCTAGACTGAGCAAAACAAATTTGTAGCAGTTTAAACTAATTGCGAACTACATTATGGTGGTGTGAGCTGTTTCATTCTGGTTTCATTCATTATATTCTTGTGTTTTCAGACGTTTGCACTTTTAGTTGTTGTTTAGCATTTCTCTTCTCATTATAGAGGAAGCCGTGCAGTGGACACGGGTGTGAAAGCGAGGGGAGGGACAAATTCCTGGCGAAGTGGACGCGAAAAATCTCCTCACTTTAATGTTTAAACAAAGGATAACTATTTAGAACTTATACAAGAGGTAGAGGGAGCTCAACGCTCAAAGCTCAAAGCACATAAGAAAACACATCTGCAACAAAGACGGTTAAAACGATTTGTTGTGCTAGAAAATGGTGTGATAAAAAGCTTGTAGCGCGAAACGAAGGAAATGAAAGCATAAAATACTACCCTCAGCTCAACTTGCGACAAAATGTAGGCAGGCTGAAACTTCGTGAAAAAATTTGCAACTGTTGCTTATTTTGTCTAGGTGTAAGGTATGTTAGCAAAAGAAAGCAAAGAAGAAAGGGGGCTAGTTTCAAGCCAATCCTGCACTCGAAAATGAATAGTAAGTGCCAAGTCGATCTCATCGACCACCAAACACAGCCAGATGGCAAAGTCAAGTTTGCATGGGTTTTATAAGACCATCTAATAAAATTTATGTTTATGCTTCGTCTTTTGGAATCCAAAAAAGCCGAGGAGGTAGCATATTATAATCTGACAATGGCCGAGAATTTGTGAATCACTTTATGGCCCGAGCTCAAAATTGTGCATAGGACCCGGCATAGCCAAAGCCAGGACTCGGTCGAAAAGGCCAATCAAGATGTTGAGAATGTGGTGAGTTGTTGGACGAAGGAGAATCAGTACAATAAAAAGTTCTGAAGGACTTGAGATACGTGCAATTCGTGAATACAGTTAAACGTTCAATCGTAAAAAGAACGGCTCTGACTACCTGCAATCCACCCTGGGTTTTCCAAAATAAATAATATAAATGAATGGGTACTATTACAACCTAAATAGTTGTAACGCCTTGACAAAAATTGTGGATGGTGACACAAAAATACAGTTATGTCCCCAAAAGTCATATAATGAACAAATAAAATAAATACAGGAACTTTCTACAATTAAACAATATTAAAATAACGTTGTGAAGATTGAAGTTTACAATTTTTAAATGACACGTTAATTAAAAAAACTAGACGAAATGATAACTGGAAAGAAATTTAAAATATTATCTCCTACTTATCTTCTGAGCGATATTACGGTTTCCTGCTGGTTTTGGAGCTGTCCTGCGATCCTGCGATCCTGCGATTTTGCGATTCCTGGGAGATTAACCCTGATTCCACGTGAAGATTACGTCAGTTCAGGAAAGAATCTCGAGTGCAGCTAGTCCAAAGTAAATGATTCAAGAAAGATCCTCTGGCGAATCTGCCTCTTTTTGCTCCGAATCGACACCTAATCGATTTTATTCGCTAACGCGTTTTAGTTGTAGAAATAACTGAACACCCCAGTCGTATTATCCGTATTTTTACGCGACTCTCTAGACCTACTCTGGTCCAGGAGAAAAATTACGTCGATCGAAAAAGAAGGCTGTAGGTTCCTCGTTCGTTTCGTTCCTGAACCTGGATGGTGAATGCGCGGCAAAAATTCAAATTGTAACAGTAGGTTGGCAGGGAGATGAGAGCTATTCCAGTAACAGACGAGGAAGACATTTCCAAAATGAACACACAGATGAAAACGAAAATTGTATTTCTAATCTATTTTCTAATTTGAAAAAAAAAACAAGAGGATGAAAACTGTTTCTAACAAATCACATCCGCCAGCCAAATTTAGATAAATTTTATCGTGATGTGGTAAATTTGATCTTTTAATTTGAGTTTAACGAAATTGTAATAATTAGAATTGTTTTTTTTTCTTATACACATTTTTCGAACTTGATAAAGAGCAAATAGAACTAGAGATTCTATTAACATAGTGTTTGTCAAACATTTTTTCATTATACTTAATATCCAATATCTATATCTAATATAATTTATAGTATAGATATTGTTCTCAAAATGCTTGTTGCTATTGATAACTCATTTCTTATAAATTTTATATCTATTGTTTTTACTGATAAGATAAATAGGTTATATTTTGTACATTTTATAGGCGTGGACAATCCACAGCATTTAATCTTTTGTCCTATTTTTTTTTAAATTTCAGAATAATTGCTCTTTTTGCATACTCTCTACTTTGGTTTTTATATAAGAGCTTGGACCTATAACAACTATCTGACCTATCATCACTTAAGAAAGTAGTAAGATCGTATATAAATCTTAAATAATAAATTTTTATTTACTCTATGGGCTTTCTGTTTTCTATGTTTACATAACATAACCCATTTATCCTACTTTATAATATTCTGTATTAATTTCATCCCTCCCCGGTGCTTTCCTTTTCCTCAGTTTCTTCACTTGCCAGCGTGATTTCTTGTCCTTCCGGTGCTGTTTGGTTCCTCTTCATCTCTATTTCTCTTTTCCCTTATATCTTTTCTCCCTACAACAGCCTCATCAAGTATTGTTCTCTCTCGTTCATTGTTATCTCCTCACTCACTGTTTCTTTTTTATTTCTCTCTCTATTGATATAGTTCCACATCTGCTTCTCTGTTATACCTTTTATCTCACCTTTTTCTTCTCTCTACATTTTTCCGTTGTTCACAGCCTTTGTTTCACCATTCATTTTTCTTTCTTGCTCGTGTACCTAATACTCTTATTTCTCTTTTTGTCGCTAGTTCTTCTAACACTCCTTTCAGTTCTCCATATTTCCTACATCTTGTACTCCTTGTTCGTCCCATATTTTGATCATCACCTTCTTCTGCGTTTACTCTGTTCTTTCTTCTCCTCTTTTCTCTTGTCTCCTTCTTCCTATACTTATTTCTTAGGCAGATGGTCTGACTCTTTTCTATCTCCTACTCTGAATTCTTCTACTTCTTCCCATGCTACTTCGTTTACTATTCCTTAGTCTACCACCACTTGTAATCGCAACACTTGTGCCAACTTGTTTGCTTTACACATGCAGGGATAATATAGCGGCATTTATTTGATTTGGCAATCTTATGTCCAGTGTCCTTTACGATAATGTCTGGTGTAGCTAACATAAACCTATTCCCAGATCACCACTCATATTCCACACCAATAGAGACTTTGACAGAGAACTGGGACAAAGCATTTAAAAACCTGGATGATGTGACTCCGACAGCCCTAAATTGTGGGTATAGAGTGAAGAGGGCTCCAAATACACTAAACTCCAACTAGAGTAGACATGGACTAATCCAGAGGGTCAGCATTCCGCGTAAATACTCTGTGGTACTTGGATGTCTCACTAAACCTCTTCCATTTTCGAATGTTAATTCCGAAGTAGTACTTGATGATCTCTATTTATACTGTAATAGTCCTTGACTTTAACCTCTCCAACATTTTTTCCTCAGAAAATCCTCTATCTTCTCTTTGGGTTGCTGTTAACTTTTCCTTTCCCCATCCCATCCTGTTATCAACCGCGTAGCTACTATAGGGCTAGGCGGTGCCGTGCACCGGAGCCCTCAAGCTCAGGGGGGCCCTCGGACCTTACCACCAACCAAGCCAAAATTGCGATAATCTCACCCACCTGTAAGACATTTTATAAAAGTCCGGGGCGTTTTTAATTAGATAAAACAAAGTAGACGGAACTACTGAACATCACTTCATCTTCACGATTGCCAAGTTCCTGATACCCTGGGACAAAACAGTCTACTTAGACTTTGGTAGGTGGCCTCTTTGTACACGAGTCTCTTCGTAACCACTTGGCTGTTTGCCAGGAGGAGTAGTCTTTTAACTTTGAGAATCTCCAAGTCGATCTCTTTCATAATAACCTCAGCAACCGTCGCAGCTTCTTAACTCACTAGGGCATCTGGTCGAACTCACTTGATGGAATATTCTAGAAGGACGGCGTCGTATTTATTTATACCTCTGCTCTTGGAAAATGGAGATCACACACTATCACACTATGTTGACGTGTCTATGCCCCTCGACCTATTTATAGACTCTTGCTTGGAACGCAAGTTACACACTTTCTGCTGCACTTCTCAGTATCCTGTATATCTCCAAGGAACACTTCACTTGCGGCATCCTAAACTTCTGTGATACTTCCAAGTGTCCACGAGGTACTCCGCAATCGAGTGCCACCAGAACTTCCAGAATTCTATCCATTAACCATGGGGACCAAATACAACCTCTGACGCAAGTCCCCAAACATCGTCCACACCCCCAAGTGTCCACCAGGTACTCCCTCATGGAGTTCCTCCAGAACTCCTCCGGAATTCTAACCATGGGAGCCATCACTTTCCATATGACCCACACGCTTCTCCAGCACACGTGTCCAGACTCCATTTTCCACATCCATGAAATCCCATTGGGCCCAGCAGAATTTTCCTCAAGGTCATTACCGTACCCCGTCCGCCCGTGGTCTGCATTTTTCCATCCAAGCGCCAATTGCAAGTTCGGGTCGTTCTTCGGGTCTCTCCAACTTCCAGTTCAATTCTCGTCCTTCAGAACGACGATAGTGGCTGCAGTCTTCTAGTCAATATCTTCCGGGCACAGTCTCAGCGCTTCATACCAGCATGATTTCTACGTCGAAGTAAAACTTTTCTTCCAATTTTCATTCCATTGAAACCTCTTTTTCTGCCTCAGTGAGTCGAGTGCATTCAGCACCATTATTTAATCCGAAAGTGTGTGATACCAGCCTCCCGTCTTCTTTCCAGGTCCTTAAGCAGCATTCTCTGGAGCCCCGATTTTATTCCAGTTATTTCTATAACTAACGTTGCTCCAACTATCTCTCAAGCTACCTCAAACTCTTCCTTCTTTCTTCGTGCCCAACGTCATATTTCTTCTTAACCATCATAGCGATTTACATATTTAGTTCTTCTTAATCTTCATTTCCATAAATTTATTTCTCACTAATCTTCCTGATCCCACTTGTGACACCAATGTTGCGTTACTGGGTTCCATTTATTTATTTATTTGAACACTATGTACAAATTATTTTTGCTTCTAATATTACACTATTTTAGATTATTTACACTATTTACAATTTACTACTTCACCGTATTATTTATTTATTTACACATCACGCGGCACTCCGGATAGATAAAAGCAACTGTCCGACTGGGCCCACTGATCTTCAACTTCGATGCGACTGGTTCGACCGACTAGACTCGATGATACGACTGACTGACTCCCGCTGGAACATCCTCCAATAAATATACCGGCGCTTAAATCTTTCTAGACGCCTCCAGATGTTCCATGGCGCTCTCGATGTGTCCAGGATATTCCAAAAGATGATGTCATTCTCGAAAACGTTGTAGTATAAATCCAGCACATTCTAGTCATTGATGACGCCGCTACAGCGATGTGTCATCTCGGGTCCACGTCCGTTAGAATATTTTTATTTTTTTACTTTATTAAACCTAACCAGTTTAGATAGGACCCTCATTTTGTTTTGCACCAGGGTCTTTCGATATCTAGCTACGCCGCTGCCTGTTATCACAATATTGTTCGTCCTCCTTCTCCTTTCCTGACAGCTTTATCACTCTCTTTCAACCTGTTTCTCTCCTTCCCATCTCTTCTCGTTCTCCTTAGGTTCTTCTCTTTGCCTTTCTCTCTTAATTTCTTGATTCTCTCTTCGTGTTTCCTTTGGCCCCCTTTAGTCCCCTTTTTATTTCCTCCAACTTATCCATGATACTCTCCATTTCACTGTCAATTTTCTTATCTGCTTCTGGGATCTTGCTGTTATTTTATTTATTTTTTCTCTTCTTGTTTTCCTGCTTGCCCTCCCCTGTTCGTTTCCTTTTTTTCTGCTTTCTTTGTTCGTAGGCTTGCAGCTGTGGACAGAAATCAGACAAGAAATTCTTAGATAATATGTCAATATCAAGTACAGGGTGATTATAAATGATTTTTCATCAAGTTGTCTTTGGAAAATATGTACCAACGTATTTTTAACGACCATTTGTCGCTTATTGTAGTTAACTTGATGGAAGATTATTTATAATCACCCTGTACTTGTCAGGAATAAGTACTAAATTTATACCTATTAACTTAGCCAGGGCACAGTATATTATCATTAATCCAAGTTAGAAATTTCACAGATTTTACCGAGTATGAGTCAGTAGAAAGAGGAGCACCAAAAACGCACGCCCGCACACAAGGCTATCGCACAAGGATCCTTTCAAGAGTTTTTTAACACGACACAAAAGTCTTTGCCAAAATGAAAAACAAACTGAAATATACTTATAAATAGAAGGGGCAAGAAGTTCTACAAAGACCTGGATATGGTTTAAAACTAATCCTACTTTAGTGTGTTAGACCACGTATCTAAAAGAATCCAATTAGGGTTTTAACACACTATTTATATTTATACACTGTTTCAAAGGTATATCCTCCACACAAGCAACAGTAATGAATAGTCAAACAAAGGAAATGTCTGCAGATCGCAGTGCACCCACATCCGAATGCTCCTTTCCCTTGATATTTTAACTTTTACTCACATTTATTAGGAACACTGAAGTCGGGTTTATAAAAAGATAATCACGATAACACCCTAATTAACTGCAAAGAAGTGACTGTCCAACTTTAGCAACAATGAAAAAGCTAAAATAATCGATTTCTTTTCCCACAAAATAATTAATTTAAATCTGCGCAAATCTCTTCACAATAACAACGGATGGAAAGTAAGAAAATATGATGAGAAATGGACCATGAACGAAGCGATATCTAATTAGCGTATTGTCTCTTGGAGGTTTTGCTGGTCTGAAGGAAATGTATTACGGATTATTACACTGATTGCATTTATGTTTTAATTTTCTTGCCGGCAATTGCACACTGGATAAACGCGTCGTAAACTATCTACCAGTAACTAGTTACGCGTAAGATACAAAGTAACAGTCGATTTATGTATTCAAATTGGACATGTTGTTTTGTTTTTGAGCGTGGAGAAGTCGAAGGCAAAGTTAATTTTAAAAGATAAGTCCGATAAGCGGACCTTGAATTCCATGAATTATTCAGGAAGCGGATACATGGTAAGGTGAGGTATTGTTTCCACAAAATGCGGGATAATGTGGAGGTCTTTCAGTTAATTGGGGTGGAAATCGTTCAGACGAAAAGGTTCACACATATAATTAACTTATATAGGGATGTAAATAAAAGTGATTGAATGGATCATCCTGTTGCAACTTCGTGATGTCCGGTGTCGGTTGTTTTGCAAAAATCGTGTTAGGGGAGACTCAGACAGGTTGAGAAAATGGGTCCAAAGTCTGAGGTTCAGATTAGAACACTGCCATCTTATTTTCAGAAGACGTTTGACTTTTACTTTAATTAAACACGATGACAGAGCCTTTCCAGATGTTATCAACATTAAGAAAGTGATTTTTAGTTTAAAAGAAAATTTTATATTTATAATATGTGTAAACAAAAACCATTACCTACATAAGGTTAATGAAAATAACCATTTGAACACTACAATTTGAGTTGTAAAATAATAGTTCTTAGCCAAAGCTGCCTGTCTCCCCTATTCTCACACTCCCATCATTTAGTTCTCACACGGTTGCAAAACGACCATAACCAACCAAATCGATACTTAAAATAACAGTTAATTGGCAGGTAGGTTATGATTATTTTTAATAAATGTGCACGGTTTCCGCCCATCAGAGCCAACCATTGCGGGCAATTAACACAGTACCAGTAGCGTACTACGAGAATCAAGAACAACAGTAAACAGAGCATGTGTCGGCAATATGTCTTTGCGTCACCAGGCATCAGCAAAAAATGTGCCTGTCTTACCTAATTTTTTTCTAGTAATATGATCCAACAATGACGTGTTGAAATGGAAAAATGCTGCAGTATCTCTGGTGGAAGAATATATTATAGCTTTGCCGCCTGAATAAAAAACCGCAAAACTAATCGAAACGTCAACTGCAACACCCAATGAGGTTGGAATACCTTTCCAGACTAAACATTTGTAGTATTAATGGCAAAAGGAGCCGCTTTTTGGCACATGGTTGATGAGTGTCTGTTTAAGGGTATGGAGTATGCTTATAGTTAGTTTTCAAACAAAATATTTTCGTGTAAACTGTTTGAAGAACACATGTAGGGTTATTACCGTGTTTACAAGTACTGCTCCTTGTTGCATGTGAATATGCCGTAACTTGCTATTTTTAGCCAGGTGCACTTCCTATTTGGAAGTAAAAGACGGCTTACAAATAATTTGGAACATATGTTTGGTGGTCAATGCCGAAATTCCTGGCAGATTCTCAACTTCATAACCTTGTATTATTAATTATTATTAGTTTAACGACTATTCTGAAAAATGAACACAAGTTTAACTATTTCAAATAAACAACCCAAAATAAATCATTAAGTTGTTTTGACATTAAAATAGGCCCCATTAACGTAGAATGCGATGTTTTAGATTGCTACAAATTGCTACCGTTCATAATCCTGAAGTAACTTATATTCGGCTCCAGTTTTCGTTTTGATTATTGAAATTAAGGTTGCGGCAAAAGTTGTTTGGAACCTGATACTCTGCAATAACGTGGAAGCGCTTTTTTGTGATTATATGAACAACTGGCGAAAGTTTTCAGAAAAAGTCGTACAGAAACGCAAAAACATAATGCGGAGCATGTGGTTAATTTAAACATAACTGCTTTCTGAAGCGATGATTATTTTGATCGGATATAAAGCAACAAATAAGTAAAGTAAAGATGATTTTAATGCATGTACATTGTCGTGCATTCTTGTAAACTATACAAGCCGAGTTCTTTTTTGTGTTAAGAGACGAATATAATAATATAAAGTATAATAATGTAAAGATTGGAAAGTTATATATTGTTCATATGGATTAATATTTCGACATAAATCTTTTATTTGACAGTTCTTTTTAGCTAAGGGTAAGATCACATATCCAACTTCCCAAAACAATAAAATAGTCACGTGGTATAATATGGTAATGTAATGTTTACAGCAGAAATCCCAGTGACTTTAGGTCACAGTAAATAATTTTTTTCTAATTTTGACAAATAAAATGTAATTTTTCACAACTGACATTAGTTGGGAAACATCAAATTTTGTTTAACTACTTAGGAAATAGTATATTGAAACACTAGTTTTGTAAAACTTATATTAAGACACGAGTTCAGGTTTTTCAAACGAGTTTTTCATGTAATTTTTTCTAATTTGCATATTAACTAATTATTAACTAATTAACTTATTAATTAATTAATTAATTTTGGTAATTTAGGGAATTTTGTTAAATTTTGATTTTTCTGTACCTGAAGTTACTTGACATGACTTACATGGAACCATAATCTCAAAATCGCATGATTTATTAACGCACTCAAAATGAATGCGTTAATAGCTTTGTTACAACAGCAAATTAGAAAAAATTACTTTCTGTAACTGGTTACAGGGCTTCCATCCCCAATTTGTTGCTGTCAGTTTGTTACCCAGCCAAGTTTGAAGCTGATAATATGTACTGTAACAATGTTGTTCTGCTGTGCCTTCAGTTTCTGAAATCTTTTTTATAAAAAATAGTGGCCATTCTGGTATGTAAGTTTTCTTAGAATGGCAATAAATAGGCACCTCCACATATAATTTAAAAATTTTTCCACAACTTTCTCAAAATATTGTAGATATCTTATAAACTATTATGATAACCCCTCTTTTACATTACTGCCACTTTTTGAATTTGAACCTGAAATGAAATGTCAATGACGTCAAATTTGAAAATTTGAAACAAACCGCAAACTTTAAAGGTTGGCCAGTGATCGTCAGACAATGAAAGAAAAAGCAGAACCCTACGTTGTGTTATTTTTTTGACAAGACAAGCAATGGCGGGACATTCAAACTCACCCAAACGAAACAAACCCTAGATTCTTTGGATACATGGCGAGAGCTAATCATTAGTTATTTTGTGCATTTGAGTTTTGTGATCTCGTACTGTGGTTAACAATTTCTAGTGTCTTCGTATTAAGTTGGTGACAATGCAATTTCGTAATGTTAACAATAATGATTCGAGTTATAAATTACAACTGAAAATTTCCCATGATTTCCACAGGTGAACAATTTAGTTCTTCAGAAAAATAGTAAACAATAATACAATTTAACAATACATGATGAGTGTGGTTAAGTCAGCAAATTTTATTCCACCATGAGCTTTTGCAGTATACAGGAATTTACAACAGACAGATACAATGAAATATCTAAGACCTACGGGCATCTTCGCACCTGAGAGGGAAAACAAGAATATTGAAACGCGTGGAATTATTTAAGTTGGGTACATCTGAGTCGGAGAGTAATGGACAATATGTAGATCAGATGGAAAGACTAAAGCGAAGTGAATAAGATAACTGTTTGTAAGTCAGGCAAGATTGTCGAGAGTTTACTATCATGGGAAAAGCTTGCACCTCCAAACGGAACAGGAGAGATGAATTTGTTACTGAATTGTCCTAGACATGCTTAGTTTCCTGTCTTTCTTTAAGGCTTGTCCCAAACCAAGTTAGTTAGCAGAACCTATCTCGGGAACTATTCCTTTGGTTGTTAAGTATTTTAAATATTTGTGAAGCAAACAATTTATTAGTAGCCCGAAAACAGTACTGCAACTTGAACCTAGTAGGCTCAGGAGTTAGCAGCAACTCCCCTCTCTGGGTACCCTGCAGTCCAAGAGACAACTCAAAGTCGAAACGACTTTTCTCGCACCTCTCAGGTACAGGTTAGCCGAAGTAGGGCTACATAACTCTCCCAATCAGCAGTCTGCAACGTGAACCACGAACTGAATGCTATTTGGTCTATCTGTTGCCTCGGACACATGTACGGACAAACATAATAAAATATACAGTAACGTAACATTTTGAAACGAGCGCGACGAGATGACACCTAGCGGACGCAAAACGCAGCGAGGCGCAACGAAACTACCAACATCCACAAACAAAAACACTAAATACCAAAATTCGGCTTCCCGGTGTCTAAAATAGCTAGGTGTCGGTTACATGCGAACGACCGTATTCGGAAATAGCAAGGGGGTGCTTTTTAGAACCCTGGCATTCGGCGTGGCGCTTTGCCGCTTTTTGTCCTTTAGTCTTCAATTCTTACTCAGTGTTGGTTAAATCAAGTTAACAGAGACAAAATAGCTTTTAAAAGACCGCAAGCTGCTGTCGGTCTCATACCGAAAGACAGGTAGTTATTAAAGGATTTATCTGAGTGGCAATCTAGTTATGTTAAGTTAGAGAATCACTTTGTTTCAAATTGAACGCGCTTGTGGTTCGGGCTCTGGAACTAGAAGTCAACAACACATTTGAACTTTCTGAAATTGACAACAATATCTAAAAACAAATTACAACAACGACTTTAGCAAGTTATTCACAGTGCCTGTGACTCATAAGTTTGGTAATTTATGCTACTGCAGGGAAAGAAGGGCTGGAGGCAACAGAATTTCTGGGTTCACGCGAGGTCCACGGAATACTTCGACTAACATAGTGAACATTATTTTTAAACAAAGGCTAGAATTCTTAACAAGACATGTAGATCCAAAGGCTGAACAATTTCATTCATCATGGCGGGTTTTATGACGTAGCAGACAAAATGGACGACTAACGGTAAAAATTGAAATGGTTTTACCTAAGGATTTTCGGTATGCACGTGGAACAAACGCCGGTCAATTGCATCTCCTGACGGTGAGTCGGAAGAAAAATATAGAGCAAATGGTTACCTTATTTCCAGGAATATAACAACCTCACTTGGCTTGAGGACTCGACGGTGGAAATTTAACCGACGCGAACTAAACAAAAGCTGGAATCTGCGCGAGATGGATCTCACTTTCGAGGTCTAACGAACACGTACAACTTTTTAAACAAAAGCAAGATCAACGGTGGAAAATAACTAAGTTTTACAAAATGGCTAATTTGCAGAACAAAACAACAGGAGAACTCATAGCGGAATAAAATCAGATAAAAACAAAAAATTAAGCGTTAATTACGACTTCATGCTTCTAATGTTAAAGTCTGAATGAATCTAAAAATGGCCGCCGGTCCTTCTTCCACCCTTTAGAAGGGACGAAGGGCTGCCAACCGTTTTTTAGCTACGTCCGCTTCAGCGCGTTGCCAACTACTGCAGGATATTGCTAACTTCAGAGCACCTTGGCGGATAGGCAAGTCAAAGTTCTCCTGCGCATTACATGGTCTATCTTGAGGATATCTCACTATTAAGCTAAGCTATTAAGCCTATTAACTTATCTAGTTATTAATTATCAATGTAACAAGGAATCTTACATTTTTCGAGTAATTAAAGTGTAAATGTCAATAAATAGCGCAAATCGAGTTTTTTCGCTTTTGTTGCATTTTCTGAGAAAATTTTACATAGTAATGTATATTTCTTTGTACACCATCAGAAAGTAGAGGTTTCAACGAACAAAGAGCGCACGGACTTTTTTAAAAAACTAGCTTTTTGACGTGAGAATTTTCGATTGAAAATGAGGTTACTTTTTCGATATAAAATCAAAAGAAAAGGAAAAAACAATTATTTTAAATCGAAAAAATTACAGCGTGTTTGGGACATAAGAAGGTAAGTTTCCAAATTCTGTGAAAAATTGGGAGATAAACATAAAAAACCAAAAAGTCGGTTATTTTGATTTTTCGCAGATATTTTGAGGTTACGTGAAAAAAAGTGTATGTAAACAAAAGTTGTTGATCTTTTTATTACCTACAACTTTGGCATTTAATTTTTTTCGATAGAAGTTGTAGTTTTGCAGGAAATCGTGATGAACCGTTTTCCACCCTTAAAAGCTCACCCCCTACCACTTCCCGACCTCAAATCGCCCGTAAATTATTTTTCCTCTTATTTTTTTTCTTCCTTTTCCAATGGGTGTCATTCTGTTCTAATTTTTTTTTCATTTCTTACAATTTTCAAAGGATTCAGCCCTGGCCTATAGTTCAATTCAAAATTTCTACAAAATACATTGACACTTTATTGTAGAACAGAAAGTCCAGTTGCTTGCCACTACGACTCTGTGTAAGTAGAAAATACTAGGAGTATACAAAGAAATTGATAGATTCTTAATTTAGCACATGAATTATATTTACAAATACATACACCGAAATTGAGTAGAAAGAATAAATGACAATAATTTAAAATTGTAGTGGGGTTAGAGGGCACTGATCAAAATAGTTGGAGAAAGTATCAAACTATTCACATAATATGTACAGTCTATAGAGTAAAAAATTTGAAGTTCTCACCGTCCTCACCCACAGGACGCAGAAGCTAGAGTTGAGAGGACCTCTCATTTCCCTTTTCGCGGCGCGGGCCGTTGTAGACAGGCGTCTTTTCAGCCATAAGGAGGAAATTAGGATGGTTAAGGCAAGGGCGGAACTAACGGGAAATTGTAGAAGGATTCGGAGGTACATTTCCCATCATTCGGTTAATTGTAAAGGAAAACCTCCGAATAAAACCTTTACAGGAGAGTCGGCCGCGATGGGAAAAGAATCCAGGGCCTCTCGAATGGGTTGGCACGTCTTTTTAGAATGGTAGACTGCCAAAACTCGACCTCGTAACTGCAGGGTCCCTTCGCCGAAAGAATTCTGTACCTGTGAAGATAATTTTTTCTTTTCATTAACCTTACGTATTTCTTTACTTTTTTTTCGGTTGTTGATTACTTGTTTTGGGTTTGAATCAAATCGCTGTGAAGGGATTGCTGGATTGGGGCATCGTAGAGCATTTTACCATTTTAGAGAGAGTTTAAGCTGCTGTTTTTTTCCTGCATTTCACTTTATTCTCGCTCGGACTAATTTCTACTGTAAACCGTAATTGTGTTCGACATTACGGAATATTACTCTCAATGCTTTCGTCTTTCTTCTTCATTCTGCGCTGTGCTGGTTGTTACCTGGTTGGATCGTTCGTTCTGGAAGTATTCGACACTTCGCTCGACACTTTTCCCACTACCCAGAACGCAAGGTGCAAAATCGGAAAATATTGAAGAACTTCTTTTGTTTACATCTACATAACCTAGCTAGCGGTGTTGCGCAGGTTTGAGAGGCCTTCTTCCGGCCGGCATTTCCGTCGAGAAGACATTCTTTTTCGGTGGGTGATGAAATGTGGTGGCAGATATAATTCAATTTATCTGTAAAGGATTAAGTTATCCATTTGCACAAGTGAGTGATTTTCGTCTCGTTCGAAACAATCGTAAATCGACGAAATCATTTTCGACCTGCGAATAGAGTCGTTCCTGTGGTTTAGTACCACGTTTTCGTTGTCTCGTCGGAGCCATAAACGTCCCTCATTGGAGGTAAGGGCCTTTCTGTTCGTTAAACGGGGCACTTAAAGGAGAATGTTCTTCATTAGGGTACTTGCTCTGGGTGAACCATATAATTGTCACCAACTAACTAAAGATCTGGATTGGGACTACGTCATCGAGGGGGGTATTCGTAGGAAATCCGTAAGTTCCATCGTGGACGATTGAGGAGGATTTATTTGTGTGTGAAGCTTAAGAATCGTCGTCGTCTCCCTCTGGAAGACATCACATCACCCCAAACCAACGTCCAAGGCCAGATAAGCCATCTTGTGTTTTGTCGTTATTTCTTGTTCTTCTTTTTGTTATTACTTAAATTATTGCCACCGCAATAATTTAAGGTATTATCCATTTTTTTTATAAACAATTGTCAAAATGTGGTCATGTTGGTATAAGCAACAGTAATTTTTGGTTGGTCACATTGAATGTCAAATTCTGTCGTGGGGACATGCACGATGCAATTTCATGATAAGTCGTCAACCACTTTTACATCTATGAACATAACCTCAATAGTGTCTACTATAAAGTTCGGTCCGGAAGGACATATTTTTAGATGATACGGCCTGGTGTTTAATTACATTTTGACATTGACAATTGTTTGTATAAAGAAATGGATAGTAGTAGTAATTTCATTTACACCATTTATACGGCGAATTATAGCTATAAATCGGGCGCACTTAACTCAATTCAGTTATCCTATTGACTTGACTATTTCATTTCATTTATTTCAATTGTTAATTTAGAAATATGTTGATTAAAATTCAAGTTTTTATTAAAGTTTTCCAGTTTTTCAACTAAAGTTTAATAATTCGTAACCATCTTCTTCTGCGGTAAAAACTGGTGGCCTCCATTTAAGTAAAAAAAAAGGTAATAAAGATATAAATAATAACAATAGACCCAGCTCTCAATTTTTGGTACGTGTAACAGGCCCGTCGCCCTTTGGAACGAATTTGCTTGAACGGGCCTTTCCAAACATTGTCTTCGGGGTTGAAGAGTGGGGCTGGCGTCCCCTTGGGGTCTGCATGTTTGTTCCTTCAATCCTGTTTAATCTCGTGGCTGTCCCTGGCGGACTGCATTGTTTCGGTCGGGGCGTAACCTCTAGAATACTAGAATAAAGTTCTCGTTCTGGATAATAGGTATAGCAGAGGTTGCGTCGGTGGGGGATCGTAATTCCCGTCCGAAAGGGAGATATACAGGAGTATATCCTTTCCCTTGACACTTGGTTGTGTTGATGGCAAACCTTATAGAGGGCAGCTTCTGAGGCATCGTGCTGGGTACCTAGGAGGATTGCCAGCCGAATCTTCATATCTTGTTTTTTTTCAACCAAGTTTGCACTAGGATGATACACTGGCGTGAATCTATGATCGATGTGGAAGAAATTGGGTGCCGTTATCACTACGTCAAATCCAAATCGTAAAGACACTTTGTTAATCGTCCAGGCGCAGTTCTCTGCTGTGGCCTGGTTTGAAGGAAATAATTCTACCCAACGATTGGTGCAATCTTCTACGATGAGGTAGGTACCCACAAGAAATACACTGGACTGCATTCTTCAGGATTCACCGTCTCTATGGCATCAATGATTATCTTTTTGACTTCAGGGTCTTGTAACTGTCCCTCACTGGTACTTGTGGTGTACGGGGGTACATCGGAGTCTGTACAAGTTGGACGAGAGAGAGCATTGCTTTTCCGGGAGCATAAATGGAAATGTAAGCTGTAACGATCATCATCAGCCGACCGTCAATCTTAGTGGTTCATGATCAGTTAGGATAAAGATCGGAACATCTTCTAAGTAAGTTATGAGTGTATATCCTATATTCCAATCAGCATGTTTCAATATCGGAACTGTCTTGAGTGCGTTTTTTATCTTCTTGGGGCTGACTCCGTTAGAAGACGGCGTTTTTCTTCGTAAGATTAATCAAGATTCTGGCTACATCCGCGAATCCAGCACAGAGAAATACTTGATTTGATGATTGCTAACCTAGTGCATTAGAAGAAGAACTCTAGACGATGTACACATTGCTTTAGTTGTTAGTGCCTTTTACTAAGCAAGAAAGCATCCCAGTTTGTCAAGTAAATTTGATTTTTTTGCCTTCACACTCATAAATAAAAATTCATAAAAAAATCAGTTAATGCTTATGAGTGGAAGATTTAACTTATTTGATAGTATGTATTTGAAGATTTCTATAATAAAAGCTGTTATCATCATCAAAAGTAAATTAAGTAAAAGTAGTTGAGCGAATATTAGCAAAGAATACCGATTTTGATTGTTTACATTATGATGCAGTTTATTTTCTTGTCTAACCCATATACAATTATATATCCCTACCACATATTGTACAGGATGTATGTTTTTTATAAATCACTGAGTTAAAACCCATTTAAACCATCCAATAATGCAGTCTATGTAGCTACGACGCTTGGAGGAAATTTAATAAGGTAAATTCTTCATAGTTTTGACACGAACATTCTGCTTCTTATTTATGTAGAACTACATGCAACTCGTGGTACACGTGACAGCTACATGTGACAGTTATAAATTGAAATATGTAATTAATGATTGTTTTTTTTTGCATGGTGTGTTACCAATGCAAAAGTGCAAACAAATTATTTTCTAGGTTTACAACTACTTAAATCAGATTTAGAGAAGCTCACCTGCTCGAAACAACAAATTCTGAAACCTGGGAAATATTACATTTTCTGCTACGATTTGTAGTATACTACAATAATTTATCCTACTAAGAATTTACTATGTGTAGACTATCTCTTGTATCTTTTGTGGAATGTGCAAATTATTGAAATGAAACGCACCTCCTATAAATTTTTGCTTGGGAGTGAACGAGATTGAGTCGTCACGCTCAAAAGTGAAACACTCAAATTTGACGTGTCATATCGGTTGACATATCTTCCCATTTGAAAAAGAAACTTAAGGGTGGTTACAGCCCCCTGAGTAAAAATAAAAGAAAGCTAATCAGGCTAAAAAGTGGCAATTTTAAAACAAAAATCGACGTGTTTCAAGAATTTTTCTCAAAATCAATTGCAGTGAAGATACTGAATTTATTCCAGTTAAACATTCCGCCCTGTACATTAATCCGTTCGTTCACAAAATAGCCAAGTTCTCACTTAACAATGTATACATGTAGGTATACATCACATTCAGTGAAGACACATAAATTTCAAAAAATAAAAAGAATAAAAAATATATATAGTACAAATCGTACCCAAAAAAGGATAAATTTGTAATATAACAATTTCTCCATTTCTTTAATATCTATTTTGTTGTTGCCATTTAAAAATATCGTTGAAGACGTCATTGTGCAAAAACCGCTGGTTAAAAAAATACATTGTTACGTCAAAAAGTGTAATTTTAAAAAACAAAATTGAACTGTCATTTTGTTAACTGTTGTATGGGAAAAGGATGGGGTGCTAAGGGCCAAACCAACATGCATATGTTCCGGGGAAATCAACCGAGTCCGTTCTACACGAGGTGGTGGGGCGGATTGAGGGAGCCCTGGAGTACAAACTATACTCCTTAGGAGTATTCATCGACATCGAGGGGGCTTTTGACAAGACCACCTTCGATAACGTCGGACGAGCACTTCAGAACCGCGATGTCTCAGGAACAGTACGTGACTGGATTCAGCGGGTGCTGGAGTGCAGAACCGTACAGGTTAGTGTAGCGGACGCAACTACTCGAGGAGTGGTTAAAAAGGGCTGTCCTCGGGGGGGAGTTCTCTCCCCATTGCTATGGGACATAGTAGTGGACAATCTTCTATGCACACTCAACGAGGCGGGATTCTACACTATCGGATACGCAGATGACCTGGTTATACTGCTTACTGGTAAGTACGAAAATGTACTATGCGACCTTATAAAAATCGTGTAAGAAGGAGGCTCTGGCTGTGAATCCACAAAAGACAGAGCTAGTCCTCTTCACGAACAGAAGGAAGATGGGACAGCTAAGGCTGCCCTCTCTTAACGGCGTCAAGCTGAAACTCTCGCAGGATGTGAAGTACCTGGGCGTTATGTTGGATCATAAGCTGTCTTGGAAAAAAAGCACGCCCGCATCTTGAGCGAGGGACTCCACAGAATACCTCTCTTGGGTGCAGGGTCGCCTATTCTCATACCTACCAAATATATATATATAAAAATATATAAAAATCGGCGGTGACGAAAAATCGGTCCATCCCAAGGGGGGGGCCTGGGCCCCTATATCCAAGTAATAAATAGTTCACCACCTATTCTCATACCTACCAAATATACAAAAAAAAAAAAAACATAAAAATCGGTCGAGCCGAAAAATCGGTCCAGCCAGAGGGAAGCCCCCGGGCCCCAATGTCCATGTCAAAAATAGTTTACCACTTATTCTCATACCTACCAAATGTACAAAAAAAAAATCATAAAAATCGGTCGAGCCGAAAAATCGGTCCAGCCAGAGGGAGACCCTCGGGCCCCCATGTCCATGTTAAAAATAGTTTACTACCCATTCTCATACCTACCAGATATATAAAAAACATTTTCCTGCTTATTTACGTACAGGAAAATTGAATTTTTCTAATTTACTGTTGTAACAAAGCTATTAACGCATTCATTTTGAAAAATTCAATTTTTCTGTACGTAAATAAGTTGTTTCCAAGACCATTTCCGGAAAAACAATTTACACATACAAATGAAACTGACAAGTCCCATTTGACTGTTTGATTTACCTACTTGATTTTTTGACTTGTTTTTGTTTGTCATAAAAAAATCCAATTTAATTTTTTTCTCAAAACTTTCATTATCTCAGAAAACAAAATTTTTATACTGACGTTTAGACAATTAAAAGGGCTATCTGAATCAAGAAAAAAAAATAGGGAGTTTCTATTTAAAAATAATATCGATGACGTCATCACTCGCAAACAAATGACTGCTTGACATTTAATTTGGAATAAAAATATTTATTTTTATAAACCAAAACTGAGCCGTCCAAAAAAATTTTGATTTTTTTTTAATTTTTATGAATTTATTTCATACTTTTGCCGCTCACTGTATATTAGATTAGAAGAAGATGTTAACATAAAAAGTATAGAAAAATAAAGAATATGGAAAAATATCAAAACACAAATGGGGCAGCAGTAAATGTAAGACATGGAAACTCCTTGAAAGACGGAAATGAAATAAATAGGTAAGAGAAAAAATAGTAAGAGAAATATGTAGAAACACTGATATAAGAGTAGAAAATAATGCGAAGCACGGTATCAAAAGAAAAACATATAGCCAGAATACCAAGTAGAACGGTTAACCTTAAAAGAGAAGAGATAGGAAAAACAGTAAGAGCGGTAAAGGAACAGACACAAAGAATAATATTGCAACGAAAAGAAATCAGAAGCAGAAAAAAAGTTTTTATGGGGAACGTTATGTTTACTTGTACTTATGATCTTGATCTTGTACAAAGAGGTTTTGTTAGGTTAAATTTTGTTCTTAGTCTTGATTGCAGATTGAAATAGTTTAATATAATCATCGTAAACAATTTTATTAATTTTTTTCAAGAATGTTTTTGTTCAAAATTAATTTTTATTTTTTTCTTATGTCTTCACATTTCTAAGGCCGTTTTTTTACCTCCAGATAAGCTTCTCGATAACTTTTATCTGGCGGATAGTAAAAAGTACGTCTTTTCATGAACGGTACCGGTATCTGCCGGATCAATATGCGCTAACAAGATGTTATTTTATCGGCTACTTTTTCGGCCGATAAACCCCTTATCCGGCAGTTTAACCTAACATTTTAAAGCCTACAATCAAATAACCTCCAATATACAGCGACCTTAGAAATAATTATACCGGGTGTCCCAACTAAAATTTGTACCCCCCAACAATTCCAAATTTGAAAGACTCATAAGAAAACGTTCAAACAGGTCAATTTTGTTATCAAGGGGGACCAAATTGTACCAAACTTTCAAGGCTTAGGATCTCACTCCTTTAGATAGGGGAACCACCCATTTAAAAAATTTAAATGGCCGGATCGTGTGATACATTATTTTAAAGATGTATTACAAATTAAATATATTAAAATGATGTATCACACGACCTCCCATGCCATTTAACTTTTTTAAGGGGGTGGCTCCCCTGGCTAAAGGGGTGAGATCTAAGACTTGAAAGTTTGGTACAATTTGGTCCCCCTTGATAACAAAATTGACCTGTTTGAGCGTTTTCTTCTCAGTCTTTCGAAATTGGAATTGTTGGGGGGTACAAATTTTAGTTGGGACACTCTGTATAATGGCAAATCACCTGCTTGATGATTTTGACATTATTATTAGTAGGCGATACTGGATACCCACAAAGAACATACTTATTCAGCTGAAAATTTATACAGTGAGTCCCAAATACGAACTCGAAATCTTATTGACAGAAGGCATGTGGCATGTGACATAGCTTGCCAAGAAAAAGAAGAAATTTTCGAAGATGACGAGGAACAAGAAGAAGATTGATCAGGTTGTTTATGGGGGGAAAATGATAATGACGGATTTGAGGAACGTAATACTACGATAACTTATTTTGGACACTTATTAGAGCGAGGCGGTTATTTGTAGGAGTATAGCAACGTGTTAGGTAGGTATATCAACTAGCTTTTTGCACTTTGCACATAATTAATATTGCTTAATTCGCTGATCAAAAAATAACAAACACAAACCGTCACACTGTTAAATTTTAGCTTATGTTGTGAAAACTGTTGCAAAGAAGGTTGCAAAAATTGTTCTCTTTTTATCACACTACTTCGATATAAGTCTTTCTTTACCGCTACAAATTTATCTTTTATCTTTTAATTTATCGGGAACCAACCTGCAGATATCTTACGGATATAGCTGCAGATATGTTTATCTGCAAGATACGTATTTGCAACTTTACCTGATACTTGAAAAGACCGGCCCTAAAAGTACTCTCACGTAAACGTAAAAAAATGTTTTAAAGCAGAAAGTAACGAAGTGTTTCTAAACCGATTTCAATTGATGTATCACTCGTAAATCGGGTTAAACATAAGCAAAACACAACATCAAAGGTTTTCACCCTGTATAAGATTAAATGAAATCCTATATTTTACGAAAAACCTTTATCAGCTATGTTGGATATTTCCTTGCACAATTATGTTAATAGCTTCAACACTATACACGATTTTGCTTTTTAATTTTGAACATTCCATCCAACTTTTCCCGGTGATTGTAGCCACCAACAAATTCTGTGGGTGAAAGTCAATCGATTATATAGTTGCCACTAGGCTTCCGATTAAAAAATAATAATTGGTCCACGTTGAAATCTTGAAAATAAAATCAAGCTGACTAGTACGTCGTTGGGGAGTACTGAACTTCTTGAAAGGCCGACATGGTATAAGTACATACATACTTACATCAGAAACACAGGGGTGATTCCAATGTCTATTAATTCCATCTTCCATGGATAAAAAGAGATGCTTGTATTTAGCAAATCATTTTAGGATTTTAGATAGTCGAGTTTTTTTTACTTTTCACATCACATAAAAAGTGATGCCAATTAGCTTATCTGTTTTTTTTTAATAATTAATTTATTAGCTGTTTTTAGTACATTGATGTGAACTAATGAAACAAATTTCTGGACTTGATGTAAAGTTCGACAATAGTGATAGAATTTAAGAACGCATGAAACTTCAGTCCCTTATTTATTATTCTTAACTTTTTTTTATTATTCTAAGAACAATAAACTGACACATTTTATGCATTACAAAACGATTTAGATCACAATTTAGAAACATAACTTCAAGTAACAAAAAACTTTGCATTAGAACAACAGATAAAGGTTTATGCATTCGAAGCTATTGAGAAATATTATGTAGTTTTTACCCACCGATAATAATAATCTCAAAACCAATTATTAATACGATTTATGTAATAACATAATAAATAGAGTGAATCATGGGGATTGAACACCCCTTTAGATCATGGAAATAAGATTCTTATACCAATTAATTTAGATCAGCTTTGATTAGCAAATGAAAACAAAAGCAAAAAATGTTAAATAATGGGAACTCATTCAAACAAAGACTTACTGATACATGATTCAATGAAAGTAGGTCACAGTTCATTACTACTACATCTACGTCCATGTTAAAATTTATTTTTTCCATTATGCAAAACAAAAAAGGCAGTGCTTAGTCGTTTGCATACGCTCTATATAGTCTATTTACCTACTTGTTGGTTAATAGCAGAAGCTTGTTTACAATATAAAATTTTCGTTTTCGATTTTTTTTTAAATTAAACAAACAAATTCGGATTGTAATGATATCGAATACGCAAATAACAGTAGTATAAACAGACCTTAATATCTTTAAAATTTATTTTAGGACCAAGGAAATACTAAATGTAAATAAATTTTGGTCCACATTTCACTTTTCAGATCTCAGGTAAACCCGCACAAACGTTACAATATCGTAAACATAATAAACACTTCCAACAACCACATAAACTGTTCCCGCAAACTTGAAAATGACTCCAATTTGTCGACTTTTGTTTACCAAGATATGAACATGGCAAACAGAAAAAATCAGATTAACACGAGTTCTATAAACGCCGCTTTTCAATTCTTATCGGTTTGGGTATTCAGCAAACATTCAAACGAGAACTATTTAAGAGTGGATTGTGGTTTCAGGGATATTATAAGTTTTCACTATCAACAAAAACTTGTTACAGACGAGAAATAAAAAAAGTGGCCGCAATTCCGTAGGTGTCTTTCCGAAAAGGTTTATGTAAAGTGTATAATTTGTCCATTCAAACGAACGTTGCATAAGAATTGCCTTATTGCAAAATGTATTGAAATAAGAATTTTATTAACAGTTTCTCAAAAGTAACCTTGAGACAGTGTTAATGTCAATCGGGGGATTTTCTGAAAAACGCCTTGAATATTTATTTAAATTTACAGATCTTCTCGAAAGGGTTAGATTTTTATGATTTTAAAGCACCTTTTTCTTTGTAAGTAGGTACTGTTTGTTTCTGGTATACTTGTGTCGCCCAACAGACAGAGTAATAAAACCGCCCCTTTGCGCGCGGTGTTTAAAATAGTAATATTCCATTGGTGGAGTTTAAATACCGCGGCATTCCTGCAAGCCCAATGCCCCAAACTTAAATTAACAGCTGATCAGCCCAGAGCGAAGAACAGAAACTGTGGCAGCTGTTGGCAATAATAATAATTAATGTAGGGGAAGATTGTTCTACTAAAGAATCTGATTTAGATTAATAAATTAATTATTACAGATTAAGAGTTTAGATGGAATTTCTCCTTTGTGAAAAGGACAGTTCCGTACAACGTTTTTCGCAAGTAGTGTCCCGCCCTCAAGTTTTATTACTCTGTGGGGCGACACGAGCCTAGAGACAAATAATATTTTTAATTTTATTAATTTTGATGAATAAGTGCAAAGCTGTTCTTCGTAGATAGTATTCCTGTACTGCGGCAATATATCAAATGAAATTAATTTTTGTCTTGTATCAACGGTCATTTTATAATTATTTATAATTGTTTCAAATACCATTTTGCAGGAAGTATACATATGGTTAAATTTTGCCATTATCAACATATACCATTAATAATACATGCCTCACTAACGGTTAGTTACTAGTTTACTGTATATCAATATATCTTGTTCATTTTGATGTTTATTACATAAAAATACAATATCGATGCTGTGAACTAACATAATTAGAGCTGTTGGAATCGATCGAATTAAATAATTAAACACATCGATTGTAACGTATTTTAATAATACATGTACTATACTTAACGGTAGTTCAAATGCTGTCTCGAGTAACCATTAATACCCACCTTCATTTTAACCAAAAGTCCAAAATCACAATTTTACTGAGAACATGAAACATCGCCCCAATATTCTTAAAGCTTTTCCAACACAAATTTCTTGGATCTCGCCCGTTTCCAGTGGTCTGACCTTTTTGTGAAGTTTGTTCGGTTTCTGACTTACGGCGCCAGCCACATAAATCGAGCGAAATTATTCCACATATCTTCAAGTTCCAGTTGCAAACTACAAAATTTTCAATTCCTCTTGTCGACCAGCATTTTTCAGCGGTACTAAAAAGGGAATGAATGTTAATCTCGATCCATAAATTCATAATAAATGCATGAAACTAGTTTTCTACGGCTATTTCTCCACACTACAAACTTTTCCGCGAATCAATACTACCCATTTACTCTCACTCTAGAAAATCATTTCGTCTCCGTGCGTTGTAAATAAATATTCAAACAGTCGTCTGTCACAGACAATGATCGATTGGCTTTTGTAAAATTAAATGTAAACTGCGACTGGGCGTGGACGGTTATAAGGGGAAATTTTCTGATTACAGTCGAACCTCTATTAATCGCATCTTTTTTTGTTACTGTTTTTTTTTTTGTTACATGGCCAGTTGAGAGAAAACAAATTGGATTCGAGTGTGTGATTCGTTTTTTCGGGGGATAAATTTGTACCGACTAACGTTTCAGAAAAGTTTATCGTTCGAATTACTAGTTTGTAATGAAACGGAAATGGGAAGACACAAAAAATAAAATTAAAAGAAATATTTTTCAACTGACAAATTTCTAGAACGGAGAGAAGTGGATGAATCTAAAAGAAGCTATACACTGCAAAAGAAAATTAGGAAAGACAAATGCGAGAAGAACAGATTGGCGATAGTAAGTCATATTATATCTTAGTAAACAAAAAGATTATTAACAATAATATACATAATATAAAAGGGAAAAAAAGATCCTTTAAAAACAATAAGAGCGTACAAAGTATTTAATGATATGATCGGATATTTAGTAATCTGAAGATCCATATAATATGTTTTGGCCATTGTAGTAGACAAATTAGTTTGATCTCTCAGTATTGCTCATTAGTCCTCAGGACTCGTAGTGCTTATTATATTTTCTAGCATTCTTCAGAACTTCAGGATTTAATGCCTCTTTAGGATGATACACTCTTCATTACTCATCAAGGTTTTCGAATACCTAATGATTCTCCAGGATCCCTGAGGACTATTTAGGTTCTAAAAGGCCTTTTCAGAGCGCTTCAGTACAATAATTGTTGGGACACTTCACAACTCTTTAGTATTCCTAAAAATTCTTCAGGACCTTTTAGAACTGCCCAAAATTACTACATATATATATCTTTTAAAATTGAGATAATAGATCAGTGTTTTAGGATACGTTTAAACTATTTCAATAAATTTAAATAATTTTTAAACTATTTCAATACTATCAGGACACTTTAGCACTCTCCAAATCTTTTTAGGACTCCCCAAAACTGATCAAGACTTTTCAGCACTCTTTAGGACTTTCAACAATTCTAAGGATTGCTTAGACGGCTGTAAATGTTGATATGAGATTTCCCAGATAGTTCAGGACTCGTCAGTACACTTAGCACTCTTAGGCTTTTTAAGACCCTTTAGCACTCTTTCAGACTGTTCAAGATTCATTAGAGTTCGCAGAATTGATCAGGACGTTTTCTAAGTTTTCAATATTCCTCAGGTTTTCAATATTCTTCGTTAATTCAGGGTAACTAAAGACTCTTTGGATATCAATTGCATACAATATTGATAGTTATTTATCATATTAGTAGAAAGAAGCATCATGAGTTTGAAAATTACAAATGACGATGTCGTTACACCGAGTTAAAACTAAGAAAAAATAGTTTTAAATATCAAAGAAATTCTTACAATGTTATGTAAACTCAAAGTTGCGATTTGTTATTATTCCACTAGTGGAGTAATGGGATTCATTACACAACTCAAATTGCGTCACATGGGTGGTATAATGAGATCTTGATTCAGCAGTTTTAATTTAATAGTATATTATTTATCTAGAACGAGAAGTGAAGTTTAAAGTACGAGCAAGTTGTTTACGGCCGAGGCGCCTAGCCGAGGCTGGAATTACTTGTGAGTACCTTTAAAAACACTTCTTCGTTCGAGGTAAATACAACGTTTTATTTCATACTGCAAGTTTAATGAATTAAGTCAAAATAAATGAAATGTTGTGTGTTTATCTCGCACAAATTATTCGTAATAATTAAATATGCGGGAACTAACATTCCCATAGTAACAAACGTTTGTCAAAAATTACAACGAAAAAACTGGGTCACGGTGAATGGTTTTGGATATTTTATCCGATTATTCCGTTTAAAATGGAGAAAACTGAGGTGCCTCAAGACATTGTAGATGAAGCAGATCACGTGAAGAACAATTTGATGCCACAAAAATCTCGGGAACAATGTAAGAAATGATTGACGTATAATTTTAAAGTACTAGGACTTTAAAATTTTTCTTTAAAGTACTAGGACGTTAATGTTCCACTTTTGGTATCAAAAATAATCCGAAAAATGTCACTTTAGATACAAGTATGAAATAAAAATTTATATATTTGTATCTTTAATTTCCTATACGACGTGTTCTTTTATATTCATCAGGGATTCAGGATTGTTTAGCATCCATTAGGACACTTTTGGAGCATTTAGGATCCGTTAGTTCTCCTCAGGATGCTGTTAAAGCTGTCAGAATTCTTGAGCGCTCTTCAGGATGTTTAGAGCAGGCACAATATGCTTCAGGACTTTTTATGATGTTTCAGCATTTGTCAGGATGGCTTAGAGCCGTTTGACACTATGCTTATTTCAATACTGAATTCCGTACTTAAAATTACGCACTGAAAATTTGATGCGCGCGCCGTTTTAGTAGGAGAAATTAGAACATGTTCTATTTTCTAGTACACAAGTTTGCGTCTCGTACTCAAATTGAGCAGATCAGATGGGCATTGCACCAATCAGCTGATATACCGACCACCCGACCACTTACAAAATTATTTGCTGCAGTCACTATAGTCACCCATCTCGCCCATTTGTTTTCTCAAATGCGACTTTGGTCTAGGAAATTCCCAAATTTTATTACTCTCCTTTGTACCTGCGTAGGGTGATCCGGGTGATATCCGGTATTTGGTGATTTGTTGTTGTGTCTTGTCGTAACAATGTGATCTCAAAAGCAAGTTTCCATGTTAATCTTTTTATTTAGAAACAACGAGTGCATAAATATGCCCCAAAACATAATATATTATAATATAAAAACCGCAACGCCAGGAACGAGGCTCTAGAAAAAATTCAACGCGAGCTTTTAAAGTTGGGTCTGAAGGTATCTGTATTTATGGTTCGCCCCCAATACACCTTAGATAAAGAATTAGAAAAAATTGACACCTGCACCTGAGCTAGTGCGCATGTGCATATACTAAAACATGTATTGAAAATTCATAATAGTGACACACAGAGACGAAACTTCTCTCGTACTAAAACGGCGCGCGCATACAATTTTCAGTAGGAGAATTTTGAGTACTGAATTCAGTACTAAAATAAGTATAGTGTCAAACGGCTCTTAGACCATTGCAGTATTTCTCTATTTTCTTCAGTATTCGTCAGAAGTATTCAGGATCTCTAAGGACACTTTAGGTTGAAATGATTGTTTAAGACTCATCACGACTTTTTGGAAACTTTCTTCTGGTTTCTTTAAAACATTCTAGCACTTTTTAAGACATTTTAGGGCTTCTCAGAACTTGTTAGGACTCTTCGGGATCTTTTATCACTTAGGAAAAGCCATAATTTTTCAGAAGTTTTTATGATTTTTTAGCATTTGTCCTTTAATTTCTTTCCTTTGATTTCTTATAACCAGGCATTCAATTTATATTCTTCCGGGATTACCATGATTGTTTAGGACTCATCAGGACGTTTTTGAAACTTCTTAGTATTCCTCTGATTTCTTTAAGACACTAACACTTTTTAAGACGTTTGAGAAGGAGTTGTTCGGACTCTTCAGGATCCTTCAGAGCTCTTCAGAATTCTTCAGGATTAAATAGAAAAGTCAGAACATTAAGGACTTTTTATTATCTTTCACGTTTCTCAAGATTGCTTAGAATGTCTTAATATTTCTATGGTTTGTTCGGCGTTTATCAAGACTATTAGACAATGGCCCATCCTTGTCTAAACCCATCCTTATCCTGTTAGTGACTGAAAAGGCCCGTAAGCCTTTAGAGACACGCCGCGCTTAAGGAAATAAAATCATCTTTCCTTTTTCTTATATTTCAGATTCAGGTCTTTCAAGTAGGTATTTGGATATGGATTTCGTTTAATATTAAATATACATATTTTTGAAAACTCTGAATTTTTTCTGACCTTTTTGTGGATTCCTCATCAGTACTACTTAGAATATAACTTAAAAAGGACTTTTCAGGTTGTTTAAGTTGTAGACTCATCAAGACCCTTCACACAATCCATATCCAAACAGTTGACAGAACCTAAACAACCTGAACCGTCGTTAGCGATCCTTTTTAGTCCTTATGAACACTGACGAAAGAAAAATTCCAAGAAAGTCTAAGTACTTCTTCCTCGAAGAAATCCTGATCGGGGATTTCCGGGATTGAACATTTTAGTATTTTTCATTCCCCAGAGCCAGCTAAAGCTTAGGAGAATTTTTCGATAGCCTCCAAGAGCTGTCAGGACTCCTCAGTGCTCTTCAGGATTCTTCAGGATTCCTTTGGGGTACTCCGCATTCATATGGACATTTTTAGAACTATTCGGTGCTCTTCAGGGTTCTTCAGGACTTTTTGAAGGTATTTTATAAGTTATCTTCTTCTTGATAAGCTCAGTTCACTTTATTTACTTCGTAAGAAACGTAACAACATAACCTAAGAAAATTGGAAATTATTTACAATTTATTTATTGAATTCTTGACCGTCTAGGCCGCCCGCATTACTTATCCCTTTAAAAGTTGGGAAAAGTTTTATATGAAATCCGTTACGTCCTATAAAAAAAAGGTGTTTGCATTAGATGTACAGGGTGATTCAGCTAAAATGCCGCGCCTGACGAACTCCGATCGATTAGACGTTTGTAACTCGGGCGTAGTTAGATTTGTACTTTAATGTGTTGATTGATTCTTTTTCATATCATTTGATGCTAATAGTTTCATTGTTATTAAAAAAAAAAAAACATTATCAATTATTTTTATGTGTATTTTATGGACATTTTTCCGAGCTTAGTGTGTTATTGTAGATGGAATGGAATGCCACGAATCATATCAGTATACAGTGTGATTAAATGATTTTTTACAAATGCATGTCGTTGATTAGCCAAAATTACACACTCATCTCATCAAATTAATGATCTTTGCACTGCGTGATTAAGATTAAAAATTTGGGTTGGTAACAACTTACATCAAAATTGGTAAGCTTGGGATCCGGTTGTCAGCCGATGACAGATGCCTTGACAGCTACATTCCGCCAACTTAGGAGCAAAAATAAATCTACGCTTTTATCTCGATCTATTACTAACTGTAATATTAATGGTTGATCAGTCTGTAGGAATTACTAATGCAATAATGATCAATAACTTGTATTTGTGATGCGCCAGCCTTCTAGATAAAAAATCAATTGCTACACCGTGGGACAGAGATGACAAGAGAAGACCAAATATAGCGATAATATAATCGACATCGAAGAACAAAATTTGTTTCACTGCGCTGAACGGACATGAATGGAAAAATAAGGATTTTTTTCTGGCTATTCCGACTTTTTTCTGGCAATTGCGACAGGGGTAGGACGATGGCGGTGTTTTGTTGCCCAAACTTGAAATATGAAATACTGTCCACATTTCCAGTTTCACGTACAGGAAAATATGACCTTTTTGGTGTATGCGCGATGCACCAATTTCAATAATCCACAAAAAACCAAATTTTTACAGACGGTAACTTCCGTGAATTACTAAAATTGGTGCCTCGTGCTACTTAAAGAAACATACGCCAAGAAGGTCATATTTCCCTGTACGTGAAACTCGAAATGTGGAGAGTATCTCATATTTTATGATTTTATGAATGATAAACGGAAAAACAAATTTTCACAGACGGCAACTTCCGTGGATCACTGAAATTGGTGCCCCGTGCTACGCGATTGACCACTTAAAGAAAAATACTCCAACAAGATCATATTTCATGTACGAAAAATGTGGAGAGTATTTCATATTTTAAGTTTGGACAACAAAACAGCACCATCGTCCTAACACTGTCGCTATTGCCAGAACAAAGTCAGAATTGCCAGAAAAAAAGCCGGGATTAAAAGAAAAAAAATTAGAATTGCTAGAAAAAAATCGTTGTCAGTTATTTTTCCATTCATGTCCGTTCAACGCCTTCGTAGTTTTTATTGCACAGTGTACCCATTTTGATCTCTTATGTTTATCGTTAAGCTTCCTCCGTCGGATTGTATAGCTTTCATAATAATAATTAATTCTTATTTCACGTCACATTATGTTGTGAAATGTGTTTCTATTAGAGCTGTAATTAATTACGTAGTACATTCATGGCCAGGCTAACTCACACAAGTATGCTCCTGCAACCCATTATACACATATCAACAATAAATTTAATGTGTTTTTCCCCGTCTAATTTAAATCTTTTCACGAAAATGTGATAAAACAAGTGTAAGAATCTTTACAGAAAACTGTGACAATATTATCCATATATTGATACGCATGCACATAACACATTGGTACACTTTTAAGCTATTTTCACTCAACACACCTAAACAATATATACGCCGTTGGAAAGGTCTTGACCTGTAGATGTGTTTAAAAAAAACTACACGGATATGTGTATGTGCTGTTGAACATACGCATTTATTCCACTCGAATTTCGAGTAACGGGCGATCACTAGTTCTCATAAATAGACTTTATTGTCTTTACCCTTTTATTACATGAACCTGACTATTACAAATTTATTTATGTAAAATCATCTCTTTAAGGAGCCGCGATAAGCTGCACAAAGGCAATCCGATAACGTTGTTGCAATCACCCTCAATCCTCTCGACGAAAGTGCTTGCGATGCCTTGGATGCCATACCCACCTGCTTTACCCCTGAAAATCAATACGTTATGTACCACACAATATACACCCTCGTAAGCTTGGGCGTATAAATATTTAACGATGAGTAAATTTTCCCGGATTATAAAATAGAGCAAAACTCACATCGGTTCGCCAGTTTCGACATAGGCAACCACTTCTTCCGGGGCGAGTTTGGACATGTAAACTGTGGTTACTTCTGTAAACGAGCGCACTTTATTCCGATATCTGACTACCACACCTGTGTAGACAGTATTTGGTATGTTGGTTTGGGTCAAGCTGCAACAAATTTACGAATTTCTGTTTGAGGATATGTATCGGCATTATACTCTGTGATCATTCTTATGGCTACATCTTTGGTTTTTGGTTTTCCATACATCCTCCCATTCCAGGTAACCATTGTGTCAGCTCCTATGACCAGATCAGGCTCATTAGGATCATTTTTCAGTTTCTCCCACACATCATTAACTTTTCCAAAAGCCGTTTTCTCCACGAAGTCCGAAAAACTGTGCTCCTTTGGATCTAAATTTTCTTCGAAATCGGAGGGAACGATTTCAAACTTCAATTTCTGCAAACAAACGTTTGAATACCACTTAAATTTTTAATGAAAATGGGACTGGAAGCGCCATCTCTCACCGTACTCCTTAACAATGCAGCACGTTGTTCGGAACTGCTGGCTAAAATAACGCGTAAATCGTTCAGTTTAGTAAGTAAAGGTTCGAGCATTTTGCTTTTAGGTATTGTTTTTACGGGATTAAAACACAGAACTGCACTTCCTGAATGACTGGATTACGTAAGGGTTGGAAATTTGTGATGTGTCTTATCGAGATTTTTGCAACTGGTAGTTACTAGGAATTGGGATTTCGAATGGTAAAGAAGTGTCCTACTATAATATAGACAACTGTAACAACAAGTTTGTCGATATACTTACTGATTTACTTCCGTCGATGACTGAAAATGAATGATTCACCAGTTTAGAATGGATAACATTATTTTGATTTCTTTGTTGACAAGGTCGTGTTTATCTGGGACACTTTAATTTTTCTATTTACTTCTGCTTGTATAAATACATTATTTTAGGTGTTCCTTTTTATTCTTTCAATTATACGTATGTAGGTACAGAGACATTATCTCAAACTTACTGAGTGATTGTGTGAAGGTAACATTTTCATAAAATATAAAATACGCACTTACTCATATGTTCGTGAAATGTTCGGTCATTTTCCTGGAATTGCTTCCATTAATTTTCAGCAGGGTAAATGGTTTCTGTCAAAACTGTTTCGTTTAACAGAATAAAAAACATACTTTTAAAACATTTTTTGTTATTAGTACTCGTAGACTAAACGTCTTCAGGATTATCTTTTTTCTAATAGCTCAAAATACATTATTGTGTTGCTATTGATTTGCTAGCAGATCTACAGGTGTGTCGTAATTTGCGGGTAAAACCTGTTATGAGTTAGCACCTAATAGCGAAGATCTACAGGGTGAGTCAATAGTGCGAGGAGGGAAGAAAGTGGCTTTACTAATGAAAATAAAAAAAAAATGATGTAATATCCATGACTAAAATTATTTTGTTTTGTTTCACTATTTCAGGGCCGGACCCATTTTTTTTTTTTTTAAATGGAAATCTTTTTTCTAAATTTGGAATGCAAGTTTGCTAAGTTATTAATTCTTTTTGTATAAATTTTCGTAAAATCATTTGATCACTTAAAATTCTGTATGGGCATCTATATATTTAATAGTTGAACATGAATCGATTCGGACCAAATAAAATAGTCTGCACTGCACCGATTTTTATAATTGTTTTTTTAAATGAAAGACATTGATAAGATCTAGGTCTAGATTACTTTCCATTTTCAAAAATTTCACAGGTTCATTAATTATTTCCTGGTAAACTACAGCTAAATATAACTTGGCCCCTCCCCTAAGGTTTGGGTGGTAAATTCAGAGTGGTGTAGAGAACTCACTTAACATTTACCTCGGGATGTTATAAGTAAACGTTCGTGGAGAATGCTGCGACAGGAGTTACTCTTACAAGAAAGAGATCAAGGGGTAGTAGATACTACAACATTGCAAGAATGCGTGTTAAACGATTGTATCATAATACAATTGATTGCGTAATTTTAACTGGACGATCAACTGGTGAACGTATTTTAATACCCAGAATTCATATGACGTATTCTGGTACATTATTGCCATTTGTATTACATACATGAACATTATTAGCACAGCCTGTCTTCGGACATCGTCAACTGTATGGATCTGCAAATATATTCTGTGGTCTCCGTTTCTACATGGCTGGGCAATTTAATCAGAGGCATCTTATATCTTAGTCTTCTAAACATTGTACTTCTATACAGGCTGTCCCATTTAAAACTCCCCAGTCCAGATTTCTCCGAAATGATTATTGTGATTGAAAAATCCTCGAACAGGTCGATTTTGTTTGCCAGGGGCACATATTCTCAGGTTCTTTTCAAGTTCCGGCATTTCGCCCTCTTCACGAAGGGGCTGTTAGCCCCAAAATCTTAAATGGCACTATGGGTCGAGTGATACCTCATTTGAAAGGTATTGGAGACCTCTTTACAACTAACCATTTACTTTTCAATCTTTTGGTGATTTGACCGCAAGAAAACGATAATTTTCTATTTTCAAGATAATCCACATCTTCTGATGCTGTGTTCCACAGCAACCACAAAGACAAACATGTTATTGCTGAAATTAGGCTTATTGAAATTGTAGCATCACGAACAGTTTTGAAAATCGTCTGTATTTTTGCATGAAAATGAATGGTGGCCATATCCAACATTTATTACGTTAATTAGATCATTTTATTGAAAAATAATCGTGTGGCATACTCTACATTCACTTTTAACTCCTTTGCGCTATTTAGCAATCAAAATCAACAACCTTATGACCCAAAAATTTCAATAAATTTAATTTCAAAATTACATGTTGGTCTTTGTGGTTTCTGTGGGACATAGCATGGAGAAAATGTGCATTATCTTGAAAATTAGAAATTATTGTTTTTACGGTCAAAACTGCAAGATATTGAAAAGTAAGTGGTTCGTTGTAGAGAGGCCTTCAATACCTTTCAAATGAGGCATCACTCGACCCATAGTGCCATTTAAAATTTTGGGGCTAACAACCCCCTCGCGAAGAGGGCTAAATGCCGGGAGTTGAAAGGAACCTGAAAAAATGTGCCCCTTGGCAAACAAAATCGACCTGTTCGAGGATTTTTCAATCACAATGATCAATTCGGAGAAATCTGGACTGGGGAGTTTTAAATGGGACAGCCTGTATAAAGATATTATTCCGTCTTTTTTTATTATTCAGACCTTTTTTTATTCAAAATCTCAGTTAAACAAAACAAATCAAAAATTGTAATATGTAATATGGTAACCAGTCTTTATTCAACACTATTTACGTAAGTATTTACATTTTCTTTTTAATTTTTACATCGATTCGATTACTAATCCAATACCTACCACTCGAATTTGGAGTGACGGGAGATCACTAGTTATTATTAAAATATTGAAGATTGAAATTTGAAATGTCGATAAACAAAGCTTAGGTCTTTCGGACGCTGCTAATACAATTGGATGTTATTATACAGAGTGTTCACCAAAACCGATTAATTTATGCAATATTTGGAGATCCATAATTTTTTTTTGGATAGCGCTATCCTTCACTTTTGTTAAACATAATTATGGGATAATATTGAGATAATTAGAGCTATGTATTTGGAAGTTGCGACAATATCAGACATTGCATTTGACTTCGAAAGCCTTTTTATAGCAATACGAAGTGTCAAACCAAAGTTTTGATTTCCTTTCGTATGTGTTTCGGTGATCGTGTTTCTAAGAATCTATTATCTTTTGAAAATGAATTTTACTCAGGAAGAACATATTGATTTGGTGTATAATTCCTTGGGTGCAGGAGACCAAAATCCATTTCTGGCCTCTAGAATGTGGTAGGTAGGCTCAAGAATTTTCTGATCCTAAGATTGAAGCATTTGAAAAACTTTTGAAAGAACAAGACAAGTCAAATACAAAAAAAAAGATCGCGAGAAACGTGTCACTCGGGAAGAGGACGGACATTCTGTTTTGTTAAGGGTAGTTGAAAACCCGCAAAATAAGTAATAACCTTAACGTCAGCCAAACAACGACTGTTTCAAGAATCATATGAAAATTTTAATTTCATCCATTCAATTGGCATAAGAACTTGATCGAAACGATTTCCAAAAACGCCTACAATTTTCGGAATGCTCATTAGAAAAACAAGAATATAATTTTTTTGATTATCTTTTTTTTAGCGATAAGGCCACACTGCTCATTTTATAAGACCAGTAGACCACCAACATCGATGGTCCTTAAATGTGTGGGCAGGGATAGAAGGATCCTCTTTGATCGGGCGGTATTTTTTTAACGGAAACGTAGCTGTCAGCACTTTTAGAAGATGTACCACTAGACGTTCGGAGATAATGTGGTTGCAACACGACGGTGCATCTCCTCACTACAGTAGGATAGTTAGGACACATTTAAACACAAATTTTGTTGATCGGTGGATAGGCAACAGGACCTCCGTTCGATGGCCACCACGTTCTCCCGATTTGACAAAATTAGCATTATTTTTATGGGGGCATGTAAAAAACATGTTATATGAAGAACCACGAACGACGAAAGCACATAGTTATAGTTGTTTAATTTTGTTTTTAAAATGTACATTGTTGCCGGGCGTTGAATGTAACTTTTTTATTTTCGAAGATTTTTCGTTGAAATTTTATGGACGTGTTGATAAAATATAGATCTTTGCAGCTACAGAGCGATTTTTTGAAATTTGTAAATAAAAAAAATATATTGCTGGAAAATGTACTTTCGACCGGCAGCAATGTACATGCCGCTAAAAGAGAAATACTTTATTGTACGTTTTTATTTTTTTCATTGCATTACTTCTTTCTCAATAAACATACAACATTCGTTCAAAAGGTCCTTTTACGGCCTATTTTCTATGAATAAAAAATCACCTCTATGTCTACATTTTTAAAACATTCTAAATTATCTCAATGGCTACACGTATTGGATATATCATTCGTTTAACAAAACTGCAAACACAATAAGAAATAGGCAAAGATTCACTACACGAACTAGTTCACCTTTCTGAGTTGATTACACCTCCGTTTATTACACCATTCTTATTGTGTTCACGGGGTGAAGAGCTAACACGCGCCTGTAGCGCTAATGGAACGTAACGATGTCATCCTACCTGACAAAAACCATGGATTCCACACTGGATTGGATATTCATCGGACCATATTCTGCTTGCCATCTAGACCAGAAGTGTTGTTGTTTGTATTGTAATTTCTGCCATTTATTGAGATGATTAACCTTTGCACGCGTAACATCAGGATCAGCTAAGGCTACGAGTGCGTCTCCAATGAGGAAACGATTAGGTCAGTGGCATCATCTGATAGAAGAGTGATTGGTCTTGAGTTTAAAATATCTTCGACTTGAGTAACAAGAGTCAACATTTCTTCATAGGCGAGTTTTGAATCACCGACCGCCTTCTAAAGTGTAGCTTTACTCGCCGTCCAAATGCCCCCGAAGTTAGGAGCTCTCGGAGGAACGTATGTCCGCTCTATACCTCGACTCAACAAAGCTTCTTCAATGTTTTTCAGTGATTTTCGGAGTTGTACACTTTCAATTCGTTCTTGGACCCTTGAAAGGTTGTAGCTTTGCCAGACGTTATTCGCTTGGGTTTACCTCTTCAGCGATGAAGCGTCGAAGAGCAGCGATGAAGTTTTCGATGGTTAAGTCAAAAGAAATTGATGTAGCACCTTCGTAGTCACGACGTAGTACTTTATTATCCGTTTACTCTTTCTTTGGCCTTCCTTTATGTAGAAAGGTCCAGCATGGACGATGCCATTTTCATTGAAAGGACGAGTTACATTTATTTAACTTCTGGGTAAATCTCCCATGATAGGTTGATGCAGTCGGGATTTGTGTCTGAAGCACTGGCGTCTGGTCTATCGCATAATGGTGTCTTAAGTGAAAGTATAACACTTACAACCCCGGATTGTGCCGATGGATATAGATCGAAACTGCGTACATTTGGCACGCCGCTGGAATCTCTGAACATTTCACTAAAAACATGAAAAACTTTGGCTTATCCAAAAGGAATATACATTTTCCTTTCTGAGTGGGCTGAAGTCTCAGACTGAGAGATTCATTTGCGCTGCTCAAGTTGGTGTACTTGGTCACTGGTCTTCTTCATCTTGATTTTGTTATTACTTTTCATCAATCGTGGATTGCCTGCTATTATTTCTTCGCATCTCCTTTCTATTTCCCTTTCACCTTGATTCTCTTTATTTCTTCATTAATTTATTCTTTTTCATATTTATTTCGAGTATTCACATGTTTTAGCTTCTCTAAATGGAACTGCTTTTTATGTGTTTGGTTAATCCGTGTTTATTTATTTATTCTGGTTCCTTTTTGTATGTAATTCTCACAAATTACGTGCGCATTAAGTCATTCCAATAACTTTTATGTAATTGATCGAGTTGTTTTATTGTGTTTTTATGTGGGCAATCATATTTTCTTTGATGAGTGTTACTTATGGCTTTACCTTTTTCCACATCACAAACTTTATTTAATCTTGACATACATGTCTTTTTTCCTTTGCAATACATTATTTTCACATTTTGAAAAATTTAATCTTTTTGAAATTGGGTTAAATTAAATTTTTGCTTTTTCCGGTAATGAAATTCTTTCCCAATCTTGGCCACTTTTAAAGAATGTCAAACAATTTATTTTCTTTATTTCAATCTCCAATCGTTTAGTCTTTTTTGTGCTGTCTATTTTTAAGTGAAAACTTCTATAAGCATGTTGGGCGATTTTTGGATGGGTAAAATTTTATGAGTTCGCGTCAGTATTCGTTTTCACACAGGAATAGCCATATTTTATCAAATTGTGAATTAACCTTAACATACACATAGATATATTATGTTTTCGCTGACTTTTTTATAGGCCTTTTAAGTTCTACAACTTATATCTATTTTTCTAGAAAGCATTCATATATTTCTTACCGTTAAGGCAGTGTTCGTAAGAAACGCATTCGCTCGCAAAATTGGTCTCCAAAAAGGCCCTTTAATTTAACGGAATAATAAATATACAGCCTGAAGGTTCATTCTAAATATTGTTGAAATAGTTTTTGAGGGGGAATGAGGGGTTCGACCGCGGATTTCTAGTCTTGGCCGAAACTGGGAAATTTCGGCCACATTCGGTCACACTCTTTTCCCACACGGTTCCGCACACTTTTTTCCCTAGAGATAAAAAATGTGTGTGTGCTTATAATTAAAATAAGTTTTCACTTCTATCGTGTGGTCATAAGCACACACACATTTTTTTAAATTATATTTTGTTCCTCTTATTATCCTCTATTCTCCTTATTTATTCCTAGATTTGATTTTTAAGGTTATGTTTACTATTTTTATTTCCCATAACTTTTCTGTCGGGTCTTTTTCTTCTGTGTCTTTATTTTTGTTCTTTGTTAATGTCGTCAGTAATATGAATTTTTGTTTTCTTTATTTCTTTTATTTGTGACTAAGAAACCTGAAAGGTTGAGGAACCTGCAAGATTAAAAACTTAAGAAATCTTACAGTTGAGAAATATGAGAGACTTGTAGTGTGAAACTATAATAGACTAAATAGTAGGGAATGGAGTGTGCTCGCAGAATTCATGTTCCAGCCACTACGGTATGGACAACATCTGCATCCATTAATCGTGTCAGCTTTAATGCCTGAAAATCTTCTAAGGGGACGACAGTTTTGTGAATAGTTGTTGCAGAAGAACAACGAAGATCCCCAATTTATTTCAAATATTTGTTTCACGGACGAAATCAAACTTTTCTCGCAATGGGGTCTTAAATCTGACAAATATGCATTCTTGGATAATCCGTATATTACTTATGTTTGGGCTGGAATCTTTCAAGATGTCTTAGTTGGAGCTTTTTTTTACCGAATCGTCTAGATGGAAATAATAATTTGAATTTTTTACAAACTCAAGTAGAAAATTTCTTAGACAAATTGCCTCTACAACAGCGATTCCAAATGTGGTACATGCAAGATGGAGCGCCTCCTCATACGCATGGAGATTCTGTGGAATATTTAAACAACACATTTCCGGAGAAATGGAGATTAAATTTTTATTTCTGGGGGCATGTGAAATCGATTATTTATGCCACCAATGTTCCTGATGCGACTAGAGTCTTTGTATACAGTCAGATAATGTAGTCGACAATGATTACTAAATAGAAAAACATAATTCGACTTTTGTCTATTTCTTTCCAGTACCTAATCAAATCCTATTACTTAAGATCGACGACCAAAGCATTTTTAGAATTTGTTTTACTGCTTATTGCGACTCCTCATACAAAGGTACATTTTTGTATTCGTTTTGTAAAATACATAAAGAATCAAATGAAGAACTGAATGAAAAATGAAAACTTTTCCGTTTAAGTACTTAATTTGACAGCTGTCAAACCCAACCTCAAAATTTGATGTTAATTCGTGAGAGGCTCGGGCTCATTTGCAATGCTCGGCTCGCCTCGTGTTTCAAAAATTCCCCTCGCCCCTGAAAAGTGTCTTGACAGCGCACTTGTATCGAAAATAACTGTTAATGCATAGGGGGAGATTATTGCTCTCTGGGGTGCGATATCATTAAATATAGTTGTCAGAGCAACCTTTTAGACGGAAATATATTTACCAAGCAAAGTTTTACTAAGACATTAATTTGTTTAAAAATATTTCTTCATTATAAGTTTTAGTTTACTTTCGTCGAGAAAGTTGTTGAAGAACTATTTGCTGGGAGAAACACTTGTAATATTAAACTCAAATTGTTCCATACATGAGGTACTAGATGAAAGAATAAAAAACTAATAGGTAGTTAAATGTTTTTATCAATTGCAACGTTTCGGTGACATATTCCCACCTTCTTCAGGCTAGACAACTATTATTAATACAAATTAAAATTAAACAATACACAATTAAAATATTGAAAAAAGGACAGTGTCGCCATTTTGTGAAACACTTATTTTACATGAACTTCTTTACGTCTATAAATCTTCTAAATCTTAATGAAACATTGTTTTTGAAAAATTAATTTTGGAGGTATACCGATAGACGTTACAAAACGAAACTTTTTGTATTCATTCCATAAGGGCAATTGCAATATGTGAAATAAAATATCATTTCTCAAATAGAAGTCATCAATAAACGTATTTAAGTGATGAATTGATAACAAATCTATTTAGTTTCCTAATCGATACTTAGTAACGTATACGTAACGTATACTCATTGTCTCTGCCATACTCATCAAAGTATGCAAATTCTTTTCGAAATGTATCTACAAAGTTTGTTAAAGAATGCATACTTACCAATACATAGTGCTTTATTTTTCCATGTTCTCAATTGTATTTCTGCAGTAAGTGTTCAGGCACGTTATTTACTATACCTAAGCTTAATTTCAAAAAGGTCAAAAATACGTGTTTGAAAACCCTGTAGGTGAAGTGGGAAACAACCATTGCCATTTATAAATTATTATTTTTGTAAGTACCTTTCACTACATGCCATTTGTACTGCAAAATTCATTGATTTGTAACGAAAAGTTGTTTGCAATTAATAATTGAGTGAAAAGCTTTGTATTGTAATGCACTGAATTCTTCACCGTTATTTGTTGTGACCTAGTGACCATTACGAGGCAAAAAAAGCCGCGTGTTGTAACCACATGTGAAACAAAATGGATTTCACTTGAAAATGTTTGTTAGGTTAGTCACACTTGAATTTATCTATCTATAACCATTTGCATACAAAACTAACTTTTACATGAACGTTGCTTGAAGGGATTTTACGTCGTACATCTAGAAATCAAGTACGAGACTATCCCAGACTTTGAACTACCTACATCCTACTAAACAGAGCCAACTAGGTCAAAGCACCAGAATTTAACAAAAAGCTAAATTTATTTAACACTATTATTACTATTATTATTATTAGGTGCTTTTAGGAAGCTTATGCTCAAGACTTGTCAACTGTGCTGTTCTGGATAGGTATCTGCCTACTTTGAACTCATAGTAATTTTCGAAGATACCATCGAATCGATAATAAAACAAAGTAGTAAGTACCTATCGGATTTAATAAAGTGATTTTCTTCACAACATTTATTAAAACACTTTTTTTCTCTAATATTCTTTCTACACTTTATATATAAATCTCATTTACATTTTATAATATATAATAATAACAAATTAATAATGTGGAACGTAATAAATTTAATTATTTATATTCTTATTTATTGATTAGCTTAAGCAGATGTCGTTTCTACCATGGATTTCTTAATGATTTCTCCAAAATTGTCGTCGCAGTCCTCAGCATTGGTACTGGCATTGGCGTTGGCCTCGCACTTTTGGCCCCTATCGGGATTATTACTGGCGGGAACATCTGACGGATTGAGATTGTTGAAATTATTCGCGTCTTCGTAAGCCGGATAATTGTAGCGTCCGTTGAGTAAATCAGAAAAAGATTCTATTTTGTTGTTGGCCCCCACAGGATTTAGACTTGTGTATTGGTTCTCTTTAGCCTCGACGTTGGAGGAAAAATTGTCGTTAGCGAAGTGCTCGTAACCGTTCGCATTTTGCTGGAAATTTCCTTCCAGGGGCTTCGTTCCAAACTCGGGGTAGATCCCCCCTCCGTATGGATTGAAGACAGGGGTGAAGTCGGCGAAGTTGGACTGGTACGGCTGCGTGTATTGATTGGATGGGGGGTAGGGGGCGGCACCGGCTGGGAAACCGACATCAGAAAACCGGGGGTCGGGGAAGTGGAACCCTTGAGAGGAAGGTGGTTGGAAGGGCTGGTGGGGGTGCTGCTTGTTTCTTTCGGCGACGGGACCGTCTCGCGTGGCGTCATCCCCATACCAATCTTCCCTGAAAGTGTACAAGTCCAGGGAGTCTTCACGCGCAGGTAAGTCTGTGAAACCGGCGGGATTGTGGGAAGGTATCTGCCCTGGGCCTTCTCCGGGAGCGCCGTAGTGCAGGTTCGTGAAGCTGCCGTCGTGGCCGCAGTTCTCTACGTCCCGTGCTTCCCTCAACAAGTTGCCGTTGTATTTTACGCCAGTGGTCTTCGAGGTGGAAGGAGTTTGGGTTTGAGCGGGGTCCTGTTTAGCATAACCTACGTTTAGTCTTTCGTTTTCCATCCAGTTTGTCTCTTTGTTTTTCTCTGCCTTTAGAGCTTCTTCCTTTTCTTGTTTCTTTTCAAGCTCAAGACGCATCAGGGTGTGGATGAAGTGCGTGCGGACCCTTATGGGGTTGAACTCGATTCTGCCGCTTGAGTTGCCGCAATTGTCTCTAGAACAGCCACAAGGAAAGCTTGATCGGTCAACTTGACACTTGATGCCTGCTTGACTGCACGAACAAGTATCCGGATCACAGTACCTTTTACAGCCACAACCACAGAATTCTCGTGAAGTCCGTATATCGCGGCACTCGTCTTTTTCTAGAGAGTCTATTTTTCGGACACCGGAAGCCCTCAATAGAGCTCGTCTCTGTCTTATCGACACGGGTTGTAAAAAGTAGTAGTTGTCGAGATCCATTTCTGATTCAGAGGCGTCGCTGGGCTCTTCCTCGCTATCACTCTCGTCACTAGAAGACCCGCCACCATTGCCACCAGTTGCGTGTCTTTCAGATCTTAATTGCTGCAGCAGCTGTCGATGTATTCTACGTTGTTCGTTGGCATGTTCCACGATCGAGAACTTCTTCATGTACAAATGTTGAGCACCCATACCTAAAGTAGATCCTCCTTGCGAAGGGATGCAAGTAAAACCTTGGGCCCTAGGAAAATAGAATACTGTGACACTATCGAAAGAGATGCCACGCTTTTTCTTGCACTTGGGGGGACCGTCATCGTCTTCCGGCAACTTCCGTTTCAAACTACTTTTAAGGACTACTTTTTTCTGTGCATCGTCAAGAATATTGCGAATTTCATCAATGGCAGTCTGTTTAGGGTCTTCCTCTTTTACAACAGTCTCCAAGCTTGTTGATGGGAGTGCAAAACCCTCTTGATCTTTCTGTGTATTAAAATCTTCAAAATTGGCCTCCGAATTCTGCGTCCCGTTAATTCGATCCAAGAACGATGTTTCGCTGTCGCTTTCGCCCAAAGTGGCAGTCGCTGCCATAGCTTCAGGCCTTTCTTCGCTTAGTTCGGAACCAAGCCCAGAATCTGACCCATCAGATCGATCGTGAGGTTCTTCGGTAGACTCCTCAGTCGGCGGTAGACTTTCCGTGGCTGAATCTTCACCATCATTCACATTACCGGCCAACAAATTCGGCGATTCTTCTACACTACATTCCTTACTATCTATTGCTTCGTTTGATTGTGGCTCCGTGAATATTACTTTAGAATCAATACGCTCACTGTTACATTCGTTCAAGTCTTTGCTATTTGTACTCGAAGGCGTTTCAACAAAAATTTCAACAGGTTCAACAATATTCGAATCTTCGCTCAACAAATTAACCGCATTCGCATCTACTCGCTCTTCGTCACGTTCGGCTAACGACTCGCTAGACCCCATTCTCTCCAAATCTTCCTCCACGATCCTTTCAACGGTATCGGTCGCTTTCGGAGCAGTTGCTTCCACAGAAGACATTGCTAACTGTAAACAATAAACAGACATTACCATCGATTTACAAGCAAATTAGATTGTGAATGCAGCACTGACCTTAAACCGCCACAGAACTTTTTTGATTTCATATTTTAGACGCGGATTCCACAACGTTTATTTTAATACCTCACACGGACAAACAATTGCGTGCACTGATCGTAAAATGATTTACATTATAACGTTGATCCCGGACAAGGTCAGACCTTGAGTGCATCATGGAATGGGGACAACTTAAGTGACATGGGTGTCTTCCTCAACAAATACGTCATGTTGTATTTGGACGTTCGTCTGCACACGAACTGGTTTGTCTACGTAAATTTGACGCAAAAATTTGTTGCTAGTGCCGTTCAAGGTTGCAGAAAATGCTGTGTAAAGTGGGACTGTATCGATGGGTTTACTATAACCTTCTGAAATCACATGTTTTTATTGATAACACGACGGCTATATTTGAGTCGTCTTATAAAAATAGAAACCTTTCACTGACTGACTCCACCGGAATTGGTCGGATGCGGTAAACACCAAACCGAATAGTGGACACTTTATCTGTAATCTGACAAAATGTGGTGTTGATGTTTGTCAAAAATCGATCGACCACTTGTCAAGCCAAATGCGACCATTCCTAATTAATATGCATTACTTTTGCTGGTCGTGAGTAATCATCGGTATTCTAGCAGTGGCGACTCGCCAGGTGGTGTAGGTAGTGCTTATACGTTTTAAATTTTTAATAGAATCCTTATTAATTTACTTCTTATAACGTAGAAGTTTGTTATTATATGCAAGCACGACTTACGAAGTGTTAAGAAATTACCACGATCCTGATTCATCTTTATTTATAAGTAAACCTTCGATAATTCGACTGTACAATATGCCAAGAAAAACAAAAACTTAATTATTGAATACATTTCGGTTGTGGAGCGATGCTTGCAGCAAAATTGATAAATTTAGCGTGGCTTTGACGGGGGGTCTGCTTATCGTCTTCGTGAAGTTGTATCTAAATTTGACGACTTGTGATGGACAAGGAAGTTTTTAGATAGGACGTGATCAAAGTCCCGTTTGTTTGACGTCGATCAAAACATTTTGTGTGGCTTTTGTAAAATGAGCAATGAGTATTTTATTTTGAGAATTTTTGCACTTTCGATTTTATGGATATGCTCTTTAGGAAATACAAAACCGACCTCATGTTCGTTCGTGAGACTACGGGTGAAATTCAACAATGTCGCTATAGTTTACTTTTACTTTTATACCACAAAAAATATACTTTCCAATAGCTCTTGATCAATTGAATATTGAATCTACTACCAGGCTGGTACGTAAGAACACGTCGTTCATTATCCAAATTATACAACTCAGACATTATTCTTTCAGCGTCTGTAATCACCGTTTATACAGTTACAGACTTTATCTATTTTCCAACTGTATTGTTCTGATTTATTTGATTTCTAATTTATCTGTTAATTATCTTATCGATTTTTGTTTAATTTGCAATTCTCTTGGAACTTCATTTATACGATGATTTGTATTTTCTTTCTTTGTGTTTCAAATATTATTATTCGTACGAATAGATTTGCAAATTTTCGGTTGACTTTGTCCCTTAATTATTCTGTTTTCAAAAATTAAGAAAAATAAAAATCATAATTTTACAGAACTTTCGCACATTGACAAACGCTGTTTACAACTTTGTTTATTTTCTTTTATCTTTGCGCTTGCATGAATAAACAGAACTCTAGATAATACATGATACAATTTCTTTCGTTTTCAGGCCTGTCCTGCTCAAAGATTAGATTTTCAGGTTATGATGTTTTCAGCTTCTCAGATTTTCACTTTTCATCAGTTTCATACTGTATTATTTTTGTATTTCAAATTTAAAAATTTCTAGTTTTTACGCTTCAGTTTAAGTTTCGAGATTTTAGGTTTTCAGGTTTTTATGTTTTCAAGTTATTTTGTTTTCACGCCTGTTATGTTCAAGTTCCAAGGGTTTCAGTTTTTGACGTTTTCAGGTTGTCCGAATCTTTTTCAGGTATTCAATTTTCAATTTCAATCGAGTTTTTCAAATTCTTGAATTCTCAGGTTTTCAGGTTCTCAGATTTTCACTGTTCTTCAGTTTCAGTGTGTTCTTTTAGATTTTCAGATTTCAAAATCTCAAAATTTTCTGGTTTTTAGATTTTCGGCTTCTTTAGGTTTTCCGGTTTTTGGGTCCTTTGGATCTCAGATTTTTTCGTTTTCAAGTTACAAGATTCTCACGTCTTAGGTTTTCACATATTCAAGATCCAAGTTTTTCAGTTTTTCAGGTCCTGCTCTCTCCAGCTTCTTCAATTCTTACGTCCTTAGGTTGTCAAATTAATTTTCAGATTCTCTCAATTTTCAATCAAGGTTTCCAAATTTTTGAATTCTTTTAGATTTTCAAAACATCCAATTTTAAGGCTTTTCAACCCTTTGATTCTGATTTCAAAAATTAAAAAAAAAACGTCTCACGTAATTTATTTTTTTCAAATTCTCGAGTTCTTAGGTTTCCAAGTTGTCAACTTTATTTTCAGAGTTTCAAGTTACCTCTCTTGCAGATTGTTCAGTTTCCCAGATTTTCAGGTTGACATCAATTTTTCGGTCTCTCAGCTTTTTATAGGTTCTGTTGGTTTCAAGAAGATTTCAGAAATTCGTGGAAACCCGCCCACGACATTGTTGTTGTTAAATTGTTAAATCAGCACTCACATAAGTTTCGGACGTAAATTTGAGTTTCCAAAATGGTAAAAAATTAACTTTACATTTAAAAATTACAGTCACCGACTTGAACCAGTGTGGGTCGTCTGAGTAAGAACTGGAGACAAAGAGCATGTTTAAGCACGTTGAAATCGGTTGGGATTACAATGCTGAATTTGCATCGTTCTTTTAATATTTCAATTCATTTCGGGACTTCTATGTATATTTATTCCACTGGAATTTTGAGTGATGTGCAATCACTTTAGTGTAATATTTTTACTGAAGCATTATATTCATTTATTCACAATCGATCAGGTCATTATGGTATGTATCGTCGCTTAGCTGACATAGTGGCGTAACTCACTTTTTATAACTTTTCAGGAGAGCGTTTGATGTTTTAGCTTGACATTCGTTACTACATTTCCATAAATTTTTGTCTGTTAATTGTAATTTCGGCAGGTAATAAATCAAAATATATCAGATACGCCCGTTAGTCAGTCAGGATGAAAATCGTCACTGAATAAAAAGCATTTGTCCTAGAGTTACGTCTCTTTGTCAGATTGTAGAGTAACTCATACGAACGCTTTAAAATAATAAAACTGAAATACGCCCAAATATGAGTTACGCCAGTTTGTCAGCTAAGCGACGGTATTTATGATGAATAGACGGACACATTATGGTGTGAATTTCTTAGTCCTGATATGAAAGTACCATTACTCCCACTTGGTTGTTGATTTTTTTGTTTCATGATTGAGGTTAAGGGAAAGAGTAAGGTTAAGATTCGTTTTCATTTTGAATTTCGTGTATGTAAATCAGACTTCGGCGTACATCGTTTTGCGCCGGCACGCCACACCTCTTTATATCTGTTGGGCGACCGCGGTATAGTTCGAATACTTTCCGCCTCAGTCACCCGTTGAGAAGACACTTTAAAAAACACAACCATTTTCGGAATGAATAAAACCAAATAGGAGAAGACACAGGCAAAAACTGCTATAAAAATAAAATAAAATTTTCAAATTGAATAACAAAATTCAAAACAAAGAAGACGATGGTGACTCAGAAGATATTAGACCTATTATAATAGCCAATAAATTCAAATTAAAGATTTCATTCGGTTTAACAAGTCAATACTGTATTTCCTTGAACTTCATCTTCTATAATCCATGTTAAAGAAAAAAATAATTTTTGAGGATATCATTATTCATTGCAGCGTCCCTTCTATCTCCCTCAAACTTCTTTGAATTTCTTACATTTCAATCCACTTTATACCCGTATTTATTTATTTTGTCTTTGAACTTTTTATAATTTATAATAAAGGTACACTCTGTATAATTAAAAATATTTCATGAAATACCTTTCCCGTTCTCGCTTCGTGGTCTCACCTTTTCTCTTACCATTTTTTTCTTTATTTTTTCCTCTATTTTCAGATTCATAATTCTATTAATTTGGGACCGACAGTGCACCCAGGACTATACATCCCTTAGATAAAATGTATAAAATTCCTTTATCTGCGCGTATCGCTCCGGGAACAGTCGCTTTTGTGGCCTGCGCAAAGCAGCCCGCCCCGACTAGTAAAAACCTCGGCTTTTGCCTCGAGCGAAAAAAGTACTAAAGAAAACGCCATGGATATAGTGCTATAACGCAAATAAACAATTTGTTATAAAATAAAAAAACTGCTTATCGAGAATAATGTGTCGGAACTCTTTGATTCACAGTCGGCGAACGTTTGTATAGCACGTGACCATGTCGGAAATCAGTTTTTTTATGAGAACTCGTTTCCTTACTTTAAGTTACTATTATAGAGGTGGCGTTTACTATATGTCATTATTAAATTTAACGACAGTAGGTTCAATTTTATTTTATAAAGGTTCTATTTGTTTGAATGTATGTACATCTCAATGGTACATTTATCTAATCTATTTAAATTACAGTCAGTATTTTAAAATCTTACAGCCCCATTTCATGTTGATTTGCGACTGGCCGCAAGTGCCGGTTGCTATGGAAACGTCTTAACTAAAAACCAGGCAGTAAGGCTCAATTTCATGTTCATTTCACATGAATGTTTAAATTTATAATACCGTGCTTTTATTCCACCCATAATAATTATTATTTGTCACTGTTATTGCTGATTTTAAACGGATCAAGACTTTGTCATTCCCCGCCGAAGGGCATTTTGACGTTTCTGACAGTCAAAAATCAAGGCTAATTTAATATATCGAAAAGTAGGTGTACGCGAAAGTTTTGAAATTAAGTGTACCTCAAAGGTGAGTCTAGAAATCAAACATTTGGAAGACGTGTGTCGTTTACTATAAAATTTGGGCGAGCTTGTCAGATTTTTGAGGTTAGATCATGTGAAATAGCACATATTTGACATTTGTGATATTGGTATGAATTAATAATCCGCTCTACGTGTTTTGTGGATCATATGATATATCTAGTACAATTTATTTATAAAAACCTTATCCTTTCCAATAACATGTTTGTTATTGGGGAAATGGGGATGCGAAATATGTCATTCTTCGATTAATACATTCCTAGTCAATTAAAAATGAATGAATCACCATCAATACTTGATAAACTATTCAACCAGTTACAAAACATAATACATAGTATTCTATTGGAACATAACGCCATTGTACTCTTACAAAGTAAAGGTAACTATAAGTTGTTTATAATTAAAAAAAAATCGGCAACGTCGCAATTTCTTCGGAAAATACTATCGGCAACATTGCACCGACTTGGTTTTGGGGAGTTATGGGGAATTTTTTGACATTTATATTTTTGAGGTTATGTTAGGAAATTTTGGAAAATGACATTATTTTTATTCAAAATACAATAAAAGCTACTAGATTTCATGCTAGAGATATTATGACCGGTGGAATATCGTCCAAGGGAAAACATTTATATATATATATATATATTTCTCTGTGACGATAAAAGTATTTCAATTAAAATATTGTCCTGTTTCTTTATATTTTTTAATTTGCTGGAGTGATAAGTGATAACAGTTGATAAGCGCTATTTTCATTTTATCTGTTAGTACATTTATCTTTCTTCGATTCATTTTTGAAAACTTTGAAATTATTTAATGACGCTTTGATCGTTAAAAGTCAAAAAGCAACGAATTTTGAATAAAAATGTATAGTTTTTTTTTTAGTTCTACTAACTAAATGCAACAGGTGGTGAGTTTTAAAAAAATAGGCTTTACATAAATACAACCAGCGGTAAACGAAAACATGATACGTAGTACGTCACGTCCATATTAGGAAAATTTATATGAATGAATTTTTGAAAAAAACAACTGCATTGGCCTGTTTCTTGAGATATGGGAGGATTAACTTTGATAAATAAGACAACACTGTTATCAGTGCAATGTTGTTCTGCATTGTAAGAATGTTTTCGTAGCAATCGAAAGAAAAACTGCGTTTGAAAATTAATTTTTATACTAATTCTATCAAGAAATTACCATTCTTAATTACATGGTTATCAACTTTACAATAGGGATTTCAATACCTTATTATCATTCTCGATTTATTTAGTGAACACAAGGAAGAGCGGTTCAAGCTCCCACGCGTAAAACACCACTGACATGCATGAATTTAGCTGCAAGATATAAGAGATCGCCATTCTCCACTTAACTGACCGATCAGCGTTTGCTCATTGGACACAATTCAACTATAATAAGGTTAAATTTACTTCATAGAGGAGATTTTTAAAAATAGTTCCACGGATACGTTGTCTCGAACATTTGCAGTGAAGATCATAATTAGATCAAGAAACTTTCAAGTGTAGTTCCCTTCACTGCTGTCGATGAAAATGAACTTTCGGTGATAACATCGCCAGCTCTGATACCGACCGAATCAAGCAAAACAACAATAATATTGTTATAATATAATGGTTCTGTTATGCAACTCGGAAGGTTGGTATGCAACACAACGTACGAACGTCTGGTAATCACCAAGCTCCTATGCAAAGTTGCGTTGTTTGCAGGTGGTGGCATAAATAGTGACATTCCGATAGCGAGTCAGTAATAAAAACAGATTTGCTGTGGTGCAACTGTAAGTTTTCGAATTGGAATCGTGACCTCCTTTGGCATTTTTAAAATCCTCCGGGTTGGCACAACGTAATTGTTAGATTCGGCACTGGCCAAATAGCTCGAGAAAGTCAAAATACCTATTCACCGTGTACGATCACCTTGACTTCTTTTTGCACAGATTGTCTAAAATTGCGGCAACGTTGCACTACCTCTCTATGTGGGTACAGTTATTAATCTATTTTGTAATAAGCTGTGAGACACTATAATTTCATGCATTGCTTGAGGAAGAAGGTCGCTAAACTCTTGCTGCTCCAGATGGATTTATCAAGAGTAAGAATAGAGAGGAAAATGTTTATTGTGATAGATTGTTTAAAACGGAGTGTATTTCTCATTGCGACGTGCCATCATCGTTTATGCTGGTGATGGGTTCTGTTAGGGTGAGTCGTAGCCGGTTTTAATAAGGCGTTTTGTCGAGATGTTCTTGCTCTTTGTAAGTACGAAGCTTACCCACGCTGTCTTGCGCATAAACTTTATAAAATACTAATGGCTGCACCAGTCCCAATATGGCACAGGATAATACAGAACAACCGAGAATTGGAAACGTCGTGTGTTCACCATAAAGGGGTGATTGCCACCGGTTCTGCATACTGTCATGGGTGGGAAAATATGTTACGTTTAGGTCTTTGCTTTACCTAATTTTATTCTTCTCGGCAGATTCAAAGGGGTTCCCTGTAGATGCATCTTGGATAGGGTTAATTAAATCCCTTCTTTCCTTTTTATAATGTGAGTACATGCGTATATGCGGGGTGTAGTATTGGTTTAGTGCACATAGGAATTATACATGTAAAGAAATGTATTCTCAGGCTCCCCTAATTATTTGACAGCAGAACCAAAAAGATAGGAACATAAAATGCTGTAAACTTTTTCGTTTTGACTCAATTCTAGAACATGCTTTAAATTTATCTGGTTTTTAAGTTTCCAGACCTACTGGTCCTGCTGATTCCCGAGGTTCTCAAACCTTTCGGGTTTTCAGATTCTCAGTATCTCATTTTTTCACCATCTTGTTCGCCGAATTTCATATTTCCAATTTCTTTTGATTTTTAGTTGTACATATGCGCAAATTTTCAGCTTGTCTGCCTTTCTCGTTCAATTTGCTAGATTTTCTCGAATAATAAAGTTGATTTGCTTTTAGCTGTTCACGTGTTGATGTCCAATCTTGCAGGTCAAAAATCAAAATCACAATCTTCCATGATGTCATTTACTCCTCATCTCCCTATTAGATACCATTCTTTTTTCTTTTTTACATTTCATTTTTAAATCATCATTTTTCCTCTTCCATGTTTTATTTGAATCTTTTTTCCTGTCTCCTGTAACTCTGTACATTCGTCCATTATTTTATTATTTCTTTTTTATTAATTTGTCTTTTATTAAAAAATGTGTAAATGTGTTTATGGCTCCCTTTCGCAAGGTATCATTTAAATAAGTAGTTAATCTAAATTTTTCTAAAAATTCTAAATTGTTTTCTTAAAGTTTCTCTCTAATACTATTTTTTTCAATTATGGCATCACCTTTTTTCTTTTTACATCTCTTTCTGTCTTCCTCTTGACTTTGTATAATCCTTCTTTAATGTTTTATTGTTTCAAATTCCTTTCCTTAGGGTACATTATGAAAGTTTTAGTCACAGTTCTTAGTTTGTCTAACTTTCAGGATCCCAACGTCGCTTTTTAGGTGTTCAATGTCTCGGGCTGTCAATGCTTCAATTCCTCAAATTTTCAGATTCTTTGTCATATAGTGTTTTAAGGTCTTCAGCTTTTCAGGTTCTCATGTTTTTAAATTTTCAGGTTAATTTTCTTGTTTTAATTCCGTTGAGTTCTTCTATTTTCTGTGCATTGTGCATTTCTTATTTATCATTTTCCTTGATTCCTTCTAATCTTTTTTCCTGTCTTCTTGAACTCACTATTCATTCGCTCATAATTTCTTTTTATTATTAAGTTTTCCCCACTTGTTTTATTTTTAAATTTTACTGTTCCCCAAGGTATCGTTAATTGAGTAATTCTCTTATTCTGACCCCTTTTGACTGCATTTTTAAGGTATATTTTTCAGTATTTAAGGGGGTTTTTAAGAGAACACGTGGAGAGAAATGACGAAAATAAAGTGAATAAAACGTAGTAAATGAAAGGGAAAAGAAGCACAGAAGAAAGGTATTGAGAAGTGGAGAAATATACAGAGGAAGAAACTGCAACAATAACAAAGAACGCCGGTAACCAGCAATACACGTCACAATGCAGAGGGATACGAACAGGAACGACACAAGGCGAAGACAAAGATAAGATAAAAGGAAACTAAATGAAGAAGAGATCTAGAAGAAAGCCCAGCAGCATCTCAAAAAAGCAAGCAAACAGTAAGAACACCAGAGCAAGAAGAAGTCAAAAAGACAATGGAAGGGATGATGGAGAAAATGATAACATAAAACAAGTAAAAGAATATACAAGTGAAACAAAGAAATGAGAGAGCTGAAGAACAACAACAGACAGCTCAGGGAAGATATGGAAGAACTGAAGAAAGAAATGAACCAACTGAATAAGGCGATTGAAGAAAAAGAAAAAATATTGAAAAAAGATAGTCTTCCTAAAAAAGAAGATACGACAGATAAAGACGAGGATGGACGAAACAGAAAGAACTGAGAAA